>JARKHS020002248.1:0-324676 GCA_030143305.2 Amblyomma americanum
TACATAACACTCTAAACTGTTTCCAGCAAAACTGTGCACCGTAGAGCGTTACTGGAAGAAGGGGCAAAAATGCTGAGTGGTTATCAATGCTACCCAAGAGGAGACACATATGTGAAGTCAACACGAAGTTTTACTCACAGCAAAGGGAACCTGCAAGAGTGCGCTAAACGCAGCCACTGCAAGCGCTGTCTTAAAGTTCGGCAGCATCGCTCAAGGACTCCACTTCCAATGCGCGTTGTGGCGGTGAATCTACCGTCTTCTGCGGCAAGGCAAAAGAGGAATGGTTATGAAAACGTCGGATGATTACAAAGAGAAATGATGCTTAGAGCGCATGCGTACTTGAGGCAGATCACTCAACATGTTGGTGACTGTTCAAGGTTGCGCTTGTATCTGAGGGAACTTCCTTTTATAAAGAGCATAGATAAAGAACAATTGGTATTGTCAGACCTGTAATCACCGATGCTTCTTATGGAATCACGCGAGAGTAATTGTCCGTGCTTCCAAAAAGCGCTGATAACGCGTTTTATCCGTATCTCGTGACTGATGTTGCTTGCAATCTGAGTCCCTAGATGCGGATAAATCGAGTTATCAGCGCCTTTTGGACGCACGAATGTGACTGACGTTGCTTGCAAGGCCTGTTCTAATCTCGTGTTCTGCATATGCGGAGAACATTGCATTCGCTGCCAGAAGTTTTATAGAGAACCAATGGGGGAATTTGAGCTGTTTTGACTGTATGTACGTATGTAACTAATTGTACGTGTAGGGCGTCCTTTGAGCTTCAGGAAAGGACGGGGTCATTTGAATGACATAGTAAGAAACTGTTCTGGGAAATGCAGTGGGTAATAATAATAATAATTGGTTTTTTGGGGAAAGGAAATGGCGCAGTATCTGTCTCATATATCGTTGGACACCTGAACCGCGCCGTAAGGGAAGGGATAAGAGAGGGAGTGAAAGAAGAAAGGAAGAATTAGGTGCCGTAGTGGAGGGCTCCGGAATAATTTCGACCACCTGGGGATCTTTAACGTGCACTGACATCGCACAGCACACGGGCGCCTTAGCGTTCTTCCTCCATAAAAACGCAGCCGCCGCGGTCGGGTTCGAACCCGGGAACTGCGGATCAGTAGTCGAGCGCCCTAACCACTGAGCCACCGCGGCGGGTGGGAAATGCAGTGGCTAGGCCTCATTTTTGGATATAGTTATCCTCGGTTTAGTTCCGTTGTGTGCGTCAAGATGGCACTAGGTTCTCGACCCGCCTAGTGTGCTTCTTGGAAACTCATGGAACTCTGCATTATACTCCCAAATAAGCATCATTTCTTTTGGGGGGCCGCCTGGAGTACCGGTGGCAGCCCTGACGGGATGTACTATTGCTTGAACAAGGACTGTGAAAACCTGAGCGGATTTATCGCTCACATATGAGGCAATCCACGCTGATTAAATGTCTACTCAATTCACAGCTGTTATAAGTAAGAGGGGAGCTTTAGAAGTAGTTTCCTATTTAGAGCTTCAGAAGATATGGTGTTAAGTGTCTGCTGCGCGTCTAGATTTAAGACTAATGGAGAACAATCATCAATGAACTGAGCTCATAGTCGAACGCACGTACATTAAAGTATTCAACGGCGGCTTACTAGATATGTAAAATTTCCGGAAATGTTGAATGCCGCAAAACAAAAAAGACAAGAAGCAGGTTTTGTTCCTGAAATATCGGAAACAATTAAGTAATACTTGAAAGAAGAATATTCGCATGATTTTTTGCCGCGCATGCCCGCAGTTTGGCAATGGAAAAATACGCATAGAGCTTTGTTATCGCTTTGTGAGAATTTGTTATAGCTTTAGTCAAGCCATATGGCTCTTCACTCTGTCATGATGCCAAAGTCTGGTTTCGCATTCCTCTGCTCTCCGCATCACCTTCCAAGCCACTTGCCCACCACTTGCCCACCACTCGACCTCCCCCCCCCCCCCTCTGCTTCTCTTTTCTATCGCACTTTCCATCTCTCTCCTTTATCTAAATGTGAAGAGGTTGTCCACTTTCCAAGCTGTAGAGCATTGCCGTGGCACGGTTGGCACGTGAATGCGATTTAATTTAATTAATAGGTTCAGTTATATAGGCTTGAAGTGGTAATGAAATACGTCTACATAGGGCAGGCAGTGAGCGCAGACACGGATCACAAGAGGGGAGTAACTAGAAAAATAAGAATGGAGTGGAGCGCTATGGCGATTTCTGTCAGATCGTGAAAGGCAGTTTATCAATTTTTTAAGGGAAAAGTATATAAATGCTGCATCTTACCGGTACAAATGTATGAGGCTGAAACATGGAGGCAAATATATGGGGTTGAACTAAATTGAGGGCAAATCATAGAGCTATGGAAATTAAACTGATAGCTGCAACGCTATGGGACAGAAACAGGGCAAAGTGGGCCAGAGAACAAGAGCATGTAATGAGATCCAAGTCATGTTGTGCCCCGCCGCGGTGGCTCAGTGGTTAGGGCGCTCGACTACTGATCCGGAGCTCCCGGGTTCGAACCCGACCGCGGCGGCTGCGTTTTTATGGAGGAAAAACGCTAAGGCGCCCGTGTGCTGTGCGATGTCAGTGCACGTTAAAGATCCCCAGGTGGTCGAAATTATTCCGGAGACCTCCACTACGGCACCTATTCTTCCTTTCTTCTTTCACTCCCTCCTTTATCCCTTCCCTCACGGCGCGGTTCAGGTGTCCAACGATATATGAGACAGATACTGCGCCATTTCCTTTCCTCAAAAACCAATTATTATTATTATTATTAATGAATTGTAGTTGACCTGCCATTGTAATAGGCAGGTCGTGTAATTCCAAGGCAAGATAAAAAACGAAGTAGAGGATGGCAGAAAGTTAGGTGAACGGATGAGATTAAGAAGTTTGTGTGGATAAGGTAGCCGCCGCTGGCACATGACTGGGTTAATTAGAGAGATATGAGAGAATCTTTTGTCTTGCAGTGGGCGTAGTCAGGCTGATCATGATGATGTTCTTTGTATCATCGTATCGACATTAGTCTGAGAGTTAATCTGATCGTATTGCCCTAAAGCAAGGCGCTTGACTGAAAGAGTCACAAAACGTGGGGCGAAACATCCTCTATGGATAAAGCGGTACATGCAGTGAAAAATGCTGCAAAGACTTCAACAAATATATATTATCATATCAAACACTCACATTTCATTCCTTTCTACTTAGAAGGCAGCAAAACGACGCACCAGTTCAGGCTTTCTATTGTAACTAACTGCTCTGACGTGTTAAATGCACATATTACACTTATGTTGCCATGGCATGTAGGTAGAGCATTCGCCTCATGTTCAATGGTACCGTGGTTCGAATACAGGTGCCGCAGGAAACTGTTCACCATGCGAGAAAAAAAAATTATGGACTGACGGCTTCTCCGTCCGGATAGACTGCCACTGAAGGGTGCAGACCGTAGTAGCAGGTGGCCTGATCCTTTCTGTCAGTCACTGTGTTCGCGCAGAATACCCGATCCACACACCCGCCAACCGTCACCTCTCACCATCCCTTCGTCTTCCCTATGCTACTTTTCCTCTCCCTCCTCTTCCCTGCAAGTGGGGAGAGAGATTCCCTCTCTTCACTTGCCGCCAGCCACCCATCTCTTATTCTTCCCTCTCCAACTCGCTATATCCCGTTCCCCCTTCTCTGTAATTAGAGAGGGGCATTTTATTCCCCCCACTTGTCCACCTTCCAAGCGAGGCTTCAAACCAAGACGTACTGAATTACAGACCTGCAATGATGACACTGCTCCAGCACGCATGTTTTAGTTCATGCCTTTTGCCGCTAGGGTAGAAACATTACGGGCGGTGTGGCGCTAATAATATACCTGCTGAAAAATGGCCTCCTTCATCAATTTATTTCACACAGGGCAGTTTTATCGTTTATCCGCGTAATCATTATCATTCATTTATCTATGCTAGGCATGATGATGCTGACGAAAAGAAAGCGGCCAGAAAGGAAGACGCTTTTTATACTCTTCTAGAGCGGAAATAATCTTTATTATGGCTGTTTTCATTGCTAATGCAGAGATAGCAGAGAAATACAAGATAAATGTAATGAATAGCGTGAACAAAATGGCAGACGATGATGATAACCATGGTAGACGAATAGGGAAACAGAGCGCCCTCAACGGCCAAAAAGCCAACAAAAGTTGGCGCACGATGCTCCAGAGGACACCGCTATATGTGCAGGTAAGTAGTTGAGTAGGTCTCGCTTCAAACGGATGCACGGAGAGATTTTACCGACAGAAGGTTATAACGTTATCGCATGAAAAACTAAAAATTCTTGCGATGGAACCGAGTAACAGGGTCTAAGGTGCAGTCTGATCCGGTTGACCAGAGACGACAACGTATTAAGTCGCCTGAACAGGATTTGTCTACTCTTGTATATATATAGTACTCGTATAAAACGTCTTGTTTAAAAACACACCAATTAAAGTCGCTCTATGAACCAAAGTTTAAGGTAACGGTCAGACATTTCACGTAGCGGTGAGTCTCAAGAGTCCCTGGCTCCTAATATTTCACTATTAAGAACTGAAACTGACAAAGTTTAGCCCTGGGACCATATTTTGCTGGGCCAGCCTACTAGAGCTCTTTATAAAACTAGCCGGTAATAATTGGGATACTATTAGCTTACCTTAGTTTATGGGGGTTCATCGTCCCAGGCAACTCAGGCTTGAAAGACGCCGTAGTGACCGGCTCCGGTAATTTCGACCACTTGGGTTTCTTTAACGTGCACTGATATCACACAGCACTAGGGCCTCTAGAATTTCGCCTCCATCGAAATTCGCCGCCGCGGCGGGGATCGAACCCGCATCTTTCCAGCCGACAGCCGAGCGCCACAACCACTCAGCCACCACGGCGGCTTAGGATGGGATGCTATTAGGCTTAGCTGAATTAGGACGATAGAAGCAGCATTTGTCACAAGCAACCACCACAGGATGCTTCCAAGTACTTCGAAGTAAAGCCGCCCACGCGGTCGGCTGCCAGCGAGGTCAGAACGCTTTCTGCGAATCCGTTCCCGCAAGATTACAGCGCAAGATTAGAACGGAAATAATTTCGACCACCTGGGGATCTTGAACGTGCACTGACATAGCACAGCACACGGGCGCCTTAGCGTTTCGCCTCCACAAGCGAATAAAAAGAACAGTCTGTGCGCACTTAAGTGGCTTGTTGAACTATAGACGGTTCTGCATTGCCCAGAACTGTTCTAGAAGGTACATACAGCAGGATGAGACACACGCACACACACGCGGTTCCGAATTGGCAATTGAATTTTATTCACGCTGAACCAGAAGGTCAGGCGTGGAAACGAGTCCAAGGGTTGTCGTCAATAGTGGCACGTCGAAGTTTGTTTGTGAACTCGCCTTCCTTCACAATGCGGGCCAGGCGTTCAGGTTTGTTCGTAATGATGCCGTCTACGCCTATCCTGCAGGAGCATGAAACGTGGAAAACAATTATAAAGACAAAGCTGTGCTGGGTAATTTGTTGAACACGTCCCTGAATTCATAAACTCGTCGAATCACGAACGGATCACTTGAGAGATTTGCTTCCTGATAAAAATAACTGTAGAACTCGATTTTCGCATGTTTGTTCTTAGAGGTACTAGAGAACCAGACGGCATCTTTCCCCAAAAAGAGTTATTTGTGATTAAATCTTTGCCCAAGAAGACA
Organism: Amblyomma americanum; assembly: GCA_030143305.2. NCBI lineage: Eukaryota > Metazoa > Arthropoda > Arachnida > Ixodida > Ixodidae > Amblyomma > Amblyomma americanum. Next base: position 5,697 of record JARKHS020002248.1, read on the forward strand.
TGGGGAAAGCTAAGAAAAAGAAATTATGGGGTTCAAGTTCAGCGTCTGCCTAGCTAGATACACTATGAGAAATAAGGCAAAAAAAGTGATGGTACAGAAAGCATATCAGAAATATGGCGAATGCTCAAGAGGGCGTACAAGTTCGTAACAGTCCCTGGAGGGGTCATTTGTAGATGTTTTACAAAACATAGAGCAGTGAGGTGGTACCTTATGCAGCATGTGTTGCCCCTCTCAAAGACTCCGTTTTGCCGTTCTTACCTCAGTGACCTCCGGAGCTGGTCCGGAATGTCGATGGTCCAGTGGTAAGCCTTATCTACGAAGTGGTCGGTACTGTTCAAGTCGCGGTTAGCTACGACACGGCGCATCCTGCTATGTGATCGCAGGAACGAGAAGCAGTTTTGGGCGCCATCCCCTTGCCACCGGTTCTCCCGTATGACGAGCTCCTGGTAAACACTTCGGATCTTGGACAGGTCTTCAATGTCGCTGATATCAAATCCTGGGATGTAGAGCATCGGTTACTTTCAAGAACACGCCCAGAAAATGTAGCAGCGCATTACATTAACCTTCCAAAATGCACGAGAGCCCACAACCGTCCCACGCAGTGTAGCTTTTAAGATTATTTACTCATTTTTTTTTTTGCGCAAGACAAAGGAGTAGGGGCTGTTGGTGCCGGGAAAGCTCTATCGTCTGTACAGATTCATCATCATGTGAAATACACGCAGCTCATAACAACAATTCTAGAAAAAATACAAAAAGCAACCTATGTATAACGCACGGTGTCCCGACAGAGGCTTTCGAAGCGCTAGCATAAATGTACAATATATTTCTTCATGTCGGAGACTACTCTTTTCTAATATACCCGTCAGTATCCTTGCTCTGTACAAGGACGGTATTGATAAATAGCATGAGATTGCTTCTCATTACCTTTGCATGTCCTGCGAGTAGAAGCGCTAACAGAGCGATGGTATTGTTATTGTGGGAGAATAGTCGTGTTGGAAAATGACAACTTCAGGAGCGTAAGGCTTGTCAAAGCTCAAAATCAGTGCGCCTTGTAGAAGATACGGAAATATTAGTAAATCACCCAGACACAGAGAATCTCCGATTGATAAATAATAATTGTTTTTTTTTTTGGGGGGGGGGGAGGAAATGGCGCGGTATCTGTCTCATATATCAGCGGACACCTGAACCGCGCCGTAAGGGAAGGGATAAAGGAGGGAGTGAAAGAAAAAAGGAAGAGGTGCCGTAGTGGAGGGCTCCGGTATAATTTCGACCACCTGGGAATCTTTAACGTGCACTGACATCGCACAGCACACGGGCGCCTTAGCGTATTGCCTCCATGAAAACGCGGCCGCCGCGGTCGGGTTCGAACCCGGGAACTCCGGATCAATAGCCGAGCGCCCTAACCACTGAGCCACCGAGGCGGGTCCCTTGGGAGGGCCAACTCTTGTCATCGGAGTGCCAACTCTTGTCATCGGCCCACCACCTAGGCAGTTCACTACAAGTGACAGGTCACTTGTTCCTTGCAGGTGGGCCGACAGTAGCAAGGCGCTGCGCTGCCAAGTGGTTGTAGTGTATCCGAGTCAAATTTTCGCGTAGCTTTGCGTTGGAAACCTCATACCGCCGATCCAAACCGGAACCCGGCAGCGTGCCTAGAGCATAGAATAGTTCTATTCACGCGGCGCGCCTACGCAGACCCGTGGCGCGAAAGTACATGGCGGCCGCATCTTGTCGCTGCCACATGTCAGGGGTAATTTGGTTGTCCGAAAAATCCGAAAATGGCCACGACCCTAGGTGTAGCAGGAGAGCAACTTGGCCAGCGCCCTCCATTTCGTTTCTACTAGGAATAAGGAGAGTGCATGGGATCAAACTTGCACCCCCATGCCAAAGCAAGGAGTACTGCTCTCTTCCTCCTCCCTTTGTTATGCGTCACGTGAGCTAGAAGAAGCCCTCACTTTAAGTTTCACATTGAACCCTCGGTACGCAATGACGATTTGTGGAGTACTGAGTTCCCACGGAGCTTAAGCCTTCCACCGCCCACCAAATGTCGGAATTAATGCAGTCTATAAACGTCCCTTTAATCTTGTAATCCTCAAGGGACCCGGTCATGTGGTCCGTAGTAGGATGGCCTCTTGCTAACGCTTTCCTATATATCACATTCAGATTCGAGGATTGCGAACATATCTCACATGGGCACGAAGCGCCCAAATTTGTGACTATAATTAAGACCTACTTACAGAGAAATTGTGGGAAAATATTTGTGACTTAATCAGCTGAGATTCGGCCGTATGCATTAATTTTACAGGAGAGCAAAAGTCGTCTGTGGAACCTTATCGGTGTAGTTGCTATCGCCCTAATCACATTAATACAGCGTCAACATATCCCTGTTTGGAGAGCAACTTTGCGTTGTCGCTTCGCTCGAAAGGAAACGGTAATCGCTGGTCTCAGGCTTTCTGTATTTTTTGTCGTCACTCCTTGTTGTTCATGGTGCTGCGTTCGGAATGCCCAACAAGCGTACAGCCTTACCCAGCAATTTATATTTAATACTATAGTTTAGTTATTTAAGGGTAGAGGAGCATTGTTGTGGCACATTTCAGTGGTCCTTGTTCAATTCCTCGCTCTGGTATTCGTGCGGGAAATAACAGACGCAGACTCCGAGCAAAGCACCCGGTTTATGCGATCGTCGTCTTTTGACGCATTTCGTGATTCGCCTTTCTACTTGACATATGTAAAAAGGATGGGCTAAGCAATGTACCTTTCCTCTTGAGGGCCAAGAAAAGTTCTGAGGGCACTGAAGCCTGCATACGTTGAGGAATGCGAAAGCGTGGAATTTTCTAGAACACGGGTTTCTTTCCACGGCGCCTGTAGGTATCGCATTTTTTCGGTTGTATTAAATTTTATTTTTTGTTCAATTTTTTTATTTATTTTGAAACAACGAAGGTGTGTCAACGCGGTAGCGGCAGTGCTATCGCTGAGCGCGCGCTGCTGGCTGGCTCTAGAATAGTCGCCGACGCCTAGGAGAACCCCGTTCAGTGCCTGGTTCTCTCAGGGCTATTAAACCGCTTTTCAATTTGTTTTTCTTTTATCTCCTTTTGTTTCTATTTGTATTTTATCTTGAACTATTTTATTTCTTTTAATCTTTTGTTCATTTTGTTTAGTTTTGGTTTTCTTTTTAACTTTTAATTGTTTGCTTTTGTTAGTTTGTTTTCAATTATCTATGCATTTCTTGTTTTTTACTTCTTTAATTTTATGTTCGGTTTTTATTTTTCCATTTTTCACTTTTTGTTTTTTTTTTCTATTTCATTTGCTATTAATTATTAATGCCTAGTTACTACTCACCCATTACTTAGTAATTGCTAAGAGTTTATGGGTTATCCAATAATGTGGCAGTTTGGGCTTGTTGGTAGTCCATGACGTATAATATAGCGCAACAGCAGACAAGGACATGAAAAAACACACACGAGCGCTCGTGTGTGTTCTTTTACGTCCTTGTCTGCTGTTGCGCTGTTTTATAAGTCATATGGGTTATAGCAAATTATGTCATTGATGACGTCACAATGTGACAGATTTCGTGGCTGGACGGACGGACGGACAACGATGAGCCATTTAAGGCTTTCGCCTTAAAGCTGGCCAATGGCCACATCTTATTTTCACTGGCGTGCCCAGGTCATTGTGAAAATTCTTGGCCTCATGAAGGGTGGCATGGGATCGGAAGGTTCCAATGGACCAACAGCCTATTCGCAAGGCTCCGCTTAAAATATTAAATCCATGTATGCAATATATATGTCAATATGCCATATACGACATGCATGCATGCCATTATACAGCGTAAAACATCAGCACAGCTGCAGGGTTAAAAATTGAAAAGCAAATTTGCATTCCTGGAAGGTCACCTGTTTTCGCAAGCATGGCCGGTGCGTGGCGCTTGATGGTATCAATCGCTCCCCGAAGCACATCCTTGTCGCGGTAACTGGGAACTGACACCAGGACGTTCATTGCCTGTGTTGGAGGCACTGCAGTTGGAAATTCATAAGTGTTAGAGCAGATTGATTCGCTGAATAAATACTAATAAATTGGCGCAGCGAGCAAGATCAGTGCGAGCATAGCCAGTTGTGCCGCTGTGTCGCAGCAATTGATGACCATCAGATATAGGTGAAATGGTCATCTGCTCATTTACGAAAGTCGTATGGTCGTGTTTAGAGGCTGAACATATTGCGGGGAACTGGATTCGGAGCCGCTTCTTCTTTTCTTTGATGCTGAATTCCTGAAAGCTTTAGGAAGTAAGCATGGTTCCCGACCGGCTTAACCCCTTTGTCTTCAAACCTTCTACCCTTTTCCTGAGAGAGACCACTGTGAAGGCTACATACAAACGACCATTGTCGATGACCTCTCTTTGCAGGTTACAAATGGCAGCAAAATTTTACGACATGTGCTGGGGATGGATGGACAGATGCACGGACGTTAGGAGTGCCCTTTGAAACGATGTGGTGTTGAGGTTTAGTTTGGTGTACGGGGGGTTTAACGTCCCAAAGCAACTCCGGCTATGAGGGACGCCGTAGTGAAGGGCTCCAGAAATTTCAACCACCTAATGTTCTTTAACGTGCACTGACATCGCACAGCACACGGGCCTCTAGAATTTCATCTCCATCGAAACTGGACCACCGAGGGCGGGATCGAACCCGTGTCTTTCGGGTCAGCAGCCGAGTGCTATAACCTCTGAGCCACCGCGGCGGACCTAAGTGGTGGTGAGGGTAAGCGCGCGAGGCATTTTGAGTATTTGCAGCGCAGAGCCATTTATCTGAGCCCAGCCAAAATCGTGACTAAGGACCTGTGTATTTGTCGGTGGCTTCGCCGGCCTTGGTGCTTGGTGTTCGAACGGATCGGCGCCCAGTAGGGCATGCCTAAGCAACATCCAATGCAAGCCAAGAAATTTCAGCAAGAATATAAGGCGAATAGACCCAAAACAAAATAAGATGAAGAGAACACAGAACGAGAAGAAGAGAAAGTCTAAGAAATGGAGTTCTATGCACTGAAGGGTGTTTTTGAAGTGCTAGGCCTGTTAAGCTTTCTTTCTGTCTTTAGCTCATTGTCACGCTTTTAAACCACCAATAACCGACTAATAAATGTCGCATCTCCGGGCTCTGGCGGTACTGACTGCGGCTGCGTCGACGCTTGGATCGATACTGCTACTTTAAAGCAAAATATGCTCAACTATTCCTCCAATTTTGCCACAAACTGCACATTTCTCTTCGTCTCGATCATATTTCTTTCTGTATCTACGCTTTCTTTCATTTGTGCTGACCTGAACTCCAATACTAGAGCGCTGCCTCTTGGATTATCATAAGAACATACCTTGTTGCTGTCGCTTTTTAGTTCTTGCATAGGCCCAGAGTCTGCTTTTTTTTCTGCATTAATATTATCTAATTCACACCATCTGCCATTCGACCCTGCGTATCTTACGTTTGAATTCTGGTTTCCTATAAACTTACGGATTATTTTCCATTCCTTTTAGGCAAATGTGATTTTGTGCCCTTTCTGTACAAGTGCTTAAAGTCCTGGCTTTCGAACTGCTAACTGAAAGAGCTTGAAGAAAGAGGAGAACGAAACACAAAACGTGCTGTACTCTCAACTGAGCTTTACACCAGCGAACAAAGCTTATAGCCCCGAAGATATGTAAGGTTCATTTGTTCGTGCTTAACGCCGCCGGTACGTGTATTTATCGTTTTATTTGTGATGCAAGACGCTACCAGATTTATCTCGAAGGATCGCACCCTGCCTGAAATGATTCTGAGTTGTTCCACAGTGTTGTGGTTTGTACGCCGCATCCCGAAATTTCGTTGTCAACTTCAAATTGTGCGCGGCCGAGAGCGGCGGGCATAGCGTTGTACGTCTGCCGAGCACGCTTGCTGCTGAGCCGTCCCAGAGTCATTAAGCCCAAATAACGAGTGCTCACCGGACTACCGTCACCATTACGTCACAACTGGTGGCGATGCTGACCTGCAATCCTGCTATGCCCCAAGATGGACCCTGGGGCACAATGCTTCGCCAGACTTATGAGCCACCGACTTTCCATGTACAACAGCACGAAGGTGTAGAATAGTGACTGGACTGTACGACCTGAGGAGGCGCTGAACGCCTGGGACGACAGCGCCAAGCATCGTAACCTTTACTCTGCATTGGACGGCCCTGCCACAACGTGGTTCGTTCACTAGCGTCGTATGGAAAGAAAGAGCGGATGTTCTGCTGCAGTCCCCATTTCAATACGCAAAATGAAACTGCGCATGTGAGAGAAATGAAACGCCTGTTCAAGCGCGCCAACCCGTACATGACTGAAGAATATAAGCTCACCTTTCTGATGCGTGGCGTGCAGGAGAAACTGTTCGCCAGCATGATCCAAAATCCTCCAAAAACCGTCGCCGAATTCGTCAAAGAAGTTTCTACCGCCGAGAAGACCCTTAGCGCCCGGACGTGTCAGTACAACCAATCACTTCAAGTGCTGTCTGCAAGTTCCTCAGAAATTACGGCCCGACTCTATAGACACTTCTGAGACGTACGCATGTAGTACGGCGTGCGCGCCTGCGCGCTGAGCGCCGCGCAACAACGCGCAAAAAAAGCGGTATCCAACTCCAAGAGCATGGCGCGAGTACGCGCCCGGTCACGGGCTGCAGGTAATGCTTGGAATACCAGCTCCGGAAGACACAGAAGCAGAACGCCCTCTGACTGGTCGATGCTGGCGAGCCGGAAATATCATGCGTGCTGTGCGCCGAATATCTGGCACTGTCGGATCCTGGGGTCATGGACGCGCTCGGCGGTGACCGACACGTCGCGCACGCGCAGACTTCCTCTGGACGTTGCGTGGGCGCCAAAGTGCGCAGGATGCGCGCCGAAAAGGGCCCATGAAGTTGGGTCTTTACACCTTCAAGCTTGGAAAACCTGCGGGATCAAATACGCGAAATTGTTCGGGAAGAACTGCGTCGACTGCTGCCATCTTCAAAGCAGCAGCCTCATGTGACGTCGCTCGCGGCCATCATCCTTGAAGAAGTACAACATGCGCTTGGCTTCCCGTTACTGCTGACACCAACGGAAGCTGAAGCCATCACCTACACCACCGCACGACGCAGTCCCGCGCCCAGACGAGACACCTCAAGGCCTTGACGGGAGCCAGCTCTGCAAATACAACGCCCCCTATCTCCCGCACGCGCACCTTACGAGCGACGCAACGGCTATAAGAAATGCTACTAGTGGAGGACTCCCGACAACCGCCCAACGCTTCCATTGTGGTTATGCCGGCCACATACTTCGTCACTTCCCGTTAAGACACATCGGCCAGCGCGGTTTAGCCATGGACGTCTCACGATTGCTCCCTGGCCAGCGACCATGAGAAATCGACAACTACCTGGGCAGAGGGAAGTACGTGTCGTCAAGAAGTCTGTCCCGCTACCTGTCACCGTCTACGACGCGTTTTGCATAATCTGGCCGCAGCTACGCAGCGGCTGTCCGAGAAAGGTCCCCTGGTTCCATAGGGAGAAATAAACAAAGCAACTCGAGGAGGTTATGTTGCTTGCTGAGAAACAACGAAGATCCTTCAGCGACCACGCCGCTTGAAGACGCCGCATCCAAACACGAGCTCAGCCATGACACTATCCGACTTCGCAGTTGCACCGCCGCTCAGAAATGCACCGATGGCACGCCTTCCCATGATTCACATACCCGCCCAAGCCTCGACCGGACGTCGAGGTCGACCTAAAACGCTAGAGGCAGGCCATCCGACTTGGAAGTGGATATCGATGGAAGTGCTTGTAGCGCTCTAGTCGACAAAGGAGCTGATTATTCAGTGATGAGTGGAACATCCACCGCACAGCTGAGAAAAGTCACAACCACTTGGGACAGCCGAGAATTCCGCATCGCAGGGGGTCACCTTATTATGCCTGCCGGACGATGCACTACGCGAGTGACCGTCAATGACCATACCTATCCTACGACCTTCGTACTTCTACAGCACTGTTCCCACGAAGTGATCTTGATCATGGATTTTCTTAACGACCATGAGGTAAAATGAGGTGATGAGGCACCGGTGAAATACACGTGCTTCTTTCTGTGTGCTTTTCTTTTAAGGGATATTGGTAAACTGTCATTCATGATCTGAGAGAACATGCCAAATGCGCTCCACTCTATTCTTATTCTTCTAATTATTTCACTCTCGTGATCAACATCCGTGGTCGCCACTTTTCCTAAGTAGACGTGTTTCCTTACCATTTACAGCACCTCGCTAACAACTGTAAACAGCTGGTCTGTACCGAGGCCCCTGAGCATTACTTTAATTGCCTGCATATTAATTTTTGCACCCGGAGTACTGCGCTCCCTGTCTTACTCATTGGTCATGCTTTGCAGTTCATCTCCTGAGTGTGTTAGCAAGGCAATATCAACAGCAAACCGCAGATTACTAAGGTGTTCTTTATTAACTCTTATCCCCAACTGTTTGAAACCCAAGCCTCAGAATACCTCCTGTAAACAGGCGGAAAATAGCATCAGCGTCTTCATCGATTGCCAATGTTGCAGGCTTGCTTGAATTTATTTTTACATGAAACAATAGTCAGTTGTCGACTGCTTATTTCGGAACTGCCACTTGGTTTGGCAAAAACATTTACGGTCTATATTTAAAATAACTCGGTTGTTCACAGAGTTCTACCATGGACTTACTACTATGTCTGTGTGTGCCTCTTCATTCTCTATTGCAAGCAATGTACTGCATCGCAACTTGATGATCAATTCAATTGGTGCTGATCTAGGACCACGAAAATGACAGCAAAGCTTTATCGCTGAGCAGCCTAATCATGGAGCCAAGAAGTGGGGCCTTGCACCTCACTGCGCGACCTACTGAATGCACAACCTAATAATTTGCTGAACCTCTATTTTCGTAAAAAAACGAAGTTTTCAGTTACTTCGCTATTCCTAAAAACTATTTTAGACAACTAGCCTGCGTGTTTGCACCAAACTATAATTTCTTTGTGTGCTCACAGTTCTAGAGGAGCTGGGCGATAATTGCGCTCTAGTCTGTGCGAAGCCTCAGTGACAGTGAAGCCTCCACCCTCCAAGAGCCCACATCAACACGCCACCCATCATCACCCTTCACAAGACGGCCATTCGCTAGGCACCCATGGAGCGGCGGAGTGAAAAAGTGACGGGAAAATCAATTTTTTTAATGTGACAGTGTGCCTGCTGACATACTCTAAGACACTGTGGCAAAGACAGCTTCCCTTTAAAAGCAGCACCAACCAGTCACCTTCCCACCCCATCCGCCTAGCTAATGGGCTGACACTCACTCAGGTCAACCCTCGACACACCTGTCCAGCCAACTCAACTTTCCAAAAGCGCCATTTACCTCCGTTAACCTTCAAACTCCGGAAATATACGGTAGCGAGCTTGAAGCATCGGCTTAGAGTAGAAACTGTCGGGAAGGTAAATATATACAAATAGTGATCAACGGTTAAAGCTACTGCTGTCACTGCTCTCTCTCTCGTTTGACATCATGATCGCGATGTCGGTTTTTTTTTCTTGCATATAACCACTTATCGTCAACTGTTGACACAAACGGTACATACTCATAACGAACCAGTTCCCAGAACTTATTGTAACATTACGACTGATAAACAGTTGAATGTGTATGTGATCTGCAATGCCCCATGATGACACTGATGGCTACCTTGTTCATCCTCGATAAGGTTCCCTATGATGCAGTGAATCTTGAATTTGAAAAAAAATAATGCAAAACGTAACAGGAATACATCATACTCCGTGATCACTTCAATGCATAGATATTGCACTAGTGTTACCTCCTTGCCAAAGGTGCTGCAAAAGCTTCGTGGCAACGTCGGTGCCTGCCCAGTATTTTTTCTTGTTGTCGAGTTTCTGAACCTTGAGATCCAGGAATAACATCAAAAGCTTCTCCCTGTGTTTGCCTCCATCTGCAACACACGAACTGCAGTTTAGAACGAGGCTTAAGAAGTTAGAATTGTGTTCCAATTTTCTATTTTTTTCTTCATCAAAGATGAACACGATTCTACATACGTTGCTTTCGAGAATCAAGCCAGCTTGGCAGCGGCAGTGACAAGATGGGCGCCACTTTTTTGAATGACTCTTCATAACGATATCAAAAAATGTTCAATAAAAAATATAAGTTCTTGTAGCTTGTGGTCTACTTGGTCAACTGCTGCAATTCCGTTTTATTCTGTACTGATTTACTCGTTTGGATTGCACAGTAATTATTATTCTCTGTTATTGACTGTCCTAGGTGTATCGTATCCTTTCAAGAGGGCCTTTTCCTAGTAACCAGGACCGACAGCTACGCCGGCGTTCAAAAATTGGTCTATCTACTTGGCATAATAATAAGACCTTTAGACACAAATACCTCACTTATAGGTATTTCCCGGTGAGCGCCTCATAAATAATTTCTTGAATGTCGGCTTCAGACCCACGGGAATATCAAGCAAAAGAAATCGGTTATTCGTTTTTGCCCTGGCTGTGCAGTTTGATACTTCTGCAGTGTCTGCATTACTCATGAACTCTTTAACTAATCGCTGCACATAAAACATTGTGTACCAGCACGGGGGGGGGGGGGGGGCTGAAATAAATATAGAAATCTATCTTGTGAATTAGATTCTGAACGCTGTCCTGGAGGATATGTAACATTAGCGCCGGCATTTTCAGCGGGCGGGATCAAAGAGCTGACCATTTTCTAGAACTGCTTCAATGAATCAACCTCCAGCACCGAAAAAACAAACTGAGAAAACCTTTGAAAGAGACGCTAAGTAATCTGTCTCAAGAATTGGGCCGCTTACGCCACATAACAGTAAATTTTATCGCAAGTATTTTCTGGAGGTCGGTCACCCTAAAGATACCAGCAGTCTTCGTGCGTCCGTCCAACAACGCACAAAATAGGAAGAATCGGCTTATTCCGATACACATGCAAGATTTCTGCAACATTCTGTCGCCGGCATCTCACATTTGACTAATGTTTGCCCCTTTAGCAAAACCTAGAGCGTTCGACCATGCTTGCACATGTTTTTTTTCTTGTCACCTTATATGTGCTGAATTTCCTTACTAGGGTGTGTTGACTGCCGGATGTACTGTAAAAAAGCAGGCACATTTTCCCAACTCGTGCAAGTCCTGAAGCAGTCGCAGGGTGTTCCGTGGTAGAACCAGGTCGCGTTGCCGTTTTTGTCAAAGGCGACGTCGGACTCGATGGAGTTTGCTCCTTGCCTCATGGCCGCATCTATCTCGCTTATGGAATTCACCATGTGCCCGATGATGTAGACAGGCCTCAGCCTCGACGTGCTCACCTTGGGCAATAAGCAGCGGGTCAGGAAGAAGGCATAAATCAACATGCTAAAATCACAGATCAGGCAAAGACAGACACCAAACCTAACAGCTTAAGTGGTAAACAACCTATTACTGTCTTCAATCAAAACCTTTCGAAAAGCTGACGATCACCTACACATTCCTCGGTTTCTATGATTGTTCATTTCAATCTGAACAACATGAGAGTCAAAGCGAAAACAACTTCGAGATTGCATGCTCTGTCCGATGCTAGGAAGAGATTACATCACTCTTGAAACTCTTTCCAACAATGCTATGCACCGCAGAGCGTCATTGAATGGACGGCAAGAAAAAAATGGCTGCACGCTTATCTCTCCTACGGAACCAGAGACGTACAGCTCCAACACGGAAATTTACTTACAAAAGACGGAAGCCGCAGAAGTACACTAAGCGCAACCACTACTAGCGCTGTCTTATAGTTCGGCAGCATCACTCAAGAATTCCACTGCCGCCGTGCGTCGCGGCAACGAATCTGCGGACTTCAGCGTCAAAGGGGCAACGGTTGTGACAGATGCCTCTGCTTATAAAGGGAAGCGAAGCGTGAAGCGCATGCGCATTTGAGACAGCCTACTAAGCATATTAGTGAGATTTCGAGGTTTCGCTTGTGTTGGAGAGGCATCCAAAAAAGCACAGAGATAAAAAAACAATGGGTTTTCTCAGACCCACAAATACCTATTGTTCGTTTGAAATCACTCAAGAGTAACAGTCAGCGCGTCCAAAAGGCGCTGATAAAGCGTTTCTTCCACATCGTGTTATCGGCGTTGCTTGCAACGTCTGTTCGAATGTCCACTTCCGCATTTGCAGACGACGTTGCATTCGCCGCAGGAAAGTTCGTATAGAGAACCAATCGAGCAACCTTTGGGCTTTATAGAATTATTTGCACGTACAAGGCACCCTTTCAGCTTCGGAAAAGAAATGCTAACAGTTGAGTGGCATAGTAAGGAATTGTTCTTGTAAATGCTTTGTCGAGGCTGCACTTTTACGGCAAAGTCGTACTCCGTTGCGTTCTGTGCTGCCCGGCAGGCTGCCACTATACATAATTGGCCCGAATAGGATGCTTCATGGAAACTTCTTAAATCTCTCGTAAAGAAAATTTTATTTATATGAATAAATAAGAGCGAGAAAGGGAAAGAAGTAGCACATAATAGATATTTAGAGTTAAAACTGTTTAGTACCGAAACAGCATCGTTTCCTTTCGTGGTCCACTTAGAAAGCGCGCGCAATGTAATGCAATGCCGGTGGCAGTCCTGACGGGGTGTACTATTGCTTGAAACACTTTGAAAACCTCAGCAAATTTACCGCTTCTGTAAGAAGTGCAATTCAAAAAGGCTATTCGTTCACATATAAGACAAATTACTGTGTTTCACTGTCTACTGAAGCAATGATTGTTTGATGCCAGAAGTGAGCTTCCTAAGTAGTTTCCTATCTTGAAACTAAGGGGACATGGCCTGACGCGTATGCCCCACATCGACATTTAGAACTTATTGAGAACAATCACCAATTAACTAAGCTCACAATGAAACGTACTTGTAAAAGCGAGTTTAACGACCGTCACCTAAATATGTAAAATCTCGGGATATCTAGAATTTCACAAAACAAGCAAGGCGACAAGCACGCTTTTTTGTGTGTGGACAATTGCAAACGGCAAGCAATTACCAGAAAGAAGAATATTACATGATTTTCTGCCGGGCACGCCCACAGTTTGATAATGAAAACAAAATTTGCACAGCTTTGTTTCGATGGAGGCGAAACGCTAAGGCGCCCGTGTGCTGTGCGAAGTCAGTGCACTTTACAGATTCCCAGGTGGTCGAAATTATTCTGGAGTCCTCCACTACGGCACCTCTTTCTTCCTTTCTTCTTTCACTCCCTCCTTTATCCCTTCCCTTACGGCGCAGTTCAGGTGTCTGCCGATATGTTAGACAGATACTGCGCCATTTCCTTTCCCTAAAAATCAGTTTTTCATTTTTTATATGTTACAGCTTTGTTAAAATTCGTTCTAGCTTTGGTCTAGCCACACAGCCCTCCTTTCTGCCACGGTGGCACCTTCAGGTTGCGCATTCCTCCGCCCTTGTCATAACCTCCTCTCGCTTTAGCCTTCTTGGATTACCTTCGAAGCCACTAGGTCACACTTAGCCTCCATCCCCTTTCTCTTCCTTCCCTGTAGCACTTTCTATATCCTCCTATCTATAAAAGTGCACAGGACGCTCCTCTGCACTTTTTCACCCTTTAAGCGTAGCAGGCGCATGGTTGGCAGGTGGAGGCTATTTCATTTACTTAATAGGTTCAGTTAGATTCCGTCCCTAAAAAAATTAAAGGTCGTAGTGCTGACGCTGCTGATTTCAAGTAGTATGCATGGCTATACGACTAAAGCAGTGATATAATAGCTTTCGTTTTACTAGTTTTATGAATCTTGGCTCGGCATATATTATTTATTGTATCGTGCCCCGGCTTCCCAAAGACTGCTGTTTTTTTCTGGCGTGCGGTATCGGAGGGAGATACGTTTGTCTGCCACTCTAATCTACCATGAGGCAAGGAATGCGTACGCGGAGAGGCACGGCAAGGTTCCACAAGGGTCCATCGAACAATAGGTCATTGGCTGAATAAGGGCAGTTTTGTCTTTTCCTTCGGCTGGATTCCTGAAAGGTTGGTACGAAGGCAGGAATACTGCTTGTCTATGGCGCGAAACCAAACTTCACAAAGCTGTCATACCCGCCGCGGTGGCTCAGTGGTTAGGGCGCTCGACTACTGATCCGGAGTTCCCCGGTTCGAACCCGACCGCGGCGGCTGTGTTTTTATTGGGGGAAAAACGCTAAGGCGCTCGTGTGCTGTGCGGTGTCGGTGCGCGTTAAATATCCACAGGTGGTCAAAATTATTCCGGAGCCCTCCACTACGGCACCTTTCTTCCTTTCTGCTTTCACTCCCTCCTTTATCCCTTCTCTTACGGCGCGGTTCAGGTGTCCAACGATATATGAGACAGATACTGCTCCATTTCCTTTCCCCCCAAAACAATTATTATTATTATTATTATTATTATTATTATTATTATTATTATTATTATTATTATTATTATTATTATTATTATTATTATTATTATTATTATTATTATTATTACAAAGCCGTCTTAAATTCCATCACGAGGCTGCCAAGGAAAAAAGAAAGCGAAAGCAGAAGTTATCACGGGTACTGCTTCGCAGTATGCTTTTGCTACACCTTGCGTTGTGCAGCTCCTGCATTGTAAAGGCGAGAAAAATTAACAATAGTACATGTAATCGCACTGAACTCAGTATGGCTCAAGCTAAGCACACAAGATGTCGCCAAGGAGAGCAGGCGCTTCAAGGCTCACTTTAGGAACGTTACCTCTTATACGTCACGTTTCTCGATTTCTTGGGGTCTGTTACCACCTACCTTCGGCGTGAAATTTTCTAAGCCCGAGGAATTAGATATGGTGGCCCCTATTATAAATCTATATAGCAACCCAATTGGTGATTGATTGGTGACGCCATTAGTATATCGAATAGGTGATTGATTGGTGAGGTCACTGATTTTGTGACGTCGTAATTAACTAGTCACGTGACTATATTTAATTTCTTTTAACTCAGTAATTAGTTATGTAACCATAAAACAAACTAGACATTTAGAATCCTCCGGATGAGTAGAACACGTTAGAACGTAATATTAACTAGTGAAGTTATATCTCTCCCTGCCCGCGTGTCCGTTGCAAGCATACACAAATGTGCTGTTTTGAACCCGGTGTGGAAATCTGCAAGCATCTGACACCTTTCTACCCCTGGCTACATTTTTCAGTTTACTGCTTGACTTGCTCTCCTATATGAAGCCTACATTAGCGTGATCGGTCTGTAGAATTTTATTACATTTTTTCTACTTCTGCCTTTATAAGTCAAACATATTGTACTTCGTCGCCAGCTTTCAAAACTTTACCTACGCGATACATAACTGTCCCGATGCATTTTAGACAAACTCGCTTGCTTCTTGTACTTACCTCATTTTTAGCATAATGGAGATTTCTGCGATTCCTTCTATTACTGAGTTGGGAAAGTTTGCGTTTCCCCAGTGAGCATTTTTCCCAATGAAACTTTTTTAAGTTGTTATTTGGTTCTTCATTCACATCGGCTGCCTGACTCTCGACCCTAGATGAGTCCGCTAGAGCTGGTCTAAGGTACCTAAAACAATCGGCGCCCACTAATTCTCCTTAGCATTCTGAATATGTTCTTCCTTCGTTTGGTTTATTTTCCTAGGAAGGATTTATGGTTTGCCGAATTGTCTTGGCCCACTATAAAATATTTTGCGAGCCACAAAAATACAGCGATTATTGGTGTGTTTAACAGGACCTTGGACGATGATCGGCACCTCCGGTTTTTTTTTCTTTCGCGATATGATTATAATTTTGTTTTCTTTTTCATCTTGAGGCAAGTGTGCTTTCTTAACCTTTTTGAGTTATCTGGAAGCCGGAATATGTTATTCAAGCGCCTCTTTTTTCCACTATTTCACAAGCTTCATGCCATTCTGTGTTCTTTCTGGCGGTTCAGGTTTTCGATTGTTATATTGTCGCTTCAAAAAGGCATTGTAATTTGTTAAAATGGTCTTTTATAGAGGGCGCGTCACTATTTCTTTCTCAATGCTTGCTTTAAGTCTATGAGGTAAATCCTAATTTCCTAAGTTATCAGGTCTCATTAATTTAGACTTTTCTGTTCTCTCTTCTGAAGCCTCCCACTTCGTTTTCCTTTTGATTCTATCTCTCATCTGTATATGAATATGTTCATGTTCGCTTCCCAAACAATGCTACCCGTCTTTATCGATATCCAGCTTTTGAAGCTCGCGGTAATTTCTCACGGGATTAAACAGTAGCCAATTGTTAACTGCATATTTCGTAATTTACATTCTTTTTAGCATTCGCGTTTAGATTAGCATTAGAGTAACTCGGTTGCACTGCTCGAAGAGTTCTACCAATACCTTGCGCTTATGCCAGCGTATGCGTCTCAATCCTCTATTGAAATAAAATTACTGCATGACCGATTCGAAACCAAACCATCAGGTGGTGATGCCAGCGCATAGAAGCATATAGGTGCCCACAAAAGTTGCGGAACGCGAAAATAAAAATTTACAGCCTATTTGGCCTACTTGGCCAAATGAGAAGTATGTACCCTAGTACGTTTCATTACGCTTTCGCCTCGAGCCAGGTGTCGGGGAGGTCAGGCTTCAGGCAAAAATGGACGCAATCGCTGATTGGGGACCTTAGTGGCAACGCATTATAAAATTTGGAACGCCTAAGGCACCTTAAGAGGCTGCGGAGATAACTTTTGTTATGAATCCATTGCACACGGCTGGAAGTTGATGAACGTAATGACAGACAACGCACAGCGTGAGAGTCGGAGTTAAATACGAGGGGTAATCTGTTGCGGCGATAGCATAGTGCTCTCATGCAGTGGCCAACAAAGCTGATCTGTTTTCACCACCGCGGATGCCAACCCAAGGCGCGGTGCAGTCGTGGCCGTATTTATTTTATTTCTGCACATGTAGCTGACTTCAGACACCAAGGCAAACGGGTTTTTTCGAGATTGGAGGCCTTAGTGGTAGCGCACTAAAACAAAGCTTTATTCTTTAGCAGTGTAATAATGGAGCCTGGAAATGAAGTGTGTGCTCATTTTGCTGTTCTGAAAACATTTCTGAGCGTCTGTATGTTTACCTTTTCCTACGGGCGTTTTATGCAGATAGTTTGCATTGTTTACAGAGAACAGTGTTTTTAAACGTGATGGCAGTGCAGCTTCTCCTGTGCAAAGCATCGTCAAGTTAAGCCTCCACCCTCCAGGAGCCTCACACCTCCAAGTCCTTCACGCACACCCTCTAAGATACTGTCATGTGCCGTTTAGACAGATTAGAAGTTTAACACTGCCAATGCGAATGTTTATGCAGGTGTTTTTAACGCTAGGCCGCTCGCCGATTTGAATAGTGCACTCCGCGGTGCGTTGCTCGAGAGCTCTAGGCAAGTTTGTAGAAACCTGCACCTGAGCTCACGTTCTGCTTCATGCTACCAGCGGCACACCTTGCTCGCGTGCTGATTTCAATGCATGGATATCGCGGTTTTCTTACCTCCTTTCCACAGGTGCTCCAAAAGCTTCATGGCAACATCAGCGCCCGCCCTGTAACTGTCGAGTTGCTGAACCTTGAGATCCAGGAACAATGGCAAAAGCTTCTCCCTGTCCCTGTGTTTGCCTCCGTCTGCAACACACGAACTGCACTTTAGAACAAGAGTTCACGGCTCTGAAACATGTTTCAATTTTGCATATTGATTTAGTATAGACGAATTCAGTTTCTAATAACGTCGCCTCCAAAAATCGAGATATTTCGGTTGTAGCTAGGGCGGATAGCCTGCCTGCGTGTTTTATCTGCGTATCGAAAACAGTTCAGTCTCATAGGTTCTGCTCTACTTTGTCATTTGCTGGACTTGCGTTTCCTTCTTCACTCATTTAGTAGTTTTGAGTTCACTGCTATAATCATCCACCCTTGTCCTCTTCTATTGACTTTTTTGTATAATGTCCTTTCTGAAGCGTTTCACCAGTATTTAGGACCAACCGCGTCACCACCGTTCAATAATTGCTCTATATTCTTGACATAATGACAAGTCCTTTGAAATTAAGTACCTCGCTTATAGGTATTTCACTATGGGAGCCTTATAAAGGGGTTCTTTAAAATGGGCTTCAGACACGTGCGTCAAGCTCAAGGCATTGGTCAATAAGCTGTGCCCCGGCTGTTAAAATTGGTACTTTTTCTGGGCCCGCATTATCTGGACTGCTTACCTAATCGCCACACACAAAAAATCATACAACAGCACGTGGTGACTGAAGCACTTACAAGCCTATCCAAAGAATTGAATTAGGACACAATCCTTGACGGAGCACCATATAAACGCCTGCATTTTCAGCGGACGGGTACAAGTAGTTGACCATTTCAGTTTCGAACTACCCTTCAGATAATTAATTAAAATAACCATGAAGAATGAACCATCGAGTAGGAAACAACTAAGCAGTACTGAGACCCCGTAAAGAAGGACTGAGTAATGCTATTGAAGAACTTCGTCGCTTGCAGTACCACCGTGAAATTTAACGCGAAAGGTTTAAGGTTGCGTTTCTGCTGAAAACAGAGCGTCGGCGTCGTGGCGGGAATTGCAGGCGAGAACTCCTCGGCGAAGCAAAGTAGATGGACTATTTATTTCGCAAGACCTTGTGTGGTCTTCATAGCCTGCGCACCGGATTGTGCACAAACTGACCACTGGCGCATATCAGTTAAATTAATGATTGGTCGCGCGAGATTCGTTAGGAAGAGCAATCTGGGTAGCACAAGCACCACAGCTGGCAGCACTTGCAATCGCAGGGAAGTAGCGTATCGCTTGACCGCTGCAAAACTGAGCCAGGAGTGGTATGAGGTCTCCCAAGTATCTCTGAATGTAAAGTTCAGAATGACCAATTCCGCATAAATTGCAATAAACCCATTATCTCTATTGCGTCGAATGTCAAGTGTCCCCACAAAGTGAAGTATCAAATACTTGCTGGTGGTAGGTGACACTAGGCATCGCAGCAGGTTTCGGGTGCTCCCCCAGAAACTCACCAAGTCGGCAGAATACTCTTACCCAGATGCGTATGTGACTTTTCTACAACAATCTGCTTCCGGCATGCCCACATTTCACCATAGCTTACCCCTTTTCAAGCCTAGCTACTTGCACGTTTTTTTTTCTGATCACATGATGTGCTAACTTTTCTTACTTGGGTGCGTTGACTTCCGGATGTACTGGACATTTTCCTAACTCGCGCACGTCCTGAAGAAGTCGCAGGGTATTCCGTGATAGAACCACGTTGTATTCCGTTTTTGTCAAACTGGATGTCGGACTCGATGGAGTTTGCTCTTTTTCTCAACGCAGCGTCTATCTAGCTTATGGAATTCACCATGTGGCCGATGATGTAGAAAGATCGCAGTCTGGATGCGCTCACCCTGGGCAATAAGCAGCCGGTCAGGAAAAATGCATAAATGAACATCTTAAAATAACCGATCACGCAAATGCAGACTCCGTAGCGAGCAGATTATGTGGCCCGCAACCCATTTCTCGCCCTAATCAAGCTTATTTCATGATGATGATTATGATGATTATGGATTTTTATGGCACGAGGGCATCTCTGGCCAAAGAGCGCCATGCCGCAAGGTATTTTCGACTGCTCAAGGTGGGGTCGAAGACCCATTTTCTAAGCATTTCACCCCAGATAACCCGAGCACCAGAACAAGGGAAAGCTTGTACCCATTGTATCACCGGTGGATACCCGACGGCACTGGGTATCGAACCCCGCACCTCCCGCATGCGCAAGCCCTTTTCAAGCAACTAACGATCACCCAAGCATTCCTTCGTTTCCATGCCTTTTGATTTCAGTCTGAACAACATGATAGACAACATAGAACAACAACAACATAGAACTTTCTGATGGACTAGTTGGTACATTTCTATTAAATGGCGTGCGCTAACAGGACGTACACAGGAAACTTGGAGACAGAGGAAAGAAGCGCTTCTTTCCTCTGTCTCCAAGTTTCCTGTGTACGTCCTGTTAGCGCACGCCATTTAATAGAACAACATGACAGCCAAATCGAGAACTTCTAAATAGTACTCTCTACCCGACTCTATAGGAAGAGGTGGCGACGCTCTTTAAACTACTTTTAACTATGCTTTGCACCACAAAATCTTCATTGGCGGGACAGCAAAAAAAAAGGCTGTCTGCTTATTAATGCTACGGTACCGAAGGAACACAAGTGAACTCCACGAATAAATTTAGTTATTCAAGAAGGAACCCGCGAAAGTGCGGGAAGCGCAGCCAACGCTAGCGCTGTCTTATATTTCGGCAGCATCACTCAAGGATCCCACTACCGCTGCTCGCCGCAGCTGTCAATAAACAGGATTCTGGGACAAAACGCTTATAATTATACAAAATGCTCTTGCTTATATAAAGAGAAGTGATGCATGGAGGACATGCCTATCTGGGGGATTCTGGGACAAAACGGTTATGATTATACAAAACGCTCTTGCTTATATAAAGAGAAGTGATGCATGGAGGACATGCCTATCTGGGGGATTCTAGGACAAAACGGTTATGATTATACAAAACGCTCTTGCTTATATAATGAGAAGTGATGCATGGAGGACATGCCTATCTGGGGGATTCTGGGACAAAACGGTTATGATTATACGATTATACAAAACGCTCTTGCTTATATAAATAGAAGTGATGCATGGAGGACATGCCTATCTGGGGGATTCTGGGACAAAACGGTTATGATTATACAAAACGCTCTTGCATATATAAAGAAGTGATGCATGGAGGACATGCCTATCTGGGGGATTCTGGGACAAAACGGTTATGATTATACAAAACGCTCTTGCTTATATAAATAGAACTGATGCATGGAGGACATGCCTATCTGGGGGATTCTGGGACAAAACGGTTATGATTATACAAAACGCTCTTGCATATATAAAGAGAAGTGATGCATGGAGGACATGCCTATCTGGGACAGTTTACTCAGCATACGGGTAATTGTTTGAGGTTTCGCTTCTACGAATGCGAACTTCCTTTTAGAGCACAGATAAAAAAAAACAATATGTATTGTCACGTTCACAACAACCGATTGTTCTTCTGGAGTCACGAGAATGAACCGACTGTTTGGCCTGTGTGTTCAGCGGGCGTTGATAGCACGTTAGTAGAGCATCGCATTGATGATGTTGCTTGCAACGTCTGTTCGACTGTCCTGTTCCGCATTTGTAGACAACACACCATTCGCTGCACAGAGTTTTGTAGAGAACAAAATGAGGGGAACCTCACGGGTCTATGGAATTTTTCGCACGCTCATGGCAGCCTTTCATCTTGGGAGAAAAGACGCGTTCAGTTCAGTGAAACAGTAAAGATATGTCCTTGGGAATGCTTGGCGATGGCGGATTTATATGGGATCGTCTTTCTCTGTCTCTTTTTTTTCTACAAGTGATGTTTACTGCCTCAGGGCATAAACACTGTGAAATGAGAGATGAGTAAGATGTTTAAATAAATTAAAAAAGAAGGGCTGATCTGATGAAATCAAGAAGTGAATGATGATATGGACCCTGTGTCCAGGCAATATAAAAATCTTGATTGTCCGGTGAGAGTCCCACTGCCGCCAGGTGCCGAATTCTTGTCGGCTTTAGCGCCGGGCAGTCCCACAACAGGGGGTGGATATCCGCCTCCCAGTCTCTGTTCTTTCAAACTGGACACCTGGGGCGGGGATATAAATTTTTGAAATGCGGCCACTTGCGTGTCACAGTTGGAGTTAGGGCAACTCCGACCCGTATCCTCCGAAGCGCAACCTCCTCTGCACGGGTAAGACCACGGAGGAGGGTTACTGCACACGGAGGAATTACGAGCACGTGTGCGGCGCCGGAGGTGTTCCTTTCTTGTTAAAAGGAGGGTGGTGTCATCCAGAGGGAGGACTCGAAGCAAAGACGAGGTTGGGGTCGAAAAGCGGGTCGCAGAATCTGCGCGGCTTTGTGCACTCAGGAGGTCACGCGGGACCCACTCAATACGGATTTGCTGCAGGGTGCGTGCCGCTAGACGATGGATGTCTTGGCACATTTCTGGGGGTGACTGACTCGTCGTAGTAGGCGTGTGACGTGAAGGGCCGTGGGTAGCATGGGAACGGCGGCCACAGAGCAAAGTGCCTATTGAACCGCAAGCATCTCCGCACAGAAGGAGGAAGGAGGTTCTGAGAAGCGAAACCTTGACGTTTTGTTCAGGGCAGGCTTGCAAGGACATTAAACTGCCGTTGTTGTTTCGCAGGCCTCGATGCTTGCATCAACGTACATAACGATGGAGCCATGCGGCAGATTGGCGTCTTGCTCTGCAATTCGGTCGCGAAACGACGATGCCGCGCGGGTAGGTGATGGCCGACGTAGATCAGTTGGCTTGGTGTCGCTTAGCTGCACAAAACGCCAGGGAGGAATCGTTCTCCATTTCGTTCTCCGTTTCTACATTTCGTTCTGTGCTGCGCATCGCGGTGGGGCTACGCACGCGCCTCGAATATTGTTTTTTTAAGCGATGTTGATTGCCTCAGGGCATAAAAGGGTATGAAATGAGGGGTGACGAGGATGCTTAATTAAATGTAAAAAGGGTTCCTCGTCGAAATGTTTGAAATTTCTCTCGAAAAGAATTTAATTTCCGTGAATACAGAAAGCAGAGTACGAGGAACAAAGAGGAAATGACCATAGCAATTTACTGTCGCGCAAAAACTGTCCTCTATGTTACAGACTGAAGCATTTTTTTTGTTGTTGCTCATTCTAAAGTGCACCCGCAACGAATTACCGCTGGAAATCTAGACGGGGAACTCTACTTCCGAGACACATGACTGCGAAAACCAGAGCGCCTTTGCAGCTGCTCACAAAACGGTTATTTAAAAATACTATTCATTCACGTATAGTGCAATCCAAGCTGTTTAAATATCAACTTTAATCGCGGTTCTTTCACATCCAAAGTGAGGTTTGTTAGTAGTTCGCATTTTTTTAAATTCACAAGAAATTTTCTCATGCCTGTCCTGCGCGTGGGCATTCAGAACTTCAGACAATTTAAAGCCCTTGGAAAATAATCAACGACCCCTGATTAAGTATGAAAAATTTCTGTAAATGTTTACTGCCGAAAGACAAAGAAGGAAATAGTATTTTAACAGGAGTGTATTTGGCGACGCTTAGGTCAACAGAAAAAACATTGAAAATGCACTTTAAAGAAGATTATTCGCATAATTTGCTGCCAGGTATGCCCGAAGCTTAAAAAGGAAGATATACTTTTATGGATTCTTGTTCACATATATTCAATATTCTCTGGTGCTCTGGCTTCGCACATATTTCTGTTTGCTGCCGTCTGGCATCAGATGGAAGTACGTGCGTCTGCACTCGCAGCTATAATAAGGCGAGAAGTGCGAGTACGAAGGAACATTTGCGACAAGTGCCCATTGAAAAATAGATCATTCGCGGAGTGCCCGCTGAAGGCGGTGTTTCCATCTTTTCCTTGAACTGGATTGCACATAGACGGCTAAGCCTTCAAAAGCCGCAAAGCTGCCATGCAGGCTAAAATACCGCTTGACTCTGGCGCCAAACCAGAATTCACAAAGCCGCCTTCAGTTCCACCACAAAGCTACCAAGGACAAATGGAAGGTGAAACTTCACTATTATTTGCGAACATAACTTTAACGAGTCACGAAAATCACGGGTCCCGTTTCGGACCGCGCTTACGCTACACCTTACGTTGTGTAGCTCATGCAATCCCCCTGCAAGAAAAGTTAATACTAAATAAAAAAGGTGCAGGATTTTAAAGTAGCTAGACCGAGAAGACGTGCGAAAGCACGCGTTTAGCCTGGTTTGTAATGAACTACACATCTCCAACCAAAAATTTCAACTTAACCCAACGTTTCGAAGCCGACTCGGCTCCTTCATCATGGATGACTGAGGACAGTAGCTAGCGTCTCTTAAGTACGGAGGGCAGGGGGGGGGGGGGGGGCGGTTAAAAGGAATGACAGCTGTGACTCGAAAGGCGCGGGGGAGGGGGAGGGGGTTTAGGCTGTTAGTCACGCTTAGAAACGTTGGGTTAAGTTAAAATTTTTGGTTGGAGATGTGTACTTCATTATAAGTCTTCAAACCCAACCAGACAAGCGAATCTGTCAAAATGTTTAGTTTTCAATTTAGCCTGGTTTAGCTCATGATTTTGTTTAGATGGGTGGTCGGCACTTGTGGCCACGTTATTAGAATATAGGTTAAGCTCTGATCAAGGTTAAGTTGATATCTGAGCTTCAATAATACTTGTCTGGCCCAGTTGGTGCATGATAATGATACAGATGATCGATGTGCGCAAAACATTCGACGAACCACGTACACGAGAGAAGCACAAGGTGTTGCTCCTGTCCTCGTGTTTCTCTCGCGTACGTGGTTCGTCTAATGTTTTGCGCACATCGATCATCTGTATTATGATCTGAGCTGTTCGCACCGCAGATGGTAGTCGATGAAAACGACGAAATGCGATCCAAAACGCTAGAGCATGTTGCAGTTTAACGCGATCGTGATCGCCTCCGGCGATAGATTAGTGCCTTCGTGCAGTGGCCAGCGAAGCTGATCTGTTCACGCCGCCGCCGCCACGTACTAGTTTTCACTAGTACTAATTTTCACTAGTACTAGTTTTCACTAGTACGTGGATGCTAACTACTAAGATTTTCTGCCCCCGCTGTGAATCAACTCGACAAAAACTCGGCCTTTCAACCGTCTTCGACGCAAAAACCTGCGAGGAAGGATAGGCATTGATAAAATACCGTCCGTAACCGGTATGGCAGAACCAACTTCGTCACACACTTCGGGTGGAGCCGTGGCGATGTCTGGCGACTTGGAAGGCTCGGCAATGGCCGTCAGTGACAAGACTCGGGAGTTTTGCAGTCGACTGGCATTTGCCACGCCACAAGTGAAGGCCGCATGCCATAGAATAGGCAGCAGCGTTCACTGGGTGACCAACCTCTCGCGATCAACCCTTAACCGCCTCCTGCAGCGTGGCGGTTTGGGCGCGTTGCCTATCCAGTGTGCGGAACGCACTCAACGTTAGAGACGCCAAGCCGCGTCTGCTTGCCCGATTAAAGGTCGTTGAAGGTCATTTTCCGGCCTACCCGACGACTGCTTTACCTATTGCGTAGTGAAGCTTTTCGCTTCGAAAAGAAGCGCCACCAACCCGAGCGTCTCAGAACACCCTGGGACCTTCACCTCGGCCGAACGCTTGAGCCGCCGCACTGCCGTGTGCTACGTCGGCACGTCTTTCAACAAATGCCGCGGTCGCCAAGGTGACAACTGCTACAGACTCATCGTTCCAATTAATTGAAGGTAAGTTTAAAGATATTTTTTATTTCCTTTCAAAAGCACTGTCCTCCAGAGATGTCACTGGCTGGAGGAGAATACGAACAAACACATACCCAAGCCTCCACATTTTGCAAAAGATCCGACCGACACAATACTCAAGTTACTGCCCTTGGTGCGGAGTAAGCCCCACGCTCTACCATACATCTTGGGAATGCCAGGACAAACCGGAGTAAAAGTTAATAGTGCCACACCCGACACACACGAGCAGTGGGAGACGTCCTGACCAGCGACAACCTGGACCAGCACGCCTGGACAATCCAGCTAGTCAGCTGCCGCCAGCCGAGCCCTGGACTAGGGCCCCCGACCACTCGCCTCCTGCGAAGTAATCACCTAAATAAAAGATTTATCTCCACCTCTCTTAAAAGCGACGCAGTGACAACTTCTGTATGTGTCATGGTAATAGCAACCATGACGGCACACGTTATGTATTGCGTGATTAATAATGCTGCTGAATGAACAGCCACTACTTGCCATGAATTTGTGCTGCATAATGAGGGCTGGCCACAAAGTTTTGGACCCCAATCTCTGCCACCTCTCGCTGCGGAATTCTCGAGAAAACGTGCATCGCGAGCCGCTGCCCGTTGAATTCACACAAAATGGATTACCTCCGTAGCCACGCCCTGCTCAGTTACATGAAAAGTTTACTCTTTCCTTATAGAACACTGGCTGTCACGTGGGGCACCCTTGCTTTCTTACGTCCTGCTGTTTCCCGATATCCCTTCTTGTTATTACCGCATCGAGTCCGAAAACTGTACACACGTCTACTTAAAAGACCCGCAGGCTAGAGGGAACCATTTAGTTCGCTCAGCGCGTTGGCTTGCCTTCAAAAATCTTCAATGCGCCAGACACTGGTAGCATCAAATGCCTCATCATTAAAAAAAAAGCGTGTCTTCTTAGGGTGATTTGAAAGGAGTGACGTCACCAGAACGAAACATTCCCTCTGGCTGCTGAATACTGCAGTCACCAGATCGGAAGTGTCGTCACTTGCGTTCAAGGCACCAAAAGCTGCTAATACTATTTTTTCCCTTTCTTTGACTGCAAACATGACCGTTTAGATTATGAACAAGTGGGCCGAGAACTCGATCCCGGCGCTACGCAGGCCTATTTAGTCCTTTTTCAGGCGTGCTTAAGGACCCCATTATAAGTAAAGAACCAGCCGTTGAAAAAAGGGTTCAATAAGTGAAATCACAGACCCCATTTCGAGTGTTTTCGTAAATGTTATCTTGCTGCTCTTTGAACAAGACCACATGCGCCATCTGTATTAGGACAGGCCGGCGGTTTCATTTTTAGCTGTTTAGCTTTTTTCTCTTGTCGCTTCATTTTTTTACGATGGTTTTTCTAGCCGGAATTCGTGCTGTAGCCTAAAGCAATGACAAAATGAGGAGTTCAGTGCCTCTCGTCAGTCGCAGCGCACAACAGCTGTTCACGTAGCCGACGGCTCCGCGAACACATGCCTAGCTCAGCTTTCCCGCCGTTTATAACCTCTCTGGCCGCTGCGGCCGGTGTCTTCTATGGGAGCCCGTGGGCCATCCGGACCGAGACATCAGCGATCATCGTTAACTCGCCAGAAATGTGACCGCGGTTAAGATGAGCCAGGACGCCATCCGCAGAGATTTCGCCGATGTGCGGTACCAGCCTCAACCGGATGCAGTTGGCCAGAAGTGAGCAGTGCTTTTCGGATTCATATGCTCCGTACTACCTTTTCCATTTACGTCCCGTTCGACAGTGTATGAGTAGAGTTTCGGTAAAGTAATTAAGTTGCAATTCAGCCACCAAGCAAGGCTTTGAGACGAGACTGGGACCTGCCATTCAACGTCACCACGTATGCTTTATAATTGGTTTTTTGGGCGGGAAAGGAAATGGCGCAGTATCTGTCTCATATATCGTTGGACACCTGAACCGCGCCGTAAGAGAAGAGATAAAGGAGGGAGTGAAAGAAGAAAGAAAGAGAGAGGTGCCGTAGTGGAGGGCTCCGGAATAATTCCGACCACCTGGGGATCTTTAACGTGCACTGACATCGCACAGCACACGGGTGCCTTAGCGTTTTGCCTCCATAAAAACGCAGCCGCCGCGGTCGGGTTCGAACCCGGGAACTCCGGATCAGTAGGTACGTATGCTTTATAATTTTTCATGTTCATTCCCGCGGCGGCGTGAACAGATCAGTTTCGCGGGCCACTGCGCTACAGCAGTATAGGCTATCGACGCAGCTGAACACGCCTTCTGCTAAACTGCAACGCACACTCGCGCTGTGCATTGCACATGATCTTCCTCTTTAAATAATATTAGTATGAAACTAATATTCGCGCCTTCAGCTATGTGGCGATAGTGCCAGAGAGATGTGCGCTTCATGCGTCGGCATGGACAACATTGTGGCAGAAAAATGGAACGCTGTGCATTGCACATGATCATCTTCTTAAACTAATATTAGTATGAAACTAATATTCGCGCCTTCAGCTATGTGGCGTTAGTGCCAGAGAGATGTGTGCTGCATGCGTTGGCGTGGGGTACGCTGTGGGAGAAAAATGGCATTTCAGCAATACGCGTTGGCGTTCACAATACTGCTGCAGAAACGTGGCACTAAAACATAAACCCCCGGCGTACATTGGGCAAACTGGAATTGACGATGAAAAAGTTGTAGACGTGCATAGCCACGTCCCTGAATCAGCGGACACCTCAATAGCGATTTCAGGTACGTGGCGGTGGTTTCCACCTGCTAAAAACTGCGCTTTTGCACAATATTTTGGACTTAGCAATGCTAAACTGTCAGCCATTTTTCAGTACTCTATTTATTACAGCGAAGGAATGTTATATATACATGAAGTACGTACAAACCATGAGGAAAACAGTCGCAAATCACAATGCATAATACGACACACCTAGACAACGAAGCACGATAAGACGCACCACAGAACACAACTACTACATCATAACACGACACACGTAAACAACGATGCACTAGAGAAAGGGTAGTACAGAGCATAAAACTAGAAGTGGTTGCCACTCCGGCTCAAACTCGATCGGGGCATATAAATCCTTTAGATGAATAATCATTCTGCTGAAGTGCTCCTTTGAAGAAACAACCGATTCACAATGTCGGTCCATCATGCGTATTTTCCACAGGCTGCTTAGTTCAATCAGAACATGTCTAAGGGTTCATCAACAAATGGCAGTGCAGTGAAATATCGCGCAGAATGCCTTGTCAAATTAAGCCTTTTTGTCAGTATCCGTTGCAAGATATCCCACAAGAGAATTATGTCTTTGCAACCGATGAAACAATGCTCAGTCGGTTCTGGAGCATCACAAAGGCGGCAGTTTACAGCAGACACAACAATAATATTTTTTTTCTAACCACGGTATAACGGGCAATGTCTCGCTATGTAGCTTTAGAAAATTTTCTTTGTACGCGGCGAGAGAGGCAGTTTACGTACTGTTTGGACCGCGTCATGTCCCGGTAAACCAAAATAAACAATCAGGTACATCGGTCGATGGAAAATCATACAAATTAAATCCTTGTACAACCGTTTCTTAGACATTGAAAACAAAAACTCTGAGGACCATCAAAGCAGGAAACGAACAGCCAAGTACACCTTATGCATTGCCCCACAAAGTCGGCCGATCAGAAACAATGGAAGACAGAATGAGGTTCAATAAAACGTCAACTAAATTGACTTCCAAGAATGCGCGCACTATTGGGTGTGTGTCGGAAAAACATGTAACGTAAAACTATCTGCCGAACATACAGGTGGACAAAATCAAGGCCGCCACCACTCACAGGCTGGGAAAGGTTATTACGCCTCATAGTTTCAAAAGACGAATCCCACACGAAAGCGGTAAAAACTCTGTGAAAACGCTGGATATAAAATATTGTGCAATGAACAATTTAGAGCACACAATGTTTTTTTAGTGATGAAAATCATATTACATGCAGTCGTCCTGCCAAAAATCTGGAGACCACGGGGGCCAAAGTCTGAGCACAGCGCTGAAGAGTTGGCACGCGGTTTTTCTAGCAATGTGTACCACGCTTATGAACACTCAAAATGACGTCAGGGTACTTGGGTGGCCTGCGTGTCCATTGCATACCAGCATATTACGCAGGTGTCGATTCCCGCATTGCAAACCAGATACCGCAAGTCTAGCGGCGATTAATCCGAGCTCTTGACACTGAGCCAAAATCCTCCGTTAAAAGAACAACCTCATCAGTGCTTGGCTTATCACCGTAGAGAAACGTGAGGCCGTCTGCATAAGCTAATGCCTCAAGTTCATGACCCATAACATAAAAATCACTGACGGCTGTACTGTTCATAACACTTACGCAAAGTGGTTTCATATAGATTGCGAACAGGAGTCCACTCCGGTACCTTTACTGGCCATCCGTTGCCTGTGCTCCGCATTACATGCATTGCCTCAGCCCGTTTCGTGATTTGAGCTGATATTTTAGTAACTTGTGTTTATTCCCCTGTTTTTTTTTTTTTGTTCTCTTTCCGGCGCTCCTTTTTTCCTCTTTCTTAACCTTATCCCTACCATTTTGGTTTCCACAGCTTGCTGCTTTATTAGAATTACGATATTGGTGTTTTTTTCTGCTGATATATAAATTAGTTCTCTTTTTTTACCACAGCAAGCTTGACACCGTGTTTTCTGTCTTGTGCAGTGACTGCGTCGTTTCAACGAAGGCACGAACTCCTTTCTCACAACTGTGGATAAACGTAGGTCGCACATGCAACGTGAGCCTCGGGAATCTTGGCATGGTGAGAGTCAGGCTGTTGGCTGATGCTAGCAGTTAACAGACCTGTGCTGTTCATTTATCACTAATGTTGTTAGGGATTGATTGGCATAGAAGTTGCAATGAAGTGCCAAAAGCGGCTGCTATCTCAGCGCTGCAAGAGAGAGGAGAGTTTCGCCGTCTAAATTGACCTTCATATACCACGTGTCCAGAATGCTGCAATTTCCTGAGCGCTGCGGGCCAGTCGAAATAAACTGCAGTAACACTGCGCACTGGGTGAATTTGGAAGGTCTGCATGGTATACGCTAGCCAAAGGTAAACCCTAGAAACACGTGCACCGGACACGCTGGTGCAGCTGAGGATTACTGGTATCCATGCAAGCTTTATAACTGGCTCCGTGCGCATGAAATGATTATGGTGAGAAACCAGAAAAATATCAAAAGGCACGGTGAAGCTACAAAGGCCACGAACTATTTTCATGATGTTCTAACAGGGATATTTCTTCATCTATTGCAAGCGAAGGTCAGTTTACAAGTGCCTGTCTCTTTCTAAAAATCTGCTACGCCTCTGCGATCTGATGAACAGTTTAGTTTGTATACCTAAATAGAATGTCAATATCTTCAAAACATGGGGTGCAGTGACTCTTGCTGGAATGGTATGTTGTGTGGTTTTGTAGCGATAGCTACATTGCGGAAGCATTCCGAGCCTTCGGCGTGGCGGCGCCGTGGCGGTGGCGGCGCCACCACGCTGTCACGTGGTTGGTCAGGTGATGCGGAGCTGCTGCCGGCGGCGCGGCGCCGTGGTTGATCACGTGACCAAGTTCCACTCGGCCAGCTGTAGCTATCGCGTCACTACAAGTTTCATCATCATCATCATCATCATCATCAGCCCTACTACACCCACTGCAGGGCAAAGGCCTCTCCCATGTCTCTCCAATTAACCCTATCCTTTGCCAGCTGCATCCACCCTTTGCCTGCAAACTTCTTAATCTCATCCGCCCACCTAACTTTCTGCCGCCCCCTGCTACGCTTACTTTCTCTTGGAATTCACTCCGTTACCCTTAAGGACCAGCGGTTATCTTTCCTTCGCATTACATGCCCTGCCCAAGCCCATTTCTTTCTCTTGATTTCGATTAGGATGTCATCAACCCGTGTTTGTTCCCTCACCCACTCTGCCCGTTTCCGATTTCTTAACGTTACACCTATCATTTTTCTTTCCATGGCTCGCTGCGTTGTCCTTAAATTAAGATGAACTCTTTTCGTTAGCCTCCACGTTTCTGCCCCGTAGGTGAGTACCGGTAAGATTATGCTGTTGTACACTTTCCTCTTGAGGGAAATTGGTAAACTGCCACTCATGATCTGCGAGAATTTGCCATATGCGCTCCACCCCATTCTTATCCTTCTAGTTATCTCCCTCCCATAATCCGGATCAGCTGTCACTACCTGCCCTAAGTAGACGTATTCCATCACTATTTCTAGGCTCTCGCTGCCAATTGTAAACTGTTGTTCCCTTGCTAGGCTGTTGAACATTACCTTGGTTTTCTGCATGTTAATTTTTAGACCCATCGATCTGCTCTGCCTGTCTAACTCATTGATCATGATTTGCAGTTCACCTCCTGAGTGACTCAGCATGGCAATGTCATCAGCAAATCGCAGATTATTCTCCATTTATTCTTATTCCCAACTGTTCCCAATTCAGGCCTCGAAATACCTCCTGTAAACATGCGGTGAACAGCATTGGCGAGATCGTGTCTCCTTGCCTGACGCCCTTCCTTATTGGAATTTTATTGCTGACTTTATGGAGGACTATAGTAGCTGTGCAGTTGCTATATATATCTTCCAGTATTTGGACATAAGGCTCTTCTACCCCCTGATTACGCAATGCCTGTATGACTGCTGAGGTTTCCACTGAGTCGAATGCTTTCTCGTAATCAATGAAAGCTATATATAGAGGTTGGTTATATTCTGCGCATTTCTCTATCACCTGATTGATAGTGTGAATATGATCTATTGTGGAATATCCTTTACGAAAGCCTGCCTGATCATTTGGTTGATTAAAGTCTAACGTTGCCCTGACTCTATTAGCGATTACCTAAGTAAATACTTTGTAGGCAACGGATAGTAAGCTGATCGGCCTGTAATTTTTCAAGTCCTTGGCGTCTCCCTTCTTATGAATTAAGATAATGTTCGCATTCTTCCAAGCTTCTGGTACAGTCGAGGTCATAAGGCATTGCGTATACAGGGTGGCTAGTTTTTCTAGCACGATGTCCCCTCCATCCTTTAACAGATCTGCTGTTGTCTGATCCTCCCCAGCTGCTTTTCCCCTTTTCATTGCTTCTAAGGCTTTCTTTACATCATCTGTCGTTAATGGCGGGATGACGCATTGCTGTGCACTGCTGTCTTTCTCATTAGCGCTCTGATTACATTGGCTACTGTACAGGTCTGTGTAGAACTCTTCGGCTACGTTAACTATCTTATCCATATTGTTAATGACATTGCCCTGCTTGTCTCTTAATGCATACATCTGGTTTTTACCTATGCCTAGTTTCCTCTTCACTGTTTTTAGGCTACCTCCGTTCTTTATAGCATGCCTAGTTTCCTCTTCACTGTTTTTAGGCTACCTCCGTTCTTTATAGCATGCTCGATTCTCTCCATATTAAACTTCCTTATGTCGGCTACCTTGCGCTTATTTATTAACTTTGATATCTCCGTTAGTTCTATTCTAACGGTAGGGTTAGATGCCCTCATGTTTTGGCGCTTCTTAATCAGATCTTTCGTCACCTGAGATAGCTTCCCGGTATCCTTTCGAACGTTCCTACCGCCTACTTCTACTGCGCACTCCGTAATTATTGATGTCAGATTATCGTGCATTGAAT
Organism: Amblyomma americanum; assembly: GCA_030143305.2. NCBI lineage: Eukaryota > Metazoa > Arthropoda > Arachnida > Ixodida > Ixodidae > Amblyomma > Amblyomma americanum. Next base: position 38,628 of record JARKHS020002248.1, read on the forward strand.
GAACATCAAGATCATCTTCCTCAGTTAAAGACGAATATCGGTTTTTCAGCGCTATCCTAAACTCCTGTGCTTTCCCTCTTACGGCTAACTCGTTAATGGTCTTCCTCTTCACTAGCTTCTTCCGTTCCCTCTTCAAGTCTAAGCTAATTCTAGACCTTGCCATTCTGTGGTCGCTACAACGCACCTTTCCGAGGACGGCCACATCCTGAATGATGCCGGGTTTAGCGCATAGTATGAAGTCGATTTCATTTTTAATCTCACCATTGGGGCTCTTCCAGGTCCATTTCCTGTTTTCTCGTTTGCGAAAGAAGGTATTCATGACCCGTAAATTATTTCTATCCGCGAATTCGACTAATAACTCTCCCCTGCTATTTCTAGAGCCTATTCCATAGTCACCTACCGCGTGGTCGTCAGCATGCTTCTTGCCCACCTTCGCATTGAAGTCGCCCATCAGTACAGTGTACTGCGATTTTACTTTATTCATTGCCGATTCTACGTCCTCATAGAAACTTTCAACGGTCTGGTCATCATGGCTGGATGTGGGTGCGTAGGCCTGCACCACTTTCAGCCTAATTACTATAGCTGCTATCCTCTCGTTAATACTGTAGAACTTCTCTACGTTGCCAGCTATATCCTTATTAATGAGGAATCCCACACCTAGTTTAACTACAAGGAATCCCACTACAAGTTTAACCAGAGCTAAAACACCGAATTTTTTTTTGTTGAATGACCTGGCATGTTTCTTCAGTCTAGCTTAAAGAGGAAATTTATCTCTCACTTCTCTTTTTATTTTGTTCTCTCTTTCGCCCGTTCTCTCACTGCTCCTGTGGCGCTTAACGCCTGCCTTACACGGATGGGAGAAGACCAGTCCGTGCCGCACACCTCCCCTGCATCCCCTGCATCTTTCCCACCCTTGTACACGAAACCTTGCGACTGGCTACTGCAACCAGCTATTCTGATGCTCAGCAAAAAATTTATCCCTTCTCTTATGGTGCGGTTCAGGTGTCCGCCGATATATGAGAAAGATACTGCGCCATTTCCTTTCCCCAAAAACCAATTATTATAAAAAGGCATTCACTAGACAGCACCGGCATAAGCGCCACAGACATCACATGCCCTGAACCAACCTTACTAACAATCCGATTTTGCTTCAACCTCTCGCACCATCACAACCAAAGCTGAAATTCGCATTACTGCCGCGGTAAACGTCCTGTGAATTTTCCCGCGCATGGCCCTTTCGCTTTTGAATACATACCAGTGGCGCGCACCCGGTGCTGGGGCCTAGGCTGACATTCCCTCTTCCGGCTCATGCTATACCTGCAATACTCCTCACCATAACCATCATCATCAGCCTTACTACGCCCGCTGCAAGGCAAAGGCCTCTGCTATGTCTCCCCAATTAATCTGGTCCTGATCCAGCTGAGGCCAACTTATCCCCGCAAACGTCCTAATCTGATCCGCCAACCTAACCAACGCGCTGCCTTACACCGATGTCATCTCCTCCGGCCCAAGTGAACGCCGAAGACGTGGCGCTATAGCCTAGCACGCTAGCCTTGCGCGTTAGCTTAGCGCAGCAACAGCTTAGACGCCAGGGACAGCAAAGACCGGCAATTGCTAACGCGGACCTGGCGTATCACAACATGTGATCGTTTAGATTTATTTGTGTTCGAACGTACCCAATGCGAGTATCCATCTTAGCTTAGGCCGCGTATAAAACTGTCTTCGAACTGAGTGAATCTACTCGGCTTTGCGGGGAGCAAAGCATACGGTTAACATCGTTCTTCAAAGTGCACAAATTTACGTGGGCGAAGTATTTAAAGAAAAAGACATTGGCGTCGCCGGATCAGCGCGAAACGAAATAAGGTGCAATCAACGGCAGTGGTACATGATTTGTGGCCGAACCATTCGCTTAATTGACAGCATTTACACGCTGTTTTTCGGTCTCTTTTGGCCCAGGGTCTCATCATGGCGATGAACGGTGTTGCGTTGCTGGACCTTGGAGAGATCTACAGCACGAGCTTGTCGGCCGTCTCGCAACTGATCACAACTCGGTGTGTCGGAAACCTGGCTGGTTCTCTCATCGGTAGGTGGGGTTTGGCACCGTACCTTAACTGCTTCCAACTTTTGTTGTGTGTAACAATCGATTCTGTGACTCTCCCTGGTAATGTTGACGTTTCTCCGTTAGAAAAATACCCACTCATTGCCGAGAAAATTCGTAACATCCCAACTAAAAAGAGCTCCTTAACTGCGTTGACTAACCTCAACGAGCCGAGTACAGTTTTGTAGTTTACTAGTGAAAACTACCGCGGGTGGCGAAGTCTGCATTGAATTTTTTCTCTTTTCTTGTTTATGAAAGCTTCGGGGTTAGTAAACATCGGGTGTTTTTTTTTCATTCGAACACGGTAATCACTTGACACAGGCGAAATTTTTTTTTCTCCCTGTGTTCCTTTAAGCATCGTTTATAATAAGGCCTTCAATTCAGCAACAACTGTGATCACAATCAAAATCCGTAACTGCTCATTTCGAACCCGACCGCGGCGGCTGCGTTTCGATGCAGGCGAAACGCAAAGGCGCCCGTGTGCTGTGCCATGTCAGTGCACGTTAAAGATTCCCAGGTGGTAAGAACAGAAAGTTGTACTAGTTGGTGCGGATTCATACTTAGCAGCGCAAAAAACGAGGACAAAAAGGAACGAAGACACACAACACAAGCGCCACATCACTGCACTTGTGTTATGTCTCCTCTTTCCCTTTTGACCTCATTTTTTGCGCTGCTAAGTATGAATACCCAGGTGGTCGAAATTATTCCGGAGCCCTCCACTACGGCACCTCTTCCTTCCTTTCTTCTTTCACTCCCTCCTCTATCCCTTCCCTTATGGCGCGGTTCAGGTGTCCGCCGAGATGTGACAGATACTGCGCAATTTCCTCCCCCCCCCCCATAAAAAAAAAACAATTTTCAATTTTCATTTTTGAAACAGCCTGAACGTGTTAGGTTCTTTGTACGCATTCTTTGTGCCCCACTCTTCCCCAGGGGGCAAACTCTACGACACGTACAACACCCAAGTCATATCCATCCTGGCCATCGCGCTGTCCTGCTCCACAGCGGTCATGATCCCTCTCAGTAGATACCTGGCGCTGGCGCACACAGTGATCTTCTTCGAGGGGCTCAGCTGGGGTGCCTTCGGCACTGGTGAGTATGGCTGACCAGTCCAACTGTGACGCATAATCCATCGTCTTTTGCAGCGAAATTCTTACTGGTTAACCTCGGGCGTGAGCGCCGTCGTTGAGCGTTGGCCTGTCACATTGTGAGCTGTGCCGGTGGCCGCGTCGTGCTCTATGGCGTAACGTCACCTGACGTCACTTCACCGCCATCGAGGAGCCATCCAGGCACACCGCACAGGTGTTGGTGGAGTCTCTTTAAGTAATGACTGATCTCAATAACCACCAACAGGTGCGTGGGTCAAACGCATTAATGAGAAAGCGTAATAGTAGAGGCATTTTTTTGGTAGAGCATTTCAATCTAGGCGCTCGCTCTGTGGCTATGACGTTGCTCGTCATAGCTATTGAGCTTGTCGATACGCGTGGGTGCTGCACACACGGATATTGAAGGGGATTTAATGTTAAAACATCTGACTAATGAGATTTAGGCCCCTTCTGAGGCACTCGGAGTTGTCGATGACTCCTTTTTACAGCGACAGCCGTATATGGCACTCTAGACAAAATCATATCGTCCTCTTCATAGATTTCAGCGCAAGCAGACGAACGCGATAGAGAAAGACGTGTGGCCGCACACGAGGGTCTGAAGCTTTCTTTCTTTCATCTTCGTCTGTTCGCACAGCGCTCTAACAGGGAAGCCACTGCAACTTGCCCAGATCACGCTCCTCTAGTCACAGTCCCACTCCACATACGCCACCCCCACCTACACCCTGAGTGTAGCGGTAAAGCCTTCTAACTTGTAGCATTTCTGCTTCGTTGTCTCTGATAGCTAGTAGCCGATTTGGTCGTACCAATCATCCTGGTCCACTGACCACCAGTCTTTTCCGTCCGCGCAGCGGGAGCATGGTCTCCTTTAACTACTTTTACGCTGCCAGTGTGTCCATTACATTCGCGCTGCATACTAACAAGGCCGGTTTCAACCTTGTTATTGCGAAAGCAATACTACGCCAGGTCTAACCGCTCGTCGCGTATGCCGTGCTCACCCCAGAGCCGACGCTGCGCTTAGCAGGTGGTGTGACGTCATCTCCCTCCGTTGCAATGACGACGCGTGACGTCAGCTTGTTCCCCGCCGCAGCCAGAAGAGAGCTGCTCTTCGCGTGTGCCGTGGCCGCCCGAGCCGGCGCCGTGCCTAACAGGTGGTCTCTCCGTTGACATGACGACCTCCTCGCCTTGCGCTCGCTCCGTGGCGGCTTCACCGGGGTATATAGCGGTGCGCTACGCTTTGGTTGATCAGTCTCGACATGGAAGTTACCGACGAAGAGTCTATATCTGAATGTAGTTGCTCTACTGCTTCGGAACAGTTAAATTCTAAGGCGAAATATAAGCAAGCTAGGAAGAATGAGAGAAAGAGGTTTCAACATGTCCAGGAAACAGAGGAACAACGAGAAGAACGATTGCAAAAACGACGAGAAGCCGAAGCAGCTAAGCGAGCTTTCGCAGTTCAACCAGGTTTAATCAGAGCTAAACCACAGCCATTTTTTGCCTTTACTACTTTCTTCTTCTTCTTCGTCCTCTTAAGGCATGGCACATGCCCACATGGGGGGATTGGCCAAGGTGTAGCGGCATAAACAAGGAAATTTCCATAGGAGATTACGACAGAATTTTAGCACCAAGCGTGAATCTTGAAAAATGTATCAATAAAGACGACAGAGAGGGAGAGAGAGAAATAACATTTATTAGCACACGTCAAAAGGATAATGGGTATTCGAGGCGCCGCTCGGTCCCAGCCATGTCCTCCCCCTCAGCCGTCGACCGGGATCCCTTGGATCTCAGCAGCGGCAAGGGCGAGACAGATGACGTCTCGTTGTTGATTGTCGTCCTCGTTGTGAAGCAGTGCCTCCCAGGACTCATCTGTTCTGTCAAGTTGTCCAAAGCTCGGACATATGTCCATGCCATATGGATCATGTCCGCTATGCCGTCGCAACGTTTGCACCTGGGGATGAAAATCTCAGGGTGCCACTTGCTATAAAGCTGAGGGTTAGGGAATACTCCGGTTTGGAGCTTGCGCCACGCAACCTCTTCGTTTTTGGTTAGCTGCTTACCTGCTTTTGGAAGTACCGCTCGGCCTAATTTGTAATGGTTTAGGATTTCCTGATACGTGTTAAGATCGTCATCGAACTGTAGGAGCTCCTCATCGCGCGAGGGGGACGGGGTTGTGCACAAGACGCCACTGGGATCCCGGAAAGTAGCTAATCTTCAGGCCAGTGCGTGCGCTTTCTCGTTTCCCCTCGACCCTTGGTGCGCGGGTGTCCAAGTGAGCGCTACCTGTCCTGCCGGTGGTGGACATCTGGCCAACACACGTGCTGCTGTGGCTGAAATGCAGCCCGCGTCAAAGTTTCTAATAGCTGATTTAGAGTCACTCACGTCAATTTTAACCTGTCGTTGAATTAGAGCCAGCGCAATGGCCAACTCTTCCTCCTCCGTTACTGTCGAGTGTCTGGTGCTGCAGCACGCTACCGGGCCTCCGTTTTCCCTTGTGGCTACCGAAATGTGCCCCGTACTGTTTGTGCATTGTGCGGCATCCGTATACAAGGCATCTTGTCTGCCCTGAAAGCGGGCTTGCAACGCTACTGCTCTTTCCTTCCTCCGGCTGTCATGGTAGGTGGGATGCATGTTTTTGGGGAGTGGGGGTATCTTTAATTTGTCCCTAACCTGTCTAGAAACCAGGTCCGTACGTCTCTAGCACGCTCGAGGCTCGTGCCCCAGCTTCTCCAGAATGCTGCGACCAGTACGACAGCGCAGAAGTCTCTGATACTGCGAGGTCCTTGCAGCGTCAATGAGCTCTTCGAGGGTATTCGAAACCCCTAGACTCAAAATCTTGTTTCTTGGCGCAAAGGGTGGTAAACCTAGTACTGTTTAAGACGACAGAAGAATATTTCAAGTAACATAATAGACAGCATTTTGCTACTTTCACCAGCGAATCTTCGTCTTTCTTTATTTCTGCTTCTTTTTTCTCTCTACATCTACTAATTCTGCGGCGTCTCCTCCTTCAATTTACAAATAAAAACACACAAAGACGTTTCCTGTGACAAAAAAAAAAGGTCTGAGGTTGAATTCTCCTGTGTCAAATGAAGAAAGATAATCAGCCTTTACTAGCTTCACTTGCTTGACAGGCTAGCCACAAAGCTCTGAAATCCCCATATGAGAACATGTAAAGAATAGTTTACTACATTTTTTTACTATTGTCAGGGAAAAACTTTTGGTTAATTATTATCGCCAGTAAAGTGGAAACACATTAAATATGACGAGAACTCTTATGCAAGTCGCTAATGAATGAAACACATCAGAAAATATGAAACACATGAAACACATCTATAAAATTATGCTCTTTAACCGCCATGTGTAGAAAGTATTCCGTCAGGTTTGAATTTATGGTGGTGAGAGCACTCGGGATTGTGTTGCTGGACGATCGCCGAGCACACATACTGTAATCGCCGCAGCTCAGTTGTTTATTTATTTGTGGGCACAAATCAGCAAAATTAAGAGTTCGTTCCAGTGCCACCTTAGTCTGATCGTCTGTTGCCCGCTGCTTCGTCACCACCACGTGAAAATATCAACTACAGGGCCCTTGTGTATCAGTTTCACGTTTGACCCTTGCGACATTATTGAACATAAGGTTTCAAAAAAATATTGCTTCTGTGTCCTCAGATGTGGACACCCAAGCCGTAATGGTTGCGGAGAACAGATAACCTGAAGTCCGTTAGCATAACGGAGTGGACTGCAATGGACACGTAACAAGGGCAGGGCAGATGGGCCGCAGGTTGTGCATGATAGAGCTAAATAGGGATCAGAAGGAGGCGACATTTTCTTGCAATGAACATCACCTGGCTGTCGAGAATCATGAAATACATTGTACAATTTAGAGCACAAAATAAGCACTTGTTTAGCACATCTTTAATATTACTTAATTTGCTTTGTTCAGAGGCATAAGCCATGTATAATTATTTTCTTGGTGATAAGCGGCCATTCCCAATCTGTGCTGTGAAGTGCAGCCCTAGGTCTAATGGCAGAGACTACCCGTAAAGCTGTCGTCTATAGAGGCACTGAACTACTATTTTAAAAACAGACACATACCTAAGCTTCACTTTCTTTGGGCCCAAGTCGTAGACAAAAATTAAGCTCTTGGAATATTCGAATTGGGTTTGATGAAATAATGAAGTGAGATTGGTTTTGTGTTTCTTTCTAATTGCAGGTGCGAACGTTTGGATCATGAAAATGTGGAAAGAGAACTCGAGCCCGGCTCTACAAGTCTTCCACTTGGCCTCAGGCATAGGCTACCTAATGGCTCCCTTAATCGCGAGGCCCTTCATGTCTACGCAAGGCATTCACGTCGAAAATGCAACGACAGTAGTGGCCAATGTGACGTTGAAAGATACAAGTGACTTACTCATCGACGCTTTGGGACCTCGAAACACAACTCTTGGAGAAGCCACTTCAAGGGAGAGCGCAATTTATTACGCGTACGGAATAGCTAGTGCCCTCCAGTTAGTTCCAGTAGCTTCCATGACCGTGCTCTACTTCATCGACAACGCCAGCTTCAGGGCTCAGAGGACAAACAGCTTGAACAATGCGGGTTCAACCGTGCGAGAGTCAGCGTATTACATAAATTTCACTCGGATAACACTATCGTTGCTCTGCGCTTACATGTTCAGCTATACGGCCGTTCACTGCACAACGTCTCAGATGTTAACTGCGTTTGCTGTCAAATGTGACCTGCACTTCTCGAAACCTTCGGCCTCTCGCCTCGTAGCGGTGTTCTTCGTGTGCTTTGCTGCGAGTCGCCTGGCCGCCGCTCTTCTCGCGGTCAAGGTGTCCGCCTTCGCCGTGCTGGTCGCCTCACACGTCGCCTTGGTCACAGCAGCTGTTGTACTAATAGCGTGGGGCTCAAGCAGCGGTACAGCTTTGTGGATCGCCAGTGCTGTTGCGGGCATCTCTCAGGGTCCCCTTAACGCTGCAGTAACGGCGTGGGTTGCGAAGCGCATAAACATCACCAGCAAGATGATGTCGATCGTCACGGTTTCGGTGGCACCTGGGTTTTTGTTGCCTCCACTTCTGGTGGGCCAGTTCTTGGACAGCACTCCTAACGTGTTCTTGTACGTGTCCTTTTCAGCCGTCATGCTGTTGACGGCGGTTTTTGTCGGCATGTGCTTTTACCTCCGAAAGAGGTCCATTACTTCTGTAAACAAGCAACTCGCCCGGAACACTATCAATGGGAGAGCGGAGGAAACGCTTTCTCTCTAATTGGCCGCGTCATATTAAGAGATATGTAGCGCGAAAACAGAGTTGCATGATTCGATGAATAAAATAAACTGTCCTACAAATAATCTGCTTGTTCATGAGGGCAGGTAATTTTGATTGGGCACCTGCACAGGAAAAAAAAAACAGACTTCAGTTTTCATCAGGAAAATAAAGAATCTAGTTCTGCAGACTATCTAGAAGACAACAGAAAGCATCCGGCGACTCTCATTTGAGCTGCATCACATCGACATCGCGATACTATTCAGCGGCGAGGCGAAGAGTGGACGGGTGCCCAGCACGAAACCCTCTTCAAGAACAAAGGACAAAGTTTATCACCTTTATAAACGTATCATAAAAATGATGCTGATGAGCGTTAGAAGACGGCGGCTTGGGGAGCAACCTATGCGCAGCATGTAGCAGTCAAACCTGAATACATCTTTCTCATTAAAAGGAGTAAGTAACAACAACCATAGCGTGCTCAGCAACACATCGTTGCTTCAAGTGGGTTACCAGTGTTAGCAGTTCAGCTCCGACACAGAGAAGAGCTTTATTGACTTAACTCTTGACTTGCTGTGGTCTCTTCTTCAAGCGAATTTAGTTTCACGATTTTGCGGTTTTAGTGCTGACTGCATATTCTGGACAGATGCATAGGGATGGCGGGACGGTCTGTATTGTATCCCCTCTCATGAACATACATATGACAATTGCTTTTGGTGAACATTTGATGGAGGTTCTTCTCACGCATAAGAACTGTCTATGTCTATTCTGCACTCGCATCTGAGAAGCTACCTTTCTCGACTGCTGAACCACGCTGTCTTCTGACAGGCCAAAGCTTTCTTTGCTCGTCGGCCCCTGTGTCAATTTCCTAAGCATTTATATCTGCGTATTTATTCGCCGGCAGCTTCCTTAATGCTGCCAGATGCAACGGCTTCTACGTACCAAATTCTTGCTCGAACTTATGCTTTTCAATTTAAGCCTGTGCTACCAATGCTTCCCCCACCTGACGTTCTTTTTACGGCCTTTCTCTTAATCATTTATTAAGAATTTATTCCGTGCCTTCTACAGTAAATTTGACTGCAAATCAGCTGTTCGACCTTTCCTTCTAGTAACCTTGCCTCTTCAAAGAAGCGTATTGGTAACTTTTATTGTATTGTCTGCTACAGAAATAACGTCCCAAAGCGACTCAGGCTTTGAGAAATGCCGTAGTGAAGGGCTCCGGAAATTTCTACCACCCTGAGTTCTTTAACCTATACTAACATAGACAGTACACGAGCCTCTAGAATTTCGCCTCCATCTAAATTTGACGGAGGAGTAATTCTAGAGGCCCGTGTGCTGCGCGGTGTCAGTATTAATAGAAAAACGGGTTTTTCGCTGTTGGTGGAAAGACCAAGTTCTTGAGAAGTACGAAACGCATTTCACTCTTACCAGTTGTGCCAAAGGGCAGACTTTGAGGCTGTAGTTTTCTGACATGCTAAGACTTGTTTAGAAAATATTAGGCATCGAGTGCCTGCAGGATGCAGCGCAGGGTGGCTAACAGCGTTGTTTACACAATGGCCGGGCCAAAGTTAGCGGCGAGGTCGCCGAAGCGGCAATCTGGCAACAATGATAAACAACAAAATGGCCGCCGCTGCTTACCGCCGTGCTGCAGTGACGGTACTCTAAGTGTTTATTTAGTGACTCTAGTCGTGGCTGCCGTGGCTCCAGCGAATGAGAGCGTGTGGTGGCCTGGCGGCGTCATTGGTAGTGTGATGTCTTTCTTCCACGCTTTTAGTTCCAAAATCGGTCACTACGAGCACACCAATCGGCCCGCGAATTTAAAAAAACACGGTTTTTAAAAGTTCATAATAAATTGCCAGCTCAGTTCTGAAGACTCATATTTGGTGTGAATGCTTCTTAGCATCATTTCTAAACATTGAAAACATTTACAAGTGACTTTTTATTCGTTGCATAGTCCCTTTAAGCCGCACATTTCTAATGTATCAAGGCAAACGTACGATTTTCTTGCAAGCAGAGAAACTGATTCAAGCCTACTAAAAGACGTCTCACCTATTTGTGCTGTGATGCTGACGCCTACTGATTAGTTGGCTATTCATTCATTTGCTGCTCTGTTCTTTCCAGAAGAACACTCAAATGGTGCCCAAACAAAAAAACCTTCACGATTGATGACGGTGATAGAGTTAATTTCTAATAAGAGTGATTTGATGCAACATTTGTGCAGCCTTTTCTAATAGAAATGTTTTTTCAGTGTGTAGTTTTCTGGGTCAGCACGCAGGAATTTAAACTAAGCCCTTACAGAACTGGTCTATAGACAGTCTACAGACTTATTACAAACACTATTGCCTTCCTGTAGATATTTCTTTTTTTCTATTCATAGTCTACAGACAATAGTCTACTAAAAGTGTATGGCCATAAATCTATAGATTGTCTATAGACTGTCTGCAGGATTTGTATCGCCTATAGACTGCTCTCTAGGGTTTGTCTATAGAGAGTTTATAGACTTAATAGACAGAAGTCTATAGACAGTCTATAGACTGACTAAATTGTTTTTTGTAAGACGGTAACGTCACACCCTGAAAGAATGCGATATTTGTGGTCCCGTGATCAAAGTAAGCCAAGGCCGTATCCGCCATGGAGTGCGTCAGCGCACCCCATATAATTACTACGGCATTCAAGTGCGCCGCTTCCCTACCAATTGTCCCATTTAACTGTCCACTCGCTCTCAAAAAAGTCGCCATGGCGGACTTCTGCGTCCGCCTCTAATTAGTCCTTTTGACGGGTGTTTAAAAACTTCCTGCATGTAACGAGCAAAGAGGCTGGGACCGCAGTTTAATAGTAGCATCATGCGACATGCACTTTTTCAGTTTATTTTTTGTTATTTGCGGAATCAAATCAGGTAACCCGTCCGCACAAGGAAAGCTATTTCAGTTCTAGCTATTCGTACTTTTCCTTTCAGGGCTGTTTTTATATGGCCCTCTGTGTATCACGCAATCATCGCTGGGTCTGCTGCAGCATTCCATGGGACAATAAAAAAATTCAGTGCTCTTTTTTTTATTTTTACTCGACACGCGCACCTGTTTGCGACGCAAAGAGCTCCGAGTGCATCCCTAGCCACGGTTGCACGCCACTATAGCCGCTACAATTGCTGCGACTTCTCACGTCTCCGAGAACCCGCTGCACTTTTTACAAAAAGCCAGTGGCGCGCTTCGTACTTTCCTCAACAGTGAAAGACCTTAAGATGAGCCGGGGTGCTTCTCAAAAGGCGTTCGCCGATGTGTGCTACCAGCCTCAGCCTGATACCCCCGGCCATAGGTGAGCAGTACTTTAGTGAGAAAGCACTTCATCGGGGGTTCAAACCTAGCTAAGAATATTGCCATGACTGGGCTTAGAACACATGGAGGCGTGAACAGATTAGCTTCACTGGCCACTGCACGGAAGCACTATGGCATCACCGCGGAAATCGCGCCTTGTGTTAAACTGCAGCACACACTCGCGCTGTGCATTGCACATCGTCGTCTGCATAAAAGTCTATCTGCACAATTTCAAAATTCCGAAACGCAACACTACCTCCTAGTTGCACGTAAAACCCGTGGTAAAGAAGGCAGTTTGTATCCCGTGCCGCGGGAGATTTTTTCCTTGAGCGACGTTCCACTAATAGCGATCGTAAACGAATTCATGTCGAGATAGGTATGTAAATAATGAGGTGCGATTTTCGTGCAGGCTGCACAAATTTCCTTAAAATACTGATAGCATGTCTTCATTGCTCTTTAGCTCATTAGTTTGATAAAAAGCAGACGGCATAAGGAAAGAAAAGCAGGCTGATAAGTGAGACTATAATGAACAACCACACAATACAACACCTAAAAATTTTGTCCTCGAAGGTAAAGTAACTCATTATCTTTTTTTCTGCAGTGACTACATCGTTTCCTTGAGGACACCCTCTCCTTCCACCGAACTCTGGCTCAACGTAGGCCGCACATGCAACGTCAGTCTCGGGAACCTCGGCATGGTAAGCGTCACTGTGGTGCATGGTACGGTGGGTGGCAAAACTATGCCAGTTTTGCCACCACTTCCGTTCTTATGGCTGGAATCAATTATTCCTTTTTCCAAGCGTCTTTGACTGGGTAGACGACTCAACAATAATAATAATAATTGGTTTTGGAGGGAAAGGAAATGGCGCAGTATCTGTCTCATATATCGTTGGACACCTGAACCGCGCCGTAAGGGAAGGGATACAGGAGGGAGTGAAAGAAGAAAGGGAGAGAGAGTAGCCGCAGTGGAGGGCTCCGGAATAATTTCGACCACCTGGGGATCTTTAACGTGCACTGACATCGCACAGCACACGGGCGCCTTAGCGTTTTTCCTCCATAAAAACGCAGCCGCCGCGGTCGGGTTCGAACCCGGGAACTCCGGATCAGTAGTCGAGCGCGCTAACCACTGAGCCACCGCGGCGGGGCAAGAACCCGGATGCCTTTTTTTACCCGCAGAGGGAACAGGCCATCTGCATTTTCATTGCATGTCTTTCGCAAATTACCCTGAGCCTATTGCCTCATAGTAATTTTACATGCACGGAGTCATTCCCTTACTGAATCACAGCACCCAAAAGCAAAAAAAAATGATAAGAATGGGGTGGAGCGCATATGGCAGGTTCTCTCAGATCATGAATAGCACGTTACCAATATCTCTCAAGAGAAAAGTGTCCAACAGCTGTATCTTATCGGCACTCACCTACGGGGCAGAAACGTGGGGGCTAATGGAAAGGGCTCAGCTTAAGGTAAGGACAACCCAGCGAGCCATCGAAAGAAAAAAATGATAGGTGTAACGTTAAGAGACCGAAAGCGGGCGGAGTGGGTGAGAGAACAAACGCGTGTTAATGACATCCTAGTCGAAATTAAGAGGAAAAAATGGGCTTGGGCAGGGCATGTACTGCGAAGGAAATATAACCACTGGTCCGTAAGGGTAACGAATTGGATTCCAAGAGAAGGCAAGCGCAGAAGGGGGCGGCAGAGGGTTCGGTGGGCGGATGAGATTAGGAGGTTCGACGCATAAGGCGGGCGCAGCTGGCAAGACAAAGGTCCGGTTTAATTGGAGAGACATGGGAAAGGCCTTTGCCCTGCAGTGGGTGTAGTCAGGCTGATGATGATGATGATGGCCCAAAAAACACTCGTAAGCTATGACCATCAGTCCTATTACAGCAAGAAGATCCTAGTATTGAACACACACAGCCTAGTCGTCAGAACCCCTCCGAGTGCTTCCCCCACCCCCGCCTCCTGTCACCATGTCATAGCCAATCATGTCTTTTGCAGAGCAAGCTAGCTGACGTCTCCTGAGCTCAGGAAGGATTTCATCGAGCGCAGCCTGTAGTTGTGAACAGGACCCACTTCCTCGCTAGCGATGCATAAAAATTTGTTTGCTTATTTAGTTATTTATTAATGTTCGGGACTCTTCTCTGTTTTTATAAATGACCAATTATTTATTAACCGCCGTAAAGGATGTCTAAAAAACAACTGATAGCGAGCGCGTTACAGTGTGTGTTCGCCTTCCCTCTTGACGCGTGGCCATCCCCAACTTGACGCTTTCTACAATGTCGGATTATAAAAACTTGCCTTGTTTCTACCATCGGTGAGCTTTATTTACAAATATCATTTAGAGTAGCCTTTCTTCCAGTGTTTCCGTGTGCCTCCGAGCCTCTGCTGGGTCCCGAAGCGTTTCTCACCATGCGTTTTGGCGGACCCTCTGTCCCTTTTAGAACGTTCCCTCCCCTTTCATTTTACAGTACAACGCTGAGGAAGCTGCTTTGCTAGAGTAATGTCTGCGCAAAGAATATCGAATAAAAGAGAACATGGCAAAGTATAAATTGAAAATCGTAATCATTGCAATGCTACTTTGCATTGCATTTGCATTGCCAGAAACAAAGGCACATGGTTGGTCAAAGTAGTCATGCGTTTATTTATTGCACTCTCGTAGTAAAACTATTCTTCAGTTCTCCGCTTGCCACTGTTGGTGAAATACTTTTTGGGCGGAACGTTGCAAGCGCGAATAAACGTGTGAACATTGGCTCTATTGCGCATTAGCATTGATAGTGATTACATCTCCAAAGCCTTATTACCCGCACGGTGCCAAGTTGGCATCGTCATGAAAATGAGAAAATTTATGTGATGGGATAAACGAAACGAAAGGCATCGGCGCCGCACAGAAAACATGGAATTAAGTGAGGAGAAACAGTTTTCCAAGCATATGTTTCTTGCAGAGTTTCACGCGCTTTGATGTCCGCCAGAATTTTCTCTTGATAAATCGTTTAAGTGCCACTGTAAACGAGATAAATACACGCTAGCTTTACGTTTTAATGACACAGGGTCTCATCGTGGCAATGACCGGTGTTGCCTTGCTGGACCTCGGAGAAATCTACAGCACCAGCTTATCGGCAGTTTCGCAGCTAATCACGACTCGCTGCGTAGGGAACCTGGTTGGATCTCTTATCGGTACGTAGCCTATTCTTGTTCATAGCATGTCGCGCAGCTTGGCTTGACATAAACTAGCAATCATTCTCATCACGCACACAAATTGTAATCTTCCTGTTTCTTAAAAAGTTGCACAGCCCCAGTAGCACTTTACGCCTAACGCACGCGTGCCCTGGTTTTTGCACCTAACCCAGGTTCGTTGTTTACCCCAGGTGGCAAGCTCTACGACACGTATAACACCCAGGTCATATCCATCCTGGCCATGACACTGACTTGTTTCACAGTGTTGATGATTCCTCTGAGTGGATACCTGGCGCTGGCACACATTATGGTGTTCTTTGAGGGACTCAGCTTGGGTGCTTTCGGCACAGGTGAGACAGACACCCACGTCCCAACATAGAACGTTAATTTCGTGGTGCTATTTTCTGAAAAAGTAGAAACCCTCCGAGGTGATTTTAGTGACTATCACGTTCTGGGCCATTCTGACGTACCTACGCTAGTGGGTGACCGACATTTTGCTTTCCATTTCGGATCATTTCCTTTATTTCTGAGCTCGTGTCAATTCACACGGTCGCTCACAATTTTTTTTTTCACTTAATCTTTTTACACTACGAACGACGTGTGCCCTCCACTTAAGATAACTGCCATATGTCTGCAGGTTCAGGCCATCTCATCCGTTTTATCATTATCCTCAAGAAAAGTAATCACCGTAAAAACTGGTTGAAGTGTTTCGTTGATATGGAATGCCTCTTACCGAACGATGGAGGTCTGTGGCGGAGGAGCAGTTTATATCATGAAAAAGGGAGAAGGCACTATGTGCAGTGAGAAAGAAAAAATTGTTGCAGTTTTCGCTCCAAGAAGCAGGGCTGTCATCATATTGTTGTGCTTATATAACAAAGATTACATTACTAAACCTTTAATCCACCTTAATCTGTTTAGTTAAGATGCTTTCTTAGTGTTAAATTTTTGGTGACCATTTGCGGCCTCTTCCAATTTCTGCCGTGCATTGCACTCCACTTCTCACTTAAGTCACTAAATGTATGGCTGTTCTCTCCGAATGTTCTGGAATGTTGTTCCTAAAAGAGGTACAGAAGCTTCTGATTAGTTTTCAGGCCCTTTGTATTATCTATCGCTTTTATCTTATGTGTCGGTGTTTTCCAATCCACCATGTTTTTTTTCTTTCATCGTATGCTGAGTATTGAGTGTCTAAGAAAAGAGGACAGATACTTGTTAGTAAGCTTCCTAGACAGATCACCTAGCTTGTTTGCGTCTTGTGAGTAAAATGTCATTCATTCATTCATTCATTCATTCATTCATTCATTCATTCATTCATTCATTCATTCATTCATTCATTCATTCATTCAAGCATTCATTCATTCATTCATTCGCTTTTTTTTCTGTGTAGAACATAAAAAGGGGTAATTTTCCGACACTATTTCAAGTTTCTTTTAGGAAAGAGTGAAGCGAGAGTATTGTTCCTCTTTTTTTTTTTTGACTGCAGGTGCAAACGTCTGGATCATGAAGATGTGGCCCCAGAACTCGAGCCCGGCGCTACAAGTTTTTCACTTAGCCTTTGGTATAGGCTGTCTAGTGGCCCCATTCATTGCGAAGCCGTTCCTTTCTACGCAAGGCAACGGTGGCACAAACTCAACTGCAACAACGCCAAACATGACCTTCAACTATACACGGCACCTAGTCATCGAACCTATAGAACCACCAAACGCAATGCTCCCTGAAGATGGCCCAAACGAAAGCACGATTTATTACGCATTCGGAGTAGCTAGTGCCTTCCAATTACTCCTCGTAGCTTCCATGAGCGTGCTCTACTTCATCGACAGCACAAGCTTCAAGGCTCGTAGAACGAACGCTTTAGCCAGGATAGGGTCTAGCGTGCAAGAGTCAGCTGAATACACGCGATTTACCAGGATAACGTTAGCGTTGCTATGCGCCTACGAATTCATCTACGTCGCTATAGAGTGCACAACGTCTCAGATGCTTACGGCGTTCGCTGTCAAATGCGACCTCCACTTCTCCAAGCCTTCGGCCTCTCGCCTAGTGGCCGTGTACTTCCTGTGCTTCGCTGCGAGTCGCCTGAACGCTGCTCTAGTCACGGTCAAGGTGTCCGCCTTCTCCGTCTTGGTTGCGTCGCACGTCGTCTTGGTCACAACAGCTAGTGTGCTATTGGCGTGGGGCTCCAGCAGCGCAACCGCTTTGTGGGTCAGCAGTGCCCTGGCTGGTATTGCTCAGGGTCCTCTGAACGCGGCAGCCACGGCCTGGGTAGCGAAGCACATCAACATCAGCAACAAGATGATGTCGATCGTGGTGGTTACAGGAGGACTCGGATCTCTGTCGCCTCCACTTCTTGTGGGCCAGTTTTTGGACAGCGTTCCCAATGTTTTCTTGTATGTATGCTTCGCAGCCGTCATAGCGTCGACAGCAATATTCTTGATCATGTGCTTCTACCTTCGAAAAAGGACTGTCCTATGTGGAAACGGGCAGCTTGCCATGAAATCTAATGATGATGACAAATTTGAGGAAACACCCTATGTTTAGAAAGAAAGACAGACAGAAAGAAAGAGATAGTGCGAGAGGTAAGGAAAAGGGAAAGAAACAAAGAAAAGAAAGGAAAAAAGGAAGCATGGAAGAACGAGGGAAATAAAGGAATAAAGGGCGGAGGAAAGCAGGAAAGAAAAAGAACAAATTGAAGAAAAAAGCAAGGAAACAAAGACGGAAATAAAGTGAGAGAGGAAGCAAGGAAGAAAGGATGGAGGAAAATAGGAAAGAAAGAGAAGAAAGGGAAGAAAATGGAAAGAATCAAAGCAACAAATAAGGAAGGAAGGAAAGAAGCAACACAAGCACGAAAGAAAATGAAAGAGAGAAAGAATGAGAAAGGAGAAATGAGCGGTGAAACTGGGAAAGAAAAAGATTAAAGCAAAGAAAAATAGAAAGAAAACGCTAAGAAAAAGAGAAGGAAACAGAGAGAGGAAGGAGGAAAGCAGGAAAGAAAGAGAAGAGAGGAACGAAAATACCGTGAAAAAGCAAGGGAAGAAGAAAACACAGAAAGGAATAGAGAAATAAAGAAAGAAAGGGCGGAGGAATGAAGAAAATATAGAAAAGAAAGGGAAAAAGATACAGAAAGAAGGAAAGGAACAAAGAAAGAAGTACGAAAAGTACAAAAGCTCTTTGGTGACAGTTGGCGTGCGGCAGGCAGATGAGGGAGAGGCAACACTGGAAAGCAGTGTAGAAGAAAATACCATTACTAAACGGGATATGAATTTTAAATAATGCGATTTTGGAACAAAAATTTTCTTGGTTGTAGAAATAGAGAAAGAAGGCTTTTTTTTTTCACTAAGCCCAATGCTCGTTAGATAGTCTACTAAGAGCAGAAATTCCAAACGAAGGACAGTGAAGGGGCTGCTACTAAGGAATTGACAAAGGGCATTTAGGTGTTACTGCCACTCGATTGGGCGCTTTTGCGATAGCATGAATAAGCGTTATCCATACTTACAGGGGAATAGCGCAGAAAATTATCTGCGCTATTCATGCTTTGGTAGCCTGTCGCAAACGGCATAAAGAACCGCCTGTAAAGCGGGTCTGAGATAATTAAATCATAAAGACTGTAAAATCCGGCGAAGTTATAGCATCGAATCTACGGATGGAGTTGTGTCTCAGACGGAAATAGAAAATCGTGATGATAAGAAATTAGTTACAGACGTTACATCCTTTGATAGCAGCCTACTCTCAATACATATTGCCACGAATATTTGCAGTGTTTGTTCGTTTTTCAAACCTGCCGCCACACCACTTTATCGCTTTGTTTGCGACGCCAGACGCGACTAGGTTTATCTCGATTGATCGCAGCCAGGCAGAGCTGATTCTAAGTTGTTCCGGAATGTTCTAGTAACTTTGTGCTCTTTATCTCGAAAGTTCGCTATCAGCTTTAAATTGAGCGCGGCCGACAGCGGCGGGCATTCTGTTCGACGACCGCCGAGCACGCTTGTCGCTTCGCCGCCGCCGAGGGATTCAGTCCATTTTGGGTGCAAGTCAGCCCAATAAACAGTTTTCTTTTAGAAGACCCTTTCGTCCGTCTTCATCGCTGCTTCGACTGCCGTAACCACTACGTGACAATATGCATAATGTCTGGTGAATTTTTGGCGAAAATTTTGTAGTGAAGGCATCAGCTCACCACTTCAGACGTTTTTTTTTTGTTTTGTTTACTTGCCAAAGCGCAATGGTGCTGCGCAAACCAGTAAATTTCAATACTGCTTCTAACAATATGGTGCAGGTGTCTTGTATCCCGAATGAATCCTTAGAATAAGTTACTAGATCATTATAAATTTTCCGTACCTGGTTTGGAATCAATTAATGTGATCCATTTTTTTTGCGGTTTGTCTGCTGCTGCTACCGGCGGTGCGGCGCGAAACAGCCGCAACAGCTGTGCGCATGCGCCATGTCAAGTGGGACGAAGATGAAGAAGGAACGCCCAGCGAAACGGAGCGGCGAAAGGGTCACATTGCAATTCTACTGAGGGAGTTCCACCCGGCCAGTTGTAGCTATCGCATCACTCCAAGTTTAACCAGAGCTAAACCACAGCCATTTTTATTGCTTCGTAAAAATCGGAGACATGGTGGTTGTGCAAATACGCACTGTGAACTTCGACCTCCCCTACGAGCACGTGCCGTTGAGGACTACATAGCAATTCTAAGATGTCTAGAGGTAGACATTTCGAATGAGCTACAGCATCCAAAAAAAGCGTCCTTGTTAGAAGGCCAAGCAGTCTTGAAAAGAGTTGTCCCGCGCAAGTCCGCAATGGCTCTTGTTGAAAAAAAAATTGGCGGTGGTTTAGCTCTGGTTGAACCTGGAGTGACGCGATAGCTACAGCTGGCTGATAGGTACTTGGTCACGTGACCAATCACGTGACGAACCATGTGATCAGCCACGGCGCCGCGCCGACGGCAGCTGCTCCGCATCACGTGACCAACCACGTGACAGCGTGGCGGCGCAGCCGCGCTGAAGGTTCGAAATGCCGTAATGTAGATATCGCTACAAAAACTGGCCAATTGTAGCCCCATGCGCTTCTACAGACCAACGTCGAAGGAGCACCACTTTGCAGTAGCTGTTATCCGGTTTTGAACTGGCCTTGTTTTTAAAAATCTGGACCGCTGAAATTTGCATAGCGAAGCTCCTTAATTTAAGTCAAGCAAGAGAGACATCCGCCGATCACAGTATGAAGGAACCTCTGAGTGAGTACATAGAAAGGGCGCGGCGATGAAACAGAAGTGGGTACCTATCTTCACTGCCAACATATTTGCGATCTCTCTCTGTAATAGATCCAGTCTTATTGTAAATGGCAACTGTACGAAGAGTTTTGGTCGCTGAAAAAAAGTGTTGATTTTGTCAATAAATGAATGCGTTGGCAAGCTCATAACGGCTCATTCTTTTAGGCATTCGGCGCGCATATTACAAACTGGCACCCGCTGTAAAATTCAAGACATGCACTATACTTTGTTCTTACATGAGTGGGATACTCAGCCCACTTTTTCTGCGGCAAACGGTGCAGTTCACTATGGGTATACATTGAAACTCTAATAGTGTTTTATTCACCTTGTGGAACAGCATTCACGCTTTGAATCTAGACACAAAGTGCAAAAAAGTAAAGATCATAATTTGCAAAAGAATGCGCTTAAGTTCACCGCGATGTAGCCAGCAGTGCAGACGGTATCGAATTTGCCCGGAGTGTGGCTGGAATTGATTGTGCAGCCTTCTATTTCCTGATGTGGAATGGTTTTGCGATCACATTAATGCGCGCCCCCTAAAAAAGTACTTTGATAACACATTTTTTAAGCAAGTTGCCTTCCCTCTAAAAAGTACTGCACCGAGAATGATAAATTTGTGAAATATGGAGACAAACCTAGAATTACCGTGGTTTTCTGAAAGCGCCGCCCAAACTAAGCGAGACACAATAACCTTGTGCCGCTGTGGGTGTTTAAGAAGTTTGCAGGCATAGGGTGGATGCAGCTGGCAAAGGACAGGGTTAATTGGAGAGACATGGGAGAGGCCTTTGCCCTGCAGTGGGTGTAGGCAGGCTGATGATGATGATGATGATGATGATGATGATGATGATGATGATGATGATGATGATGATGATGATGATGATGATGATGATGTGTGCGCGTGCGGGTGAGTGGGTGGGGAGAGATGATTAAACGGAGTTATGTACTAAGCTCTCATTTCAGTTACCAAGAACTAGCTGTGTCACTTTTCTTCCAAAGTGTCTGTGAGGAACACTCGTGTACGGTAAATGACAAAGCAGTCATTAACCAAAATTAACCCTATTTTCCAAGCTCTCCTATTGCACAAGCATCAATAGTTGTAACGACAGGCGTTATCCTAAAAACGGTCAACGCATACACTGTTACATTCACCTGAATTCACTAGCTTGATGTTATCTGTGTACAGGTTGTGCAAGTATGCGCCCAAATGCATAAACGTTTCTGTCAACAACAACCAACTAATCCTAGTATCATCTTAAGCTCTAAACAGTATTATATGAAAGCATAAGCCTGCTTCTTGTCATCAACGCCCATGGAAAAAAATCGGAGGGCTCGAGTCTCTTAAATCAAGTTTTTTATTATCTAAAAACGTTAAGCACCGACTCCAAAAAGAATATTTACTGGGGAATGGGCACAATGAAAAATAAAACAAACGCTTTCTGGCGAACATCAAACGAAAAATGAAGTGTTCCTGCTCAAAAAATTTATCTCACTGCTTTCAAATGTTCCACATAAATGTTTCCTGTTTTTTTTGCACTCCACGCTGTGTCAGCTGCTTGGCACTTTTTACAACTGCCCCTTTCCTCGATTACCTTTGCGCCTCTGCTTCGCAGCTGGTAGGCTGGGTACCACCATGATTTCACAGGGGCGTTTGGCCTTCGCCGTGCTCCGAACCATTGCTGCTCCACCACGAAAGCAGAGTTCTTTAATTGGCAGTCCCTACTGTCATCCACTTTAGGCATAACCTGTTTTGATTAAAGAGCTTTAACGCAGTTTATTTTGCAAGAAGGCTCAATGAAATCCTTGAGGTTAGCTTTAATAATAATTGGTTTTTGGGGAAAGGAAATGGCGCAGTATCTGTCTCATATATCGTTGGACACCTGAACCGCGCCGTAAGGGAAGGAATAAAGGAGGGAGTGAAAGAAGAAAGGAGGAAATAGGTGCCGTAGTGGAAGGCTCCGGCATAATTTCGACCACCTGGGGATCTTTAACGTGCACTGACATCGCACAGCACACGGGCGCCTTAGCGTTTTGCCTCCATAAAAACGCAGCCGCCGCGGTCGGGTTCGAACCCGGGTACTCCGGATCAGTAGCCGAGCGCCCTAACCACTAAGCCACCGCGGCGTGTTGAGGTTAGCTTTCCGCTTGGTTTCTCTATCCTGCATGCATATTTCTATTCCAAGGTATGTGATCACCACACCAGGAAAAAATTTGGGTTTTGTTCGGTCAAAATAAAAGTGATCGCCTTATGGTTTAAGATAAAAGCATCCCATGCCGCTAGGTGCGCTTCAGTCTCGTGAGTAAGATTGGGAGAACGATGCCCTTACGAAAAGCGCCCGCCATTTTATTAGTTCTATGCCCTCTGCGCCATCGTTCTTGCTAATTTCACATTTACTTCACCCAAACGAAGTTTGTTATTTATCTGAGATTCTCGTTAAGTGATTGCAGAGTCAACACCAACTTTGTTTGAGTCTGATGTGATATATTTCAATCCTGATTAAACTTCAATGAATTTGCAGAGAATTAGAACAAGCTTGTCGATCCAGAAGGCGCAGGGTCCCGATGATCTATCTACGAGGTGAGCAGGTTGCTACAAAACAACTCTGAAGCTCTGAACTCAGACTCCTTAGTCAACAATATTTGAAAACACGTGCTCATTTGACAGGATAAATTACAGAATCCTTCCACTGTCATCATGTTTTAACTGGTGTCTTATAAATTATGCCATACCCCCCGGACATAGTTATGGCGGTACATTGTGCGAGGCCTGCTACAGAGAAAAGAATGTGCGCAACATCAGCGGAGGTTCTATATGCAGGGCGCAGCAAAACTGTGCTCTTATTCCGCACTGTTCTGAGCTTTTATCTCTTGAAACCTCCATTCTAAAGAACTTTCAGCTTTATTGTTTGAATTTGTGTCCCGTCCCATGCATTTAAGCTCCTTTAGCGGCACACTGAACTTTGTAATGAGTGTTTTTACCCTTACAGCATTTTATATGTGGAATAAACGCCTCTTTGCCTAAAATACTGCTGCTCTTATAGCGGTAACTTAAATCACTTCTATCGAGATCAAAACAAAAAAGCCCCACAGGGAGGTGCGGCACTCGGCACTGACTCACATCTACAACGTGAACAGAATATTGCCATACGGGTTTTAGATGACAGTGCCATCGCTGGGACTCTTCAGTGCACATACCGAAAAGAAAACTAAATTTATGATTACAATAATAATAACTAAGGGAATGTACATCCACGCGAAGTCGCGGTAGGCTATTTGTTATGAACACATGACTGGACCGATGGACAGATGTTGTTCAGTATACTTTTTCCTTTGTGTGTGTCTGTGTTTGAGAGGGATTCTTGATAAACTACGTTTTTTGTAAACAAGCCGTGTTGTCGAGTAACCAAGCTAGAGTTCTACTCTGAAATATCTAGATCCATACGCATCCCATTTTCTTCTGCATGTGAATAAAAAAAAAGTTTTCGCAAATGATTCTGACGCTGATGGACTATTTAGAGAGCCTGGTGTCCTTCCAAACTCGATTTGAAGAAAGACGGCGTTTCATCGATAGCTCCAGTTGGGCTGGCTGCTTTTTCTTGTTTTCCGCACGAAACCCACATTAATGCCCCTCAAGTACCCGACAAGGGGCAGATGTGGGCCGTGTACAAGCACGCTAGCTTTCTAACAGCCGCCGTACGCCGTACAGATACTACAGCAATTCTCTGCCGGCAGCCTCGTTTGGACTAGCTCGGGTATGATGCCGGCATGATGCCCACATCGATCTCTTCTGGTAAGCTTTAGGGCAGATATAGCACAAAGGCCACAATTGTGCTACATCTGCCCTAAAGCTCCCCAGAAGGGATCGATGTGGGCATCATGCCGGCACACCCACTTTCCAGCCCTATCACGGCCTGTTTGGGACCAACAGCGCTTTTATGCGGACAGCCCCATTTGGGCATGTGCAGATTTTTCCGCCATAAAGCCCACATGTGCATGGCATCTTTCCTCAGGAATTCTACATGGGACTTACGTGGACACCATGCGGACACGCCAGCTTTCCAGCCCAGCCATGGCACCTGTGGGACCTACAGCGATTTTGAACGGGCAGCCCCATTTGTGGAAGCCGAGGTTCCTCCTATGTAAAGCCAACACTTGCATGACATCTGCCCTCTTGAATCCCACATGGGAGACATGCGGGCACCATGCGGGCACGCACACTTTCCAGCCCCGCCACGACCCACGCGTGACCTCCAGTGGTTTTTAGCGGGCAGCCCCATTAGGGCTAGCCAAGGTTCTTCCTGTCAAAGCCCACATTGCGTTGCGTCTGCCCTCAAGTATCCCACAAGAACCCATGTGGGCTAGATATAAAAATTGGGCTTAGTTAGCCGTAGCAAAGCCTATATGGAGGCCCACGTAGGTATTTGAGGGGACGCCCTAGCACCACTTTCCTATGTGGGTCCCCAGTGGCCCCAAATCATGTGCTAGTTGGGCTGTACTCTTAGATTTCCACAAATGAGCGCTGTAATAAGCATTGGTTCCTAAATAAGTGCTTCATGTATTACAATCTTAAACCAACAGTAGGTCAATCTAATCTTATTATGGTCATTCGCTGCAGGAAAAGTTTTTATTCTTTACCACTGCCTCAGGGGCTACTTGACTCATGATTTTACGCTATATCGTGTACAGCTCGTTTGGTCGAAAAACAATCGGCGCAGTCGGCAACGCATGCCGGAAATAATTGGGAGATGCGTAAAAAAATCGTATCACGGTATTTTATGTTTCTTGAGATTGACGACAGATTGGTTTGTGATAGCCGATGATGAGTTAATAAAATAATTGTAATTTATTTATTAATGGATGAATTGAAGAAATGTAAAATGAAAAATTCGAAAGAGAGAGGCTCAAAGGTGTCAGAATGCTCCGAATAAAAACCAATGCTTGATTATGCTAATAAGAATATATGAAGTGTGTAATTAATCAAATAAATAAATGAAACAATTGAAAAAATGAAAAATGTGTTCAAAGGTGTCAAACAGCTCAGCATGGAAAGCCTAACCCCCTACGCTATCGCGTCATACTCTTAAGGCCGAACTTAAATACCCACTCCAATACATTTCTTAAATTAAGTGTGCCTAATAGAAAAAGACCGAGGCATAGAAAGGACAGAAACAACGGGACAAGAGTGAAGCTTTCCACTTTAATGAAGACACATGAAGCATACGTGCATTATAACAGCTGAAAAAAAAAACAGGCGATGGGCGCATCAAATTGCGAATAAGCAACAGAGATCATTGGTAGTGTCTGGCCAAAACAGAAGCAGACAACAAGGCTGCCTGCAGCGACATGTACAGAGGCCACCCAACTGCCCCCTGTGGGGAAAACGGCGTCCCTCTCTGCAGGAAAATTTCTTAATGTGAGTCACGTCGACAAAAGAAATTACGCGATACTTATAACCGACCAATCGGTGGGGTGCTCGAAGATCCGCTGCACCACCCTCCATTTTTTTTCAGCTAATTTTTCCGCTCCAGGTTGGTGATGAATACTGCCTGGTATTTACGAAAGGTCAACAATTTTATAAACCTCATTAATCTCCAATTATTGAGAAAATGACAACGTGGAAATCAGCCGTGGCTGTAATCTTCAATCACTGATCAGTTTGAAGGACGAGTAGGGGAAATTTTTTTTTCCTGCTCTATAATGAAGGCTCAGTTAGAAGTTTGGAGATCAAAACGAAAGCCAGTTTTTGAAATTATGACTTCGCATCATAAATCTAAGCTCTGAAATCTGACGTCAACATGAGTTTTGCCGCACTTCTTCCACAAGTTAAGGAGAAGCTTGGACATCGTCGAAGTTTTAATCGGCGATTACCTCCCTATGTTAAATGTCAACGCAAAAATACCTGACATATTTCCCCTAGAAGATGACTACATTCAAGTCTTTCCATGTCGTTGAATTGTCAGAAAACCATTCCAGCTTCCTTTTTAACCGACAAATGCACGCGGATTACATTTTTACCTGTACGACGGAAAAACATGTTCAAAGACGTTCTTTCTGCTTTCGTTTCATTCTCGCTATGCTTCTTTCAAATCTTTTCCTTTTTTATAGTCACTGCCAGATATAAACACTGAGTGGCCGACTGCATTTTTCAGCACCATTCTTTCTCACACCTCTTTCTAAAAAGTCGATAATACGAGCCAGGAAGCCTGCTGAATACCATGGCTTTAGATGTCCTAGAAACTTCGCTTTACTTTTTTCGTTTCTTTCGTTACTAATCGGTCATAAAATCAGCTATTTTCAGGTGTCTTGAAATGAAGCAGATCTGGGAAAGAAGTGAAAAGGAAAACGGAAACTCTGAAACAGCGTGTCTTTTAGTCACCTGTTTGTTCGCTTCGATTTGAAGATGTGTTACAGCCGTTGGCGACATGAGCGAAGCGCTGTATAGTCTTCTTCATATTGCCCACTGAACTGCTGTGTTGCTCAGGCACGAGCAAGGCAGAAGCATTAATGCGCGTTCTCTCCACCTGCTCATAACAGTACAAAAAGCACGTGATATGACGTTTACCTGCTAGGAATTAGAAGACAAAAAAAATTCTGCTCGGCACTTGCTGGGCTAATCTGTGCACGAGGTGGATGCATGGCGGACGCAATGGTGGTGGTAGTGGTTTTTATTAAAAATAATAGTAAAAAGGAAGGAAAAGGTTTTTGCTAGCCCCGGCATCTGCCATCGATACTGAAGCACCTGAGCTGGGGCAGCAGAACTAAAGAATAGCAGGCAGAATGGAGAAATGAAATGAAAGTGGTGAGGGGACAGGAAGAGAGGATAGGGGGAGAAGTAATATGTACAAACTATTTACACAATAAGAAATGTGTCCAGGTTGTGCGCGTGATTAGTTAATTTTAGAGGAATTAAATCACACACGCGCACAGCACTGTGTTGGTTACAACTGGAGTAGGGCGTCCCGTTATTAATCGCTCAAGGTAGAACTCGCGGAGCGTTCGGTCACTGCGTGTAACTACCTGACGAAGAACAGACGGGACGTCAAGCCCGTGTGTTCGAGGAATGTACAGAGGCTCACCAAAGTTCGCAATGATAATTGGTTTTGGGGGAAAGGAAATGGACCCGGAGCGGTGGCTCAGTGGTTAGGGCGCTCGGCTACTGATCCGGTGTTCCCGGGTACGAACCCGACCGCGGCGGCTGCGTTTTTGTGGAGACAAAACACTAAGGCGCCCGCGTGCTGTGCGATTTACAGTGCACGATAAAGATCCACAGGTGGTCGAAATTATTCCGGAGCCATCCACTACGGTGGCCTCTTCTTTCACTCCCTCATTTATCCTTTCCCTTACGGCGCGGTTCAGGATTCCGCCGATATATTAGACAGATACTGCGCCATTTCCTTTCCTCACACAAGCCATCATTGGCTTAGATGGGCCCGTTTCTTCTGTACTGATTTTTGGGTGCTTAATAAAAAGATTGTTATTATTATTATTATTATTATTATTATTATTATTATTATTATTATTATTATTATTATTATTATTATTATTATTATTAAAGGAAATGGCGCAGTATCTGTCTCACATATCAGCTGGCACCTGAACCGCGCCGTAAGGGAAGGGATAAAGGAGGGAGTGAAAGAAGAAAGAGGTGCCGTAGTGGAGGACTCCGGAATAATTTCGACCACCTGGGAATCTTTAACGTGCACTGATATCGCACAGCACACTGGCGCCTTAGTGTTTCGCCTCCATCGAAACGCAGGCGTCGCGGTCGGGTTCGAACCCGGGAACTCCTGATCAGTAGCCGAGCGCTCTAACCACTCGGAATCGCGGGTTTTCGGTATTTGTTCGCAATAGGCCAGAGAGCAGCCACCTTGAAATCCGCATGAACTGGATGGGAAGGTGTGTAGCTGGATACAACTCACGCATGAAGCGGCGAGAGCCCCGCAGTGTATGCCCTCAAGCCAATGCCGTCTGAGTCAAGAGCCATGTTACATGTTACCGCGGTATTGCCAGTGGTTAACAGGTGCCAAGCTGCTGACAGGAATGTCACGGCTATAAGTCGGCGCATTCGGCTAGAAGGCCTCCTCTACGGAGCATTTCCCGCTCCGTTCCTGAGTTGCATCTGTCCATGCGGTCAACTCGCCCAGGTCTTTTTCCGACTGCCCTAGTGAGTGGAACTACCCAACATGTGCTACCTTCCACATATGACTTCTAACTGTCAGTCAGTTCCACTTCTTGTTTTACCTTTTTAATCGCCGCTCGCGCGCGTTTTCTGCCATCGGGGAAAAGGAGGAGGAGGAGGAGGAGGAGGAGGAGGAGGAGGAGGAGGAGGAGGAGGAGGAGGAGGAGGAGGAGGAGGAGGAAAGGCAGGGAGGTTAACCAGGCGAAACATCAGGGAAATCACAAAAAAAAGTGCCCTCCTCATGATGCACATCACGCATCGGCAGCGGAATGGAACGCGGTCTGCGGACCAGTGCGACAGCTGCCAGGGGTGACAGCTTCATCAAGCGTGACCTTGGCTCTCCCCACTCTGCGCGCGCAAGTTTATTTCATCAAGCGGGCAGCTGTGCGTAACTAAAACTCATACGGCGGTCTACAAACGGGACTCGCGGATGCAAGCAGCATTGCTCTTGCCTAGTGCAAAAAAAAGCAAAGAGATGACGGAGAAAGGAGTGTTCAAGCGCTTCGACGACGTTCGGTACCAAAGGCTGCCCAATCCGGAAAACGAAAAGTGAGTTGGCGGTAAAATTTCTCTCTCCTCAATGCATCTGACCTTGTGGGGGATAAGCTACGTACCAGTAAAGGTGCTTTCCTGATTACGAGGAAATTTGACAAAAAGAACAACACTTTCCTGTTACCACTTGAATGTTTATCCAGCAACTTAGAACATGCAGATACTAGTTGAAAACCTGACGTCATCCTTTTATCGTGTGGTAGCTTTCTGCGTTAAAAAACAGAGGGCTGAAGTAAAGTCTCAGAGATGTAATGTCGAAATCGGCATGAGCGTGGTCACTTTAGTCAATATATCCAAAATGAAGTACCCCAAAGAAATTTATTCTACAAACAGTCCAGATGCATAAACATAGGTGAGGCCTTGGGTTTCCTGTCCTGCGCACTGCGCACCAGGAAAAGTTTATAGGTGTTCGTCGGCTGACGCGAAAGCGATCAGTATTGTCTGATACTGTACTTTCTAAGCATGGCATACTGGGACACGGAATTCTAGTTTTCAGCCCCCAATTCTCGAGCGACGATAGCCTCTCTCAAATTATATGGCATCAATCCCGGCCAGAATTCATGCAAAGATTTGCGCACATTACTAAACCAGCGTTAATGAAGTAGTGTGGAGAAAAGCGCTCTACACGGTAAGTTTCCTGCGCGTAGCTGTCTTGTATTTACTTAACTATATCTGTGACGTAATACTACGATGGTCTTCATGCTCCACACCGTTCTTTTGTCGCCTGGACATACCTTAGCCGACTTAACCAACTCCATCAGACGAGGAGGACTTGACTCTTCCAGAATGTGCGTAATCGGGAATCTCGCCATAATGATTAGAAGCGAACGACTCGGAGATGAATAGCACGCATTTTGAATATACATCTGCCGCTTGTGCCAACAATAACACGCAACTAGAATACTTGCCGAAGTCATTGTCCCATCTGATGTCAGTTGAGCCAGCTTCCTGCTGCAATCCGTCTGCAGGCTGCGTAAATGCATCGAGTGTTGAGGTTGCTATCTTTAGTCTCTCCAAGGTGTACAGTGTTGACCACCGTGGAGTTGACCCGTATTCACTGCACTCGCAAGCGACCCAAAACAGCTGCAATAATGTTTCTTGTGGGCAAAATCTCAACCCTCGTCCAACTGAGATTGCGATGCGCAGCACCAGCGACGAATATGCTCCTTGTCCGTCACTGAGAGCCCCATGAAATCTCATATTAACAAGTCAACATTTTAGTGACTCGGATTTCGCATTTCCTTATAGTTTGTTATAATTTTTTTTACCGAAAGCTCAGCTCAATTCTTTGCTCCGTTATCCTCTAGAGTGCCGCAAGGCTCAGTCTCAGAACATGTATTATTCCTCCCGTAATACCTTAACCACTTCAGTCATAATATCACCTCTAAAATTCACATGTATGCTGACTATTGCGCATTGTATGACATCGTTTATTCTTCAGATAATCACTTTCGTAATAACGAGCCTCTTTCTAGATTGTGTAAATGATTTATTAGTTAGCGGAGAATATCATTTTCGCAAAAATGCCGTAATAACATTATCTAATAGCTCCTCCCCACTGCTGTTCGCTTACATTTCTAACGACGTACTTCTTTAAAGGGTTTCGGAATGTAAGTACCTAGAAATGCTTTTCACAGCGGACTTATGCTCAGACACACTCATTTCATACGTTTTACAGAGTTCCGAAATTTAGGATATCTCAGATGGAAATTAATTCTGTCTCCAAGGGAAGCTATTACTAGTGTGCATATCCCTAATCCGCCCTATTTTCTGACTGCGAATTCTTTGTATGAAACCCTTATAGAGGTAGCTGAAGTTAACAAAACTGATGCCATCCAAAAGAAATTCTTTTGTGTATCATAAATATGCCGGAAGATTTACACTCACTTCAGTACTCGGATAACTGCAATTAACTGCACTCGTCATGCACTGTAATTTGGAATCGTTGAAATTGTCCACTCTCAAGGGACAGCAAACCAATGCTAACCAGAAATTATCACAAAAATTTCTCTCTCACTTTGCTCACACCAACATAATAAAAAGATTTTTTTTCCCGCGTGCCATACAGCATTGAAAATCCCTGCCTAGTCCAGTTCGTTCGCTTCCAGTAGATTGATTTATACATTGATTGATAAGTTGGCTTTCTGTTTCCAAGATCTCTCAAAAAAACAGTTTTCCTTGGAGGTATTACTTGTAAGTATTCTGCCTCCCTGCCCACCAGACTGCAGTCACTAGCACGTGACATCTCGAGGATGTTCGTAACGATCCCGTTAACTGAGTGCTTGACCAGAACATGCAATAATATTAATAATATTATTATTATTAATAATAATAATAATAATATTAATAATAATAATTGATTTGGGGAAAGGAAATGGCGCAGTATCTGTCTCATATATCGTTGGACACCTGAACCGCGCCGTAAGGGAAGGGATAAAGGAGGGAGTGAAAGAATAAAGGAAGTAATAGGCGCCGTAGTGGAGGGCTCCGGAATAATTTCGACCACCTGGGGATCTTTAACGTGCACTGACATCGCACAGCACACGGGCGCCTTAGCGTTTTTCCTCCATAAAAACGCAGCCGCCGCGGTTTTTATGGAGGAAAAACGCTAAGGCGCCCGTGTGCTGTGCGATGTTTGCAACATGCAATCAGAGTAATCATTTTTTGCCCGGCAGGAGCACCAGGACTCACGGGAGGACGTTCTCTCCTCGCCTGAAGCGGTGGCTCAATTTGGGTCGAACTTTCAATGTGAGCCTCGGCAACTTAGGAATGGTAAGTATGGTACATCTCCTCTTGTGCAAAGCTACTTTTATTAGGCGCGTGAGCTGCGTATATATTTCGGGGCGCCAGATAGTACAGAAACGAAAGACATTTTTCAAAGTAAATCTGCCCTGCTGGAATGCGCAATGCTGGGCCAATTGTTAGTACATTACGTTATGACAACAGCTTTGAACGGCCACAGAGGAGATTCTTTGAGCCCTGTATACCTCCGTTCAGCTATGCTCATGAAGGTTGACTTCGAGAGGCATTGTTCGTTCAAACTTTACTTCCCTGTTAGTCAGCACAACGTTTAATCCTGATTTGTCACCAGCTTCTCGCGCTGCATAAAAATACACGATCCAGTTATTCATTATCTTAACAGCGAGGCTTTAGGGAGAATAAATTCTCTAGACCCCGTACCCACCGTCAAACAAAATCTTAATTTCCCTCCGCAGATTTGGCTGTACTCTTTCAGGGATTCCACCCGACATGATGGTTTAGTGGCTTTGGCGTTTTGCCACTGATCCCGAAGTCACCGGCTAGATCCCGGCAGAGGTGACCATATCTCGATTGAGCCGGCATAAAAAAAATGCCACTTTGTTGTACTCCTCAGCACACATTAAAGAACATTTGGGCGTCCAAATCAATCGGGAGTCTGACTATACGCCGTCCCATTCTTCATAGCTGATGCGTCGCTTCAGGATGTGAATCACCCTAATTCACATTACATTCAGAGATCGATTTCTGACTACGCCGCATACAACGGATCATCTTTCTTTGCGAATATTTCAGAATATTTTTGTTCATTTTTCTGTTGGAACTTGCGGAAGTGGAAGCTAATGCGGATCTTCCTGCAGAGAACATATTTACACTATCTGTTATTTTTGTCCTTGGTCTTCAACAATTCGGAGCCATTCCGCTGCTGCGGGCTTTTTACGAAGTTATGAGCTAAGTTTTATGGCCTCTAGAGTATTTACGATTCAGTTTCGTTTGCAGAATGTTTCGCAATCAAAGCCAGTGAGGAATGTGATCCGAAACAAGAAAACAGAAGAGCTGTATTTTATATGTGCGGTCCATGGAAGCGCTAGTTAAAGACACGCTGAACACCTATAGCGCTCAGACCAGTAATATTACCCCGGAACAGAGAAAATACATTCCAGCCATTGGCGCTCCCACTGCCCATCACTTCCTAGGATATGTAACATAAGGTGGCGAAGGAGGCCTGCAGAAGCAAATGTGGGAGTAAGAATCCCGCATTAAAGTTGCTGTTGAAGTCTACCACAATACGATAGTCACTGAGCAAGAAGTGTGCGAAGGCCTGCAGAAGCAAATGTGGCAGTAAGAATATCTCCCTAAATTTTTTGTTTAAATTGACCACAATACAATAGTAATTGAGCAAGAAGCGTGCACCGTAGTTGAGCCATTAGATCTAGAGTAGCAGTTTCGGTTATTTGATGAGACATAATGAACTAACCCTATGGGGCAGAAACGTGGAGGCTAAGGAGAGGGTTCAGATTAAATTGCAAATAACGAAGCTACGCAAAGGAAAACGGCAAGAAAGGAAGAAAGCAGAACGGTTTGCGAAACAAACGAGGGTTCTACTTGAAATCAGGAAGAAGTCGGCATTGAAAGGGCATGTAATGCGAAGGCAAGGTAACCAATGGTTCCGTAGAGTAACGGACAGATTTCAAAGCGAATGCAAGCGTAGCAGAAGCGGCAGAAAGTTAGGTGGGCGGATGAGGTTAAGAAGTCTATGAGGATAACATGGCCGCAACGGGCGTAGCATTGGGTTAGTTAGAAGTCAAATGGAGGGGTTTCTCTGTGGCACTGGACGTTGATGCGCTGAAGAATGATGGATGAGAGGGCACAGTGAGACAAAAAATGAGACGCAAAAACGTTATTTTCTTTAACGCTGTGTGCCCCTCACTGTGCTTGACTTCATTTGATGTTTTATAAAAACGTACCGAAAACTTGTCTAAACCTTCACTTTAAAAACAACGAGCGGAGGGAGTAGATCAGTACAGGTCACTTGACATTTACGCTTCTATTTACCTTTTATATTCTCTCAGCAGTGAAAAGCAACTGAAAACGAGACGACGTCAGCGTTGCAGCTAGTGGATTGTTTTGTTCCAAACAACTGGGTCGCTATATGATAGATTTGCCTGTCAAATCAGTCATCAGTCGGAAACCCCAGTTACTTGCAGGAGCGGAAAGTGACGAGCGCCTCCAAGACTTTGTGACGACTGCTACCGCCGTTTTTAAGGAAAGAACGCGGACAACCGAACGGCGAAAAAATAATACGGTATGGAGTGTCGACGAAACATTTTCTAGATGTGGCCGTCAATTAACGCATACCTTGAAAGGCGGCGCCTGGCGCTGGTGAAGAGTGCAGTAAGCTTGGCGGTTCCCATCGCATTAGCGTCGTTATACCGTCACGAACATAGACGGCAGCGACTGGGTGGCTGCTGTGTGTCATCTAGAAGACTCTCAAGGCGCAGTGCTTTGGAGGCTACATTCTTATGTGCCACAGGCACTACACAAAGGCTTGGGCGATGCGTGATTTTTTTTTCCTAGACGAGTGTGCCACTAGGCATAAATTCAGAGGGAATATGTCGATGATTGGCGACTTGTTCGCCGAATGGCTTCAGAAAAATATCAATGTCTTGTTCGTAATTTACCACCGTGCGGTGCACCGAGTGCTGTCGTCTCTGATCGCTGCGGTCACGTTGACTGCGGTGACCGAATGCGACGAGCCAGACCTACCACTTGCCAGCGGCATAATTACATGCTCTCGGTATCCTATCACCCCATATGACATATGTGTGCCGCGCACACAGCAGGTTCTCTCAGACCATGAGTGGCAGTTTACCAATTTCCCTGAAGACAAAAGTGTACAACAGCTGTATTTTACCAGTACTCAGCTACGGGGTAGAAACGTGGAGGTTAACAAAAAGACTTCAGCTTAAGTTAAGGACAACGCAGCGAGCCATGCAAAGAAAAATGATAGGTGTAACGTTAAGAGACCGGAAGCGGGCAGAGTGGGTGAGGGAACAAACGCGGGTTAATAACATCCTAGTCGAAATCAAGAGGAAAAAATGGGCTTGGGCAGGGCATGGAATGAGAAGGCAAGATAACCGTTGGTCCTTAAGGGTAACGGAGTGGATTCCAAGAGAAAGTAAGCGTAGCAGGGGCGGCAGAAGATTAGGTGGGCGGTTGAGATTAAGAAGTTCGCAGGCATAGGGTGAGCGCAGCTGGCAAAGGACAGTGTTAATTGGAGAGACGTGGGAGAGGCCTTTGCCCTGCAGTGGGTGTAAGAAGGCTGATGATGATGATGATGATGATGATGATGATGATGATGATGATGATGATGATGATGATGATGATGATGATGATTGTGGTGGTGGTGGTATCCCATCGGCGCCGCGTAACCAGTGCTGATGGATAGTAATTGACTGACCAGGTGCGGGAGTAGCAGTTCGGGTAACTCTGTTTCCCGCTGTGGAGTAAGTTCGCGTGGATGGAACTGACTGCACAGTGCATCAACAATCGCTTGCGTAAGGCAGTGTTTATGTTCATAGGAAAAATGGAGGATCCTGTCGGCACCCACATTATCAGGCGGATGTAGATTTGCTGCAACGCGCCGTCGATGCTCAGCTTGCCCGACATGATGCATCCTGGGACGACTTCGTTGGTGCGGATGAGTGCACCGACATCAGACAGCCGTACACTGAAGAAAATATTCGGGCGCAAAGTACGAACGCTCCCCTATAGCCAGGAATCTGATGAAAACAATGACGAGAAGGCCGACCTACTGCAAGCTGATTTGGAGACTTCCACAGCGACTAATATTACCGCGTCCCTTAAAGGTGCACTGAAGAGGAATCTGAACTCATCTTTTTACCGCGGGAACTCTAACTATACATTCCGGGCATTCTTACTAACTTCCAATTATTGTCTTGTGCTGCCGATTGCTCTAATTAAACCGGATTAAACGTCCCGGCTCCCGCTTTTTTTTTTTACTTAACGCGGTAAGTAGGAGTCAATTAACGCCTCAGCCAGTTCCGTGGCGGCTTGCCGCTCTGCCATCGGCGGAGCGATACGTAAATCGAAGAGTGCACATGTATTTCTATTTCCGTAGGCCTAATTTGCGGCTATATTGTCTGTGGCTGTAACTGTTTATTCGCAGAAAAATACGAAACAAAATAAAAGCGAAATCAAAGCCGCTACTGGAGTGGCTGAAAGGCAGTACATGCGTTGGTTGACTCGGCCTACCTACCGCGTTCATTTCAAAAAATGGCGGGAGCGGGGGCGTTTAATCCGGTTTAATTAGGGCAATCTGCCGCACAGGATAATAACTCGAAGTTTCTAAGAATGCCTAGAACGTGTAGATATTGTTCCCGAGGTAACAAGACGAGCTCAGATTCCGCTTGCAGCTTGTGGGTAGCAACTCTATCGACGAGAGGCATGTGAATACTCTGGAGAGTTTAGAAAGCGCCGTAATAATGTTTAAGTTGAATTAAGAGGCGCCATAGCAGGCTTCCGCGGTCTGAATTTTTATATTTTTGGCTGTAACATGTGTTCACATACTACGAACCTCGAATACAACGAAAGCAATCCACGCGACCGTGAGATTCGTTATAAGTGTGTTCGACGGTAGTTTGACTGTAGTTAACCGTTTCTACAAGTCTGAGAGAAATAGTCTGCCTGTAGTAGAATAGAAGAAAAAAACAAAGCGGCTAATGAACCTCAAAGTAAACAGTCCAACCAATAGAGTCGCCGTTTTGTCATGGTGTAACAGTCAATCGTCTTGCATCTGGTGCTCCTGCGATGCCAAGCTAGTTACTGCAAGACGGCCGGCCGTGACGTGACATTAGGTGGATGCCATTGGTTAGAGGGTGTTGTTTGAGGGGCCTTTGCCCCTTCATTGTTCAGTTGTATTTGACTGTAAATACTTCATGAATCCGGCCATAAACACAAAGCATTTCTCCCCTTATGACCCCTCTTTTTTGCTGCGTTGACACAGGGTATTTACTCGCCTATTTCGTTTCAATTGGTTAACATTATAACCCCAGCATCAGGCAAAGGCGCCGTCTGGCGTAATATTTGTGCACCCCTAACCACCTGCCATAGTTTGCCGGTGGACAAGTGGTGAAAGTGAAATTCCCTCTCCACTTGTATGAGGAAGGAGAGAGAGGTTGGAAGGTGGCTGCTGTGTACGAGTATATAAAGAACCGAAGAACGGAAATGACTAAGAATTCACCAAAATGAAAATGACGGCGTTGAAGCAGATGCCAGTCGTCCATCTCCTCTGGACGTGTTCAGAAGTGTCTTGTGTGGTAAATCTATACATAAGAAAATCTCGAGCGAATATAAAAAGTTTAATAGACGCAATCAAAGGTAAGTATAAGACCAAACGATAATGCACTGGCATCGCATAATAATAATTAAACCCTCTAGTCTTTTTTTTTGTCTCGTACATACAGGGACTAATCACAGCCCTTGCTGGCGTCACTCTGCTAGACCTCGGTGAAATCTACTGCACTAGCATATCCGTCACGTCGCACCTCATCACGACTAGAAGCATAGGAGGTCTCCTGGGCTCTCTGCTCGGTATGAAGTCTTTGTTTCTTTGAAATTATAGCCCCTGCGTCTGTAGAAGAGCATGCCCGGCGTAGCATGCTGTTCTGTTAATTGAGTGAAGCATGCAGTTTGCATGGGCCAGTGTTTCACCGTGAAATGCCAATACGCACCTGCATTTTCATGAGCTCTTACTGGCCAAAACGCAAAAACAAAATTTTTCTACCAAGCTAGCAATAAGATATACTGGATTAGGCTTAGTACGACCATTTAAACCTCTCGGGCACGAATCCGATCTTATTTTGTATCGCCAAAGTCGGTTACCACAAACTGCAGATTTTGGATCTTGCATTCTCATCCCAAAGGAAGCATACACCACTGATTTCAGCAACATTTGATAATAAGGAAGGAATTACTGATTTGCAACCACCCAAGCGTAGCCATACTGCTACAAGGAACTCTATGCAGCTTTCGCAGGAACTTGAAAAAAAAAATAGATCCTATTCCTTTGTAGCCATGTGCCAGCGCTTGGAGCGATACTAATGAGTGATGACAGAACTGGCGCTGATTTACTCCACCTTGGAAGAATCACATAAGCACACTGGACCATCACCAGTTGATAATAGAGATTTAGAATAGGGTGACTAAATCAGTTTTGTTGAAGGGGAATAGCGGGGCGCCTGTGCTCATGAGCAGAATGCATACTCCCAAGGAGTCACCGGGGGTGCCACTTTGGGACGTTAAACCCTTGAAACCCTCTTCGAGTTACATACCAAGATATTCTAGACAAAGACATTTTTTTAAGGGAAAAAGTTTTGAAAGCCATATTCTCATATATTGCAAGATTTCGCTGTAACAATCAATATGTGCGCAGATCTCCCGTCGACAGGCTTGCACTTTTTTATCAGTGTTTGTGCTATCGTTAAAAACGATATCCGTTTATTTTCATCGGCAGTCATAACTACTCGATGTGAGCGATTAAAAATTTCAAAAGGATCTTGCTGTGGATAGAAAGAGTGGAAGAAACGTGGAGGCTAACGAAAAGGGCTCAGCTTAAGTTAAGGACAATGCAGCGAGCCATGTAAAGAAAAATGATAGGTGTAACAGAAGAGACCGGAAGCGGGCAGAGTGGGTGAGGGAACAAACGCGTGTTAGTGACATCCTAGCCAAATCGAGGAAGAAATGGGCTTGGGCAGGGCATGTAATGCGAAGGCAAGGTAACCGCTGGTCCTTCAGGGTAACGGAGTAGATTCCAAGAGAAGGCAAGCGTAGCAGGGGCCGGCAGAAGGTTAGGTGGGCGGATGAGATTAAGAAGTTT
Organism: Amblyomma americanum; assembly: GCA_030143305.2. Taxonomy (NCBI): domain Eukaryota; kingdom Metazoa; phylum Arthropoda; class Arachnida; order Ixodida; family Ixodidae; genus Amblyomma; species Amblyomma americanum. The sequence goes on from JARKHS020002248.1 coordinate 77,196, forward strand.
GCGGGAATAGGGTGGCCGCAGCTGGCGCAGGAGAGGGTTAATTAGAGGCACCTGGGAGAGGCCTTTTTCTTGCAGTGTGCGTAGTGAGGCTGATGACGATGATGATAATGACCTTGCAATGTTCTAACAGCAGAAATTTTTCTGCCAGAATGCTGGACTTGATAACGACGTTAGGGGGCCGTCTAACGCCGGATATGGTCAGGCAACATGGCACCTGTTGAAGCGGGGCCGCTTGCTGTCAGAAACAAGCTCTGGTTATCGCTGGAATTTCGTCCTTACCGCTTCACTGTCTCACGCGTCCCCGGTGGATGAATGGTGCGGGACCTTTTTCTTTCCTCCAGATGTCCGCAACACAAAATTCTAGCGATAAAAATAATGAAAATTTCAAGGTTGCTTCTGAGTGCAGGCCGCTGCTAGGCTTAGATTGTAAGCGTTGTTTGGTGGCCACGCGGATATGATGTCAATAAGCGCGGGATTTTATAACAGGATAGTATTGCTTACTAAAAAGAAAGAGGTAACAAACTATTGAATTTAACCTAATATGATGTTTCTATTATTTATTATTGCTCCTGCTCGCGAAAAAATACAGAACTAAACTTCCAATAAGCATAATAAAGTATTTCGTTCTGCGGCCTGGCTAAGGCTGTGAGCGGGTAACGTTATCCTGGTGTGGCCGGCCCCCCATTCTAAAGTTCTCGGAAGTACACACCGCAAGGACCCCGTACACGGCGCGAATATGGGTCATCTAACTGTAGTTCCCCTATACTAGTACTCTCTTTTAGAAAGCATTAGAAAAGGGAACTACGTTTAGGGCCTCCACAAGGGGGGGGGGGGGGGAGGCGAAGAGGAGCGTCGGCCTGGAAAAGAACTTTTCTACGCTTTCAAGCAGTAGCGGGAGCATTGCCCTAAGAATGTAAAAGAAAGGCAGGGGGTTTAAAAACAGTAAAAACTAATGTTTTTTTCCAAATTAACTCACACATCACGCCATAAATGTTGTATTGCAGTCGCTTCACACAACTTTTTAACAAGGATGATTACTGCGACCGAGGCGCTTCCCGTCTGTGGGATTCGACCATCATGTATTTGTTTCCAGGCAATACTGTTGCAGCGGGCGAACTCAAGGTCATGTTAATTTGTTTGTGTTTCTCTCGCGAGCCTTCATTTCATGGTGATAGAAAGGAATCCATAATGCATCCGTAGCAAAGATATGACTAAGGAGTTTTCTTCTTCTCAACCCAACGTCATTGCAGGAGGGAAGCTGTACGACACGTACAACACGCAGCTGACGTCAATCCTGATGATGATGGTGACCTCAGTCACAGTGCTCATGGTTCCACTGAGCGGGACCCTGCTCCTCGCTCACGTCATGATATTCTTCATGGGGCTCAGTCTTGGCGCGTTCGGCACAGGTGAGAATCCTAAACAGGCCGCATCCTACGAATCCATCATACATAGTGTTACAACTCTGCTGGGGTCAAGTTGTTTGACCCTTCGTTAACGCCACGAAAAGAAAAAAAAAGATGTCAGGTGGAAACTACCTGTGCAATTTTTCCCACGCACACTCCCTTTGTGTCCGACCGCGAGACGCGACCCACGATGGACAAGACGACGAAAGGAAGCGGGCAAAAGCGCATTCCCGTAACTACCGTGACTGACTCCTTTGGCCGAAATAGCAGCGGACCTCTGTATCCTCCTCGCCCATTCCCACGGGGCTCAGCGTGCTTGTGCAGCGACTCTTGCCATCTGTGAATCGTGTGGTGAAAGAGGCGCAGCCTCAGTCTATTTAACGAGCGTTCTGGGTAGGAACGATCGCTCTGGGCCTTGGCGACAAGACTCATCCAGTCGGTCGACTCAAGGAACCTTTAATTCTTGACTGTATGCTCTTTCTGTTTCCTTCTAAATTATGTATTCAAGTTTCTTGAAAAGTGCTAGTAAACCCGTTTTGTTTTTCGTTTTCCCAAGCTTCAAGTTCCATATTTCTTCAACCCGAAGGCTCGCACACGCTACCCAATGGAGCCCGGGTTCGAGTGAACCCGTGCGCCACGACAATAGTCCCACCATTATCCTGATATCACTCTGGCCGCGCATCAAAATTTCCTGAAGACACACACACATCGAGTAAAGGCAGCCAGACGCGAAATATATCTAGCGCTGCGTATGCCCCTCGAACCAAACCCCACTGTTCTCTAAACAGATACTTCGATGTACCTGGCAGCTCTGAGTGGGCGATCTATTATGCGGCTTTTCTAAACGCCAAACAGACACACGAGAACAAAAGATCACATTAAACCTCAGAACCTTCCATTGTATGCAAAAATCTTAATGAGGCACCTTCGTTCGACTTGGTTAAATGTGACCTTGTACGTCTTGTAGTGTATGCCGAGGTCGAATATGATACTGATGTACGCTGATGAGTGGGTATAATTAGAAAAAGGCACTGAATAAGAAAGAAAGTAGCAAATAACCATTAACGCTGTCGCGTCATATCCTTAGGGTGGAGCTTAAGTATCCGCCTAAATTTTTGCTGGTGATGCTTCTAATGCGATCGTATTAAAAAGCTAAGCGGATAACTTTATCACGAAGCATACGCGGGAAACTTCGCTATTCCACCCGTCCAGCACTCACATCCACTCACTCGAACTCATGCCCACTCACACTCGCATCCACTCGCTTACACTCACGCATGTGACTGAGAGTGAGCCGATATGGGTGGGCTCAAGACTGAGCGCGGCGACCTATGCCAAGATGTGACTCACGGCCAGGGGTCCACACTAGTACGACCTCGGATGATGCGGTGTCGTAGGATCTGAGGATTCTGGCCGTGTACGGGGATACGAGGTCCTTTTTTGAAGCTTCGATATGCAGCTTACAAGTCTGTGATGACGTATGTGGTGTTAATCGGGAAGGCTGGAGACAATGGTCAGTGCTACGACTGTTTCCTCTACTTCCAAAAAAGTGGTGGTTAGGGTGGATGCTGTCGCTACCGCAACTAATGCGTTGTCAATTAAGATGGTGGTGGTGGCCTTGCGGTTGTATTAGTGAGCTGCGTCCGTGTACCGGACTTGTGACCATTTTCTGTAGATGGGGCCCAGTGCCTTGGCTCATGCTTTCTTTCATCCAGTGTGGCAGACGAGCTGCGTACTTCCGCGAATGGGTGCGATTTGTAGGTAGTCCATGACAACTTGTGGGGATACCCTCAAGGCGTTGCTGTAGCCTGTGGACGCAGGCGACACCCAGCGGTCAGATGCTTAATTTGGCTGGCAAGGTGGGACTGTATTAGTCACTGACCATGTTATGGAGTCTTGGGGCGAGAAGTATTTCGGTAGATGTGTACGGTACTAGGCAATGTACCTGCTTACAGGCTTTGCGAATCAGAATATCGACCTGGTCTAGCTCTCTATGCTTGAGGAGTTGATATAGTGTACAGTATGTAGTACGGCTGATGACTAGCGCCTGAATCAGCCAAATGGTGTAAACCTCCTTGCGTCCCAGATGTCTGTTGGACAACCTTGTAATCATTCGTACCATCTGTGCTGTGGTTTGATGAAGAAGGCGGGAGGGTAGCGCTGCCACCTCTCTGTATGTGGAGGCCGAGGATTCATAAGTGTGGTGCCGTAGGAATGCTAGGTTCAGACAATGTCTATTAGGCATCAGGTGCCAGTAGAGGGTGTCCCCGTCTTTTGCGGCGCAGTAAAAAGACCTTTGGTTTCACTGCAGAGTAGCTGAGCGTCCCTGTGCGCGCGTACTTCTGGGCAGTTTAAGTTGCGGTTAGTAGAGCATCTTGCGTGACGCCGTCAGAGTTTGAAGTGGGCCAGGTGGGGAACATTTGCCGACGCAGAATGTATTGCGCTCGCCGAAGTTGTTTTCCTACTAAATGCGGCTATAGCCGAGTTGTTAATGCCGTGACTAGGGCTTATGAACAGTGCAGTTCATAGCAATTGCTTGTTTTGCTTAAACATAGTTCACCATAGTTCGCTTCCGGAATAGATTTTTACGTCATCTCGCATTATCTCTGTAGCTGTTTGCCAGTTAGAGAACCAGCCAGAAATTTTCGCCCAGGCTAAATCAGAAAGTTAAGTGGCACTATATAATAAAAGCATTTAAGCAGCTATTAAGCATATGCGTAACACTCCATGCCCTTTTTGACCTCCTGCAAAAGTATTGAGTGCGCGTGTCCGCACGGGATGTCAAGGTTATCGCATCCAAGTTGCCTAAATATATAGGTAATATATATAAAATAAACATATAGCCAATATGTAGTTATTAAATGGCTTGGTTATGACACCCCCCTAGCACTGCGAAATGAAGGTTCCATTTCTAATAAATCCGACTCTAATCGAATTGATCACAAATAATTCTTTGCTCGATTTTTTTAGACATGCTGTTTTTAAGGATTCAGCGCGTCTTCATTACATTAGTAATGTATTATGATCGAACCGGCGTTTAAGTTTCTGATAGATGCCCGCAAAAAGGTACTCAATATCCACGCTTTGCAATCGTTACCAACTATTCCTGAATGCCAAAAACCGTTTGCTTGTTTTGCTGGGCATGTCTTAGCTCCAGTCTGTGCGCATGGTGTACATCAAACATAACTTGCTAACGCTTCCTTTTATCCCTGTCAATGCGCTGTCATTACGATCTTGAAGCATAATAGCAGTGTTGCAGAAGCAGTAATCTCTTTCGCAATTTTCACGCAGGCGCAAATGTCTGGATCATCAACATGTGGCCTGAGGACAGCAGTCCTGCCCTGCACATCTTTCACTTTGCCTTCGCCGCTGGATCCCTCGTGGCTCCATTGATAGCGAAGCCGTTCCTATCGACAGTCACGAGTGGCGACGCACTGTCTCTACACCACGGAGCCAACGTTACCAACCCTTTACACCGGGCATCAAATAAGTCTTACCACGATGCTTCAGAACCGGAGGTGCAGTTCTACGAAGCCGGATTGGCAACAAGCCGCGTGTATTACGCATTTGGAATCGTCAGTGCCTTCTATCTATTCATCGCATTCTTAATGACCGTGCTATACTGTGTTGACAACGCTGACTTCAGGCAGTCAGAGAACAAAGGAGCGGGGGAACGCAGCGGCAGTGCAAAAGAAAAGCTCAAAGACGTCCGCTTCAGCCGCATCTCCCTTGCCCTTCTCAGCGTTTACGAGGGCGTTTATGTGGCCCTGGAGTGCACGACGTCCCAGATGCTGACCGCGTTTGCGGTTAAAAGCGGCCTCCATTTCTCCAAGGTTGCCGCCTCTCAGGTGGCTGCCGTGTATTTCTCGTTCTTCGCCGCAAGTAGGCTAGTTGCCGCCGTGGTCGCCATGAAAGTGTCCTCGTTCTATACGCTCGTATTCACACACGTCATCCTCGTTGTCACGGGCGCAGTGATGGTAGTCTGGGGCTCCAGCGTTGCCCTGGTACTCTGGGTAGGCAGTGCGATTACGGGTTTTGGTCAGGGACCCATTAAAGCAGCCGTGGTTGCCTGGACGGCTGATTACATCAGCATAAGCAATAAGATGATGTCGGTGGTCGTGGTCACGGGAAGCATCGGCAACCTCGCCCCTGCGCTTCTTGTGGGCCAATTTATCGATGAAAATCCAGATTTTTTTCTCTACGATTGCCTCGGGGCTGTTTTGTTCTCCGTGGTTATCTTCGTCGCCATGCACCTCTACATGAGGAAGCGATGTTCAAAAAATTCCGACAAGGAAGGGTGCATCGCTTCCTCTGAGGAAAATCAAATGGCACGCAGTCGCTGTAGTCACCTGTGACAGAACCTGGGTATTGATTGGAACTGGCTTCGGTTACAGTGTAAGCAGGAGCTGCCCTAGAAGAGGAATATATCTTTAGTAGCCCATTGTAGACTGATCATACTATTCTTTTATAATTGGAATAAACGCGAATCGACTTACAAATCCTTTGTAGAATCTGTGAATCCAAACTCTTTTCACAAAAACCTAGACTATGGTTTTTTTAAACCCGTTAAGCCAGATTCTTATATTGAACACCGATGAAATTAAACTCTGAAAGGTACACTGACCTGACGAAGCTCTACGTCTTATTGTACCAGTCAATATAGCATCAGTCCCCTACTAAGGAAAGCGACGTAGCTTCGTAGATATGTTTTCTTGATGGTGAAAGGAAACACCGGTCAAAATAGAAAATTTCTTGATGCTTCGGCTCTCGCCTGGGAGCCTTGTTTACAATGGGAATAGATACAAAAAACTGACTATTTATGCTTGAGAACATGCACCAGACAAAGGGCATACGCGTTAGGAAGGGCACCGTTATAGCGATTAAGCGTATTCTTGGTTCTTTGAATTATCTGGGATTCTATATGTAGACTGAGTCTTGATCTTAATCTTATCTCTTTTTGGCAAAATGTACTCGCGCGGGCACGGTATAGGTATTCGAGTTACTATTGTATAGCAATGATCGCGTAATTCTTAGAAATTCTTGTGAAGCCTTGAAATGCAAAGCCTGAAACCGCGATTACTCTCGGAAGTTCAGTCTCTGAGAAATGGCACCATGTGAATAGAGGTTACGCGTCTGGTGTACGCGTAACCTCCTTTCTAGCAGAAGCTTTATTTATGTTTATACACCGTCTTCCACATCATACACCGGAAGCTGGCCTGCGAGCACAGAATCACGTGCCACATCATGGTAAAGGCGTCGGTGAAGTGAGACATGTCTAATTTAATTTTCATCTCCGTAATCGAAAATTTCCTAAAAGATCACTGCTTCCACACAGGTACCTACATTTCCACTACGGCATACGTATGGCCTTAATCGAAGCATTCAGTGCACTTAGGGTCACATGCATACTATCACGAGCCTTTTGGCTCCTTCAGTTTTGGCTTCACCACGACATAACACTCCTACCATGTTAATTACAGAGCAAGCTCACGCTTTATGGTAGACTTTTTATGAGCCACGACATCTGTCACTTGCTTTTCAGGCCATAGCAGCACCCGCCAACTGGAACTAAGTTAATAACTTGCTTGAACAGTCGCGTGCTCTAATCTGCCCTATTAATTTGCACACGACAGCCGGTCGAACTCGGCATTTTTGTTGCCACCAAGCTGCTTTTTTCCCTAAGCTTTCTCGAGTACTTTGTTGTGTTTGTACTGCTGCGAAGTTTTCTTTCAGGTATACCTGGTGGTATAAGTGCTACACAACTCTGTCGCAATATATAACGCCAGTTCTCTCGTAACTATCCGTACCGGTCTCCCCGCGCAGTACAACACTGCGTGCTTCAACTTTGAAAGGTAACAATTCTGGTCCCAGTAGAAACGGACAGCACAGTTTTCATAGGTACTTTACCTCAAGGTCTCCGATTCTTTTTCGCAATGAGCAGAAATGAAGTTAATAGACTTTTCACGAAATAAGAACATGCTTTCCGAGTCACTATAGTCGCTGATAATCCAAATGCTTAATCTCTACTGTAAAATAATATCAGGCCAGATCTTTCAGTGTCATTTGCAACAATTCATTGTTACCTCATGTTACCTACCTCCAGTGTAGGATAGAAACGCAGAGCCTTAAACTGATAACTTCCCTTCCTATTTTTCTATTCCCTCTACCTCTCTTCCTTGCAACGGCGCAATAGTGGAAAGTCGGCTTTTAGAATAAAAATACAACTGTAGTCGTGCAAAACCTGATTAAGCGATGTACAGGCTGCAAACCATCAGCAACGCACGAGCAGGAGACACGTCCACAAAAGAGACAGTGGGCTGACTATGCCTCGTGCTCATTTAACTATTCTACCGAATCTACTCGCATTTTGGCCTCTTGAAGCAGCGGCTGAAAAAGTCTACGCGTGTGCCGGGAATCGCACTCGCGACTTCTCGATCGAAAATCGGACACGCTGCTTAACTAAACCACCACGGCAGATGGTCAGGTGGGTGCAAAGCTCATGCGCTGTGCGCGTGTTTTGTTTGATTTTTTTTAATTATAGATTCTTTAGTGCACATCATGCTTATTTTATGACACCTAATACCGCAGCGGTGGTGCAGTGGTCTGAGCATCCGCCTCGCATGCGGGAGGTGCGGGGTTCGATCCCAAATGCCGCCGGGTGATGCAATAGGTTCAAGCTATCCCATGGTCTTGTGCTCGGATTATTTTAGGTTGAAATGCTTAGGAAATGGGTCCTTGAGTAGAAGAAAACGTTTTGTGCCATGGCGCTTTTTGGCCACAGATGCCTTGCCACCATAAAAATCAATCATCATTATCATTATTTTATGACACGCTTCTATGGAAACAGGCTACAGCGTCTTAAACATAAACATAACGGTTACAGTGGCATTATTTTACACCGAAAACGACATCGAACCTTATTTGCACTTGACACTCAGCGGTTCCCAAACGAAGGGCAGCTTGGGCTTGTCGGTTTTCCATCCTGAAGTTAACAGTGCCGAATGGAGGCGAGGACACGAGACGAAGGTGCGACGAGCGCTGCATTCTGTCAACGACGCGGGTCACGTCACCAGTGCGGGTACTTACATTTCAAGTTCCGGCGCAATTTTTGAGCAGAAAAATATTGATTTTGGAGCAACTTTGTATCAGAACGATAATTCTGGAGCCACCCGGGAACAGCACGAACGGAATAAAGGAGTCACCCAGAAGAGTTTGTTACTAACAAGATCAGGTTCACCCATCTGTAGCTAGGAAGAAAAAAAAACGAAGGTGCTCACAAAAAGCAGTGAAAAAAACATTTTATTCATACTGGCACTGTCTTCCACGCAAGTTCAGCTAGGCACGCTTGACTAAAACTCCTATGGACGCCTTCACTTGAACAATTCTTTCTTTTTCATGTTGGCACTATCTCAAAGCTTCTCGGAATTTTTTACAAATTCATCAAACTTGCAAAGTGTATCAGCAAGGCTGAAATTTTCTTGTTCCAACAAAGCTTGACCTCGCTGGACCAGCTCCAAGCTTTTGTTTTTCAACCCACAAGTTGTGACTTCCTCAGCCCGTTTCAGGGTTGACTGACATGATGCAACATTTAAATGCAAGCGACATGATGTGCGAAAATGGAGGAAGGAAAACTCGGGAGAGACCCTCGCTATCCGTGCCGCACATCAGAAAGTATGCCGGAAGTCACGCGCTTTCGCAAGGACAACTGGGAGTCTTTGGCCGAAGGCGAAGCCAATAGTAACGTCAGGCACAGCGGAGTCGTCTGCTGCAATGCCTGCAGCGCATGCGCAAGCGCGCTTAGACGGCGGCCAAGTAAGGGGGAGGAGGGGGGAGCTGGCTTCAAAGAAATGTGACTTAACCGCCTCTCCTGAGTTCTTTCCTTGCTCCGTGTGCGCGAATGAACTGGCTGCAAAATTCTACCACAAGCCAGCCCACCACCACCCATAGAGTCTCTTACTATTAACTAGAGGGAAAGCTGGCACCCCGCCTATGGGAGTTTGCATGGAGCTTCCTCGAGACCACCTGTACCACCATGGGCGTTCTAAGCAGCATGGGGCGGAGAGCTACCGACTGCAGAACCACAACTTTTGGCCAAAAAATAATGAAAAAAACAAACGTTGTTCGATAATCAAAAATGTCCTAACATTCAATATCCTGTCTATAAGTTGCAGCCAATATTTTGTGCTCAACAGGCGTATTTTTAAAAAGAAATATGTTTTGAAAAAAATACTGTCGCTTCAACAATTCAAAAGTTTTTTTTCGCACCATTTCGAAAAACAAAAACCTTTTATTGGCATCGTGTGCTGTTGTGTTCTCACTACTATGGCTTTTGCGCACTACTTTTACGCCGAAGTCGTCTGCGCACGGAGCGCGCCGTGGATACGGAATGGGACATCTCAGTAACGCCACTCTGTGTTCCTGAAAGAAACCTACTGTCCCGCACCAAGTAGCTCATCGCCCCATTATGTTTTGCGCGCCCGTGGAGGTACAGGTGCCGTGCTGCCAGGTTTCCCTCTAGTTAATAGTAAGAAACTCTATGCCACCACCAATGTATTGCCAACGGCAGAGACGTTTTAGATGGTTGCCAACTGAAAGCTTGAATGGTTCCAAAAATAGCTGTTTTCCAGTGACCGCGTCTTCGTTTTGGCGCCGCAAAGGCGCAATATTGATCAACTTGCCGCTTTTGGAGCAGACTAGTGCACCAAAATGTAAACCTATCAGAATGGTGCAAATCGAGCAGCTGGAGCGCCACTGTACAGTCACCCATCCTGAGCCTTTTCGCACGATTTGACAGGCAACTTCTTAAGGACCTTCGTCCACTAGGTGTCGTCCGAGTAAGCGCATTGTGTCAACTTCTGTTTGATCCTCTGGTTCGCGCTGTTTTTTCTGTTATAAATGCATCGCTTTGCCCAAGTTTCTTCCTTATCATAGCAAATATTATATAAAATTCACACCATTGGTTATATTTCAAAGACGCACCGTATTTCCCGGACTATAGCCAACAGACTACGCATGTTTCCAAGATAAAATTCCACGTGTTGCGGATTATCTTCCGGACTGCACATGATTTACTTTTAGTTAATTTAGTTAGTTAGTTTAGATTAGTTTTTAGTGGGTTAGCACTAAAGTCCTAACTAAGCGATTTCTCCAAACTTCGTCTGAAGCCTGCTTCACCTTGAAAGAACCCTTGCGAAGTCATCACAACCTTCCCGCCAGATTGTGAGCAAACCGCCCGCCGTGGCAGCTGGAAGTTCAGTGAATGATTGCCAACTACAGGTTCCTATGGAAGAGCAACTTGGGTGTCACAAGCCCCACCGGTGGCAGCACCTGCCATCGAAGGGCAGTGACACATCGTTTAACCGCTGCCCCACTGCGCCAGGAGTGGTGTGAGGACTCCCAGGGATCTACGAATGTAAAGTATAGAGCGACCAATTCCGCATATATGGACATTAACCCATTAACCCTATCGCGCCATGCCTTAAGGTGAAGCTTAAGTGCCCTCTCCAGTTTTTGTGCGCTAGCAGTAAGGCCCGCATTGACAGATTTCACCCATCTTTGTGCTAAGCCTACTTGGTCTTGGAAACTAAGCCTCGAACCAAAACTGAAGGGAATACGGAAATCCTAGCGCACCTAATTCGAATGAGACCAGAAGAATGCCAGCGGAGCTTTCAAAGTAAACAAAATGCGATGCCCTACAGCGCCTGCTACATTTAACCATGCTAATTCACACAGTGAAAGCAGCTCCCCTATGCATTCAGCTCCGATTTGCAAGCGAATTCCTCTTGCGGTGGATGCTTTTCAGTGCTCGGATTTCTGATTGAAAACTAAACATTCCGACAGATTTGCCCGTCTAGTTGGGTTCGAAGACTTGTAATAAACTGCACGTCTCCAACAAAAAAAAATAATTTTAACCCAACGTTTCGAAGCCAACTCGGCTCCTTCATCAGGGATGACTGAGGGCAGTAGCTAGCGTCTTTAGGTATGAATGGGAGGAGGGGGTCAAAGGAACGAAAGCTGCGATGCGAAAGGCGTGGGAGAGGGGAGGAGGGGGGTTAAGGCTGTTAGTCACGTTGTCGCACTGTGGGGAGTCGGTCAATGGCGACTTTTTTTCGTTGAATTGAATAGCGAAGTCCCTGGGCATATAGTGAGGGCAGGTTTCCTTTTGCGAGGTTAATGTTGTTCGGGGCAGTTTGGATGTGCCAGGATTCCAGAATGAGCCTTTTGTGGTAATTTGTTTCGGTTCTGAGGATGCGGGTTTCTTCGAAGTTGGTTCTATGGTCTGAGTCCTCGGAATGTTCGGCTACAGGATTGCGCTCTCTTGCGAACTTACGGACGTCGTTTTTATGTTGCCGAATTCTGAGCACGTCCGCTCAACATCGATTAATCACGCCATTGAGGGCGAAGTAACGCCTCTACTATGGCTGCTGAAGTAGGCATCCAGGAAGTTCTCAATGACTTCACGAAAGCCAGACTACAGATACTACTGAAAAAAAAGGTGCTGGATTCTGAAGCCGATAAGGAAACGGAGAAACGGACGAGCCGTTCGTCGAACCCGACATGCTTCACTTGTTTTATTGCTACATTTTCAGAGAGTGATTTTAACGGATTTGAGAACTGAATTGTTTAGTTCTTAAAAGGCCCGGAGTTTTTCTGCTTGATAAAAAAATTGTCGCTTACCGATTGTACGTTGGTTTAACGTCCTTAAGCGACTCAGGCTATGAGGAACGCTGTAGTGAAGGGCGCCGGAAATTTCGACCCCCAGGGGTCCTCTAATCTAATGTGCACTGACATCATACAGTGCACTGGCCACTAGAATTTCGCCTCCATCGAAATTCGACCACCGCGGCCGAGATCGAGCCGGCGTCTTTCGTGTCAGCAGCCGAGCGCCATAACCACAACGCCACCGCGGAGGCTACAACCTGTACAAAGAACGGAGAAAGGCCGTAGCGAGGTTGAACGGAAGACTTCGAAATTTAGGCCATGAAGTCTGTTTCACAGCTTACCTGCTGTACTGAATTGCACGCAACATCTGTAATTGAGTGCACAGATTCTGTTTTATGAATTTTTGTTTTCTTACAAGTGTTAGTTGATTTTTGCTCTTTGCAAAAGGCCCAGTGCAAGAAAATCTGAAGGGTATACCTCAGATACCTTAAATACCTTAGATTGTGCACCTCGTGACTTAGAGATCTTCGCCTTACGCGGACCATCAGTCTGGCAAAAGCCGGCCGGAAAAGGTACAGAACCCCTTTTTACGATATTGCTTAATATTGCCCGCACCTCATCGGCACTCAGGGCGCCCCACAGGTTCGGACCAGCGACAAAGTCCTGAGCCGTGAGTGCCAAGAATCGTAGTTTGGGGAAGAACGGCTGCATGATCTGGCGAAGGGTTCTCCCTCTCGCACCAACCGCTGCCGCGTAACGAAGCTGGTTAAGGGCCCACGCGTGCACGGCCCGCATCACCGAGACCTCGGGTACGTTGACGACCCTGTCGAGGACGTAATGAGCCGTGCACACAAAGCAGGACTCGAACTCTTGCGAGGAGAGAACGGCGAGGCTTTCAGCTTGGACAAGGGTGGTCGTGGGGAGGTCGCTGTCATCCTCGCCCATAGTGAGAACGTAATCCAGGACCGGGCACACGTCCTTCGCCGTCATCTTGGTCTTGACGTAAGCAGAGCACATCTGGGCAAGCCTCGGCTCGAGGTACTTGATGGCTGCGCTTCGAGTGCACAGGGCTTGATGCACGCTATCCACCTCCAGCTGACCGCTGTAGAAGTACCTGCATTTCATGATGGCAGTCAATTTATTTGGCGCAAAGGCATCTGCGGCCAAAGAGCGCCATGCACAAGGTATTTTTCGTTTGCCCAAGGTGGGGTGAAAGACCGAATTCCCAAGTTTTCAACCCTAGTTAAGCAGATTACCAGGTCACTGGAAGATTGTACTCATTGTATCACCGGTGGGTACCCGGCGGCACTGGCGATCGAACTGAGCTCCTCCCGCATGCGAAAGCACCTGCATTTAATTATTAAGAAGCCTCTGAAGACAACCATACAATTTCGTAATTAGTAAAAATCAATATTCCGTCTTTTCGTGACTACGACTTTTGTGAAACAACACAAGATACCGTAATTCCTGAGAAAACTGCATTTATAAACGGAGCACTTTTTCTCGGCCACACAACTAAACTCCTGGAGAGCACCAGTTTGCAGAGCACCAGTTAGAGAGCACTAGTTTGAGAGCACTAGTTTGAGAGCACCAGTTTTGTAAAATGTGCCAGCCGCTCTCCTGTCCGCTATTGGTGCCTAGAAACGCTTTTATTGTCGGGGTATTTTGGCTCATGGGATGCGCCGGTTTCCCCACTCTCTTTAAGCCTACCTTCGGCGCTATGGCATTATAATAGATGGACTTTTTGAGCCACCTAGAAGCCGTGGTCATTATAAAGTTGTGAGACCGCCCTTTCTATATATCGAAGCTTTCCGGCTGATTGCCACTACCGTGCCGCCCCAGGAATGGCGTTAACTTCGCTCTTTCAGCTTCTGACGACGTTTAGGTTGCTGCCCTTAACGCACCCCTTGGTGATGGATGGAGACTGTCCATAAACCATGCGTCCCAGCTGAGCTAGTATTGCGCAAGAAACGCAACCAACTCGCCGCCTTTTGAATAGATGTGTCAAAGAATGCACTCTGAAATACAGCCATCAATTCCGAGCGAGTCTCGAGCACGATGCGGCCGTTCATGATATAAAGGACGGGCCCTTGACATCATGCAGAGGTCTTCAATGCTGAAGCCTCCTGTCTACTGTATTACAGTGGCAGGCAAGCTCATCCCACGCTTTCGCAGCCATGTGGTGCCAGTGCCGTTACATTGCTGGAGCCGCCACCGCCTAAGGCTTTCGAGGAACTGTAATACAGTGGTTGACCTGTGCTTCAACCGTTTGAACTTACAAAAGCAGTTGATGCGACACAGTGGAAGCGTAGCAAGAGGTCGGCAAACTCCATTCAGATCTAGCCATCACCGCCTTTGCCATTGCGCCACCAACAGATGGCCACCATACCACACCACGAGGGCAGTGTCCCAGGACTTGCTGGGCCATTTTCACGACCATTCAGGTCCAATAATAGTTAAGCACCACGCTGATAGCGCAATCGCACTTATTTCGTCGGCGAGTGACCAAAACATCGAAGTGCCTTCCGTGGCCACGGTGGATGCTCAACCACAAGACCACCCGCAGTGGGATAGGGGGTGTCACAACTACGTAGGAGGCAGAGCCATAGGCCTCGGGCCTGTTCCAAACAGAACCTCCTAAGTGGCCGAGCAACTGTCAAGAAGAAACTGGTGCCAATTTATGACGGTATATTCCCGCCAATGGCACTTCAGACGCTCCCACAGACCAGACTGCATGCTCCGAGACCTGTACGCCACCTGTGGTACATGCTTAAAGAGGTTCGGAGCGTCGCAGCCCCACACGAGAGGTCCGCGCCTAGTCCACTGCCGCGCAGCAAAAATGGGTACAAATACACGCTTGTAGTTTGTGGGGACCTGCCCTGCAGCCCCCTGAGTTTGCTTTCCCGCGAGGCACCGTGCAGCAGCAGTCGTACCCCGAGGATGAGCGCGTTCCCTTGCCAGTTACATTAACTGGCAAGAGAGGGCGCCAGCGTCGCTGCGGGAGAGACGGCTGAAGCCTGCCCGCGGGAGATGGGCTCTCTGGGGCCGGGATAAGCGCCGCGATCGGACGCGTCGCTCGCGGCTCCGCTCTTCGCCGGCGGGGCGAAGAAGCGACGGGGAGACAGGCTCCCGTACTCGTCCCGTCCGGCCTGCGGAGTTTATATCCCTTGCCCTAGCGCGGGCGAACATTCGCTCGGAACCTTGCTGGTGAGTCGGACGTCCTTGATTCATTAGCGTACCTTGTTGCTAGCTGGCGTTATTGTTTCTGTAGCAATAAATGCCTGTTTGTGTCAGCCAATGTGTCGTTCCTTTGTTCCCCCAGAGCAAGGCCCGCCGTGGTCGGCGAGCGCTCGGTAGCGTACGCGATCACGGGGTGGGGTCCGGGCGGCTTTGAACTGTGTCAGCCGCGATTGAGTGGGGAGAACGTACTTATCTCCCCAATTCAACCCCACAAGTTACATGCCACTTCAGTGGGATGGCTGAGTTGTGCATGCTGCGAAAAGGGACAGCCCTGGAGATCTTGGCGAAGCTGTCCAAGGTGTTCTGTCATTACAAGCTTCCCCGAGCGGCTCATCGCCAGCAGCGGTACATATTTCATTTAGAAAGCCTTTTGTGGTACGTATGCAGCAGTTGAACATGACGTTATGTATGTTCAGACTACTCAAATAATCCTTTTCAGACCTCTCACTCGAGTTCTGGACCACAACCTGTAAAAGAAGTATGTATGCATATGTTGCTAAGAAATAAAGACCAACCAATTTTTTCTGCACACATACACTGGGCCGGGGCGGATAAGAAAAAGATATGAGACTCTGAAAACAATCCAACAGCTTGCGGTAGCAAGTTTGCTGATATCAAAAGTGAACACACCGAAGAAGTCCAAGAACGCCTTCCGGGTGCAAGTCGGTGATGACCACCCGATCCTCTTTGGCGAAGTCTCCATAAAACATGGCTCTGAAGACATCGTTCTGCAGTGCCAAGACCAACCGGTGTGCCTTGAAACACTTCCGCTGGTCGGGGAAACGGTCGCTCTCGACGGCAATCTCCACGTCGGTAAGGTCCCCCGCTTTAAGAAACCTCGCGAATGAGAACTGAAAGGAAATGATAGTAGTCAGTAACCTTTTGTAAGCCAGGTCGAGATCTTCGAACTCCAGAACAATAATCTCTCATCAGTGTCAGCTGTGAACTCCAGCTGGTTTACATCAGAAAATAGGTACTCTCCGCTGAACTTATTACGTATTACCAGTACCGCTGCAAAACTGGTTGTATCTGAACAGGTTGGTATCCATAGTTTGAGTGACGTCATCAGGGCAATAGACACAAAGGCATGAAGGACGAAGCACAACGCCAACACTATCAATAACTTTATTGACCGGAAAGGCGACACATATAGAAGCGGCATGACATTTTCTTATTTGTGTTCTTCCTTAGATGTGATGACACCATAACTTCTGCTTCTATGCTCCAGACAGCAGTGCGTCACTTTCTCTACTCCGCGAGACAGAAACGCTTCCACGAGAACCGGCATTTTAAAACTTCCTAGCAAGTACGAAACATGCGCACATAGAAATGCGGACTATGCATGAAGGAACGAAAGAAAAAGAATTCAAGGGTAAATAAAAAAGTTTAGTTTTCAGTTAAACTTTTAAAATTACCTGTTGGTAATAACTTCCGGTAATACCTCAAAATAAAAAAAAATGATAGAAAGTCAGTGCCCCTGCAGGCATCGAAACGACAAATAGATGTTGGCCGGTTTTGATAGGTTGCCATGTTAGGTTGCAATGTTGCCCGAGGCTACAAAATTCCACAAATTAAGTGTAAATATCCGCAACGCCGGATATTTTCGCTAGCGACCTGCGGCCACACCACGCAGTTTATTTTTTATTTTGTTTTGTTTTAGCGCTCGTCTCTGTTGCTAGACTACACCGTCATTCACTTCAGAAAAGTGATTACATAATCATTTCTGGTCTTGACACCACGAGCGTGAATCAAATTTGGCAGGAAAAAAATGTTCCGATTTCAAAACAATTGTTCTCGGCGACAAATGCGTCTATCGCTGCTCAACAGGAAACAACGTAGCCATTGCGAGCCACTGAATAGATATTTGCCAAAAAAAAACCTGCATGAATTTTTCCTCTGCGAGGTTTTGGGGTACCGCAAGCCACATGTTTTAAGGGGATAAATTTAGCTTCACAAACTGCTGTTGAATTCGTTCAACGAAGAAGAACGGAAGGAGTGCATGTGGGACTTACCTCTTGCGCGCTTTCTGTCTGACAAGACGCTACAGCGCAGCTCTTCCTCGAACTGGAAGTCCAACTATCGCCGTAGAAACACTGCCCCCGCATCCGACACCTCTCGCATGGGGTATTGTATCCGCAGCGGTTGCAGTACACTGCATATAAGAAACACATGGATTACATTTGCCGGGGCTTGCAGTTCGTAACTACGCAAACTCAAATAGTTTGGTACATGGTTTATGGGGGATTTGACGTCCCGAAGAGACTCAGGCTATGAGGGACGCCGTAGTGAAGGGCTCCGGAAATTTCGAGCAGCTAGGGTTCTTTAACGTGCACTGACATCGCATGGTACAAGGAGCGTCTATAATTTCGCCTCCAATGGAATTCGACCACCGCGGCTAGGAGCGAACTGAAATGGTCCTGTGTTTATGCAGTCACATTTGAGAACCAACACAGTTTAATGCTTTCAAGTTCTCGAGAGCTTCATAAGAACCCTCAATTTGTCCTCAACGTTGGAACTACATCCTCTAGAGGCAACAATCTTTGCAAACATTGGAGACACATGGACGGTTTCAACTCGGTTAGATATCCAGAGGCTATTGAGAAACATTCTGCTAACTGCACGTTAAAAAATCCACGATATAAACATTATAAACCAAAAAAAAATCGCTCGCACCCTTATTACCAACTTTAAACCACGATAACTCTTCCACAAAGTTATTTTTGCTGTGCCGTAGAAATGAGAATTCAGCATTGCGTGAGAGCGATTTAAAGAAACCGACACCACTTTTTTCTGCACTGTTCCCCTGCATTTGGCCCGTTTTCACCTCTTAGCGTACTTTACAACGACCTACAGCCTAAAATTCCGCACCAGTATTCCTAGGATAGTGTCTGAGAACAGAACACAAACAGTCACTAATTGGCGGCAGTTTCATCGCCGAAAAGTGCTTCTGAAACGAAGAACGTAGCATTGCCTATCTTCGACCCATACACAGCAATCCTCGACAAAAGCATTCTTGAACAGGAAACCATTTATGAACACATTTTTTTCATATAATGTAAGATTTTTTTACAGATCACCTGACGGCAGTCTTGAATTTTTTTTTTTCTATTAACGTTCTCGCTATCGTCAAAAGCGTTCCCCATTGGTTTTCTACGGGAGTCTTAGCTGTTCGATTCGACCGAAGGAAACACTATTGGTTTTTGGTTTTTGGGGGGAGAAAGGAAATGGCGCAGTATCTGTCTCATATATCATTGGACATCTGAACCGCGCCGTAAGGGAAGAGGGATAAAGGAGGGAGTGAAAGAAGAAAGGAAGAATGAGGTCCCGTAGTGGAGGGCTCCGGAGTAATTTCGACCACCTGGGGATCTTTAACGTGCACTGACATCGCACAGCACACGGGCGCCTTAGCGTTTTTCCTCCATAAAAACGCAGCCGCCGCGGTCGGGTTCGAACACTATAAAAGAATGATTTTGCTGCGTATCGGAAGAATGATCTATTACCTTCAATGTTACCGTGAAAGTATCTTACAATTTTCCAATTTTCAAAACTTTTTGTTCGAAATTGCGGATATGATTAGATCGCTCTTTAAACTGTTTCTAGCAATGCTATGCACCCCACAGCGTCATTGGACGGATGGCAACAAAAAAGGTTGTGCGCTTATTAATGGAACGGAACTGGACAAACGTAAGTGTACTCGACAAGGAAATTTACTTACAGCAAAAGCAACCCGCAGGAGTTCACTAAGCGCAGTCAGCGCTAGTGCTTTCTTAGCGCTTCCTCATCTAGCGCTAGTGCTAGATAAGGACACCATTTGACTCAGTCGAAACATCAGCAGTCATGTCGGCATTACGGGATCAGGGTGTAGGTGAGACTTATGTAAAAATACTGCGAGAGATCTGTAACGGCCGTGCAGCTATCACAGTCTTCCATAAAGTCAGCAATAAAATTCAAACAAGGAATAGCGTCAGACAGGAAGGCACGATCTCGCCAGTGCTCTGAGCGCCAGTTTGCAGGTGGTATTCAGAGGCCTGAATTAGAAAAAGTTGGGAATCAAAGTTAACGAAGAATACCTTAGCAATTTGCGAATCGTTAATGACATTTATTTGATGAGTCACTGAGGAGGTAAACTGCAAATCATGATCAATGAGTTAGGCAGGCGGAGCAGAACATTGGGTCTAAAAATTAACGTGCAGAAAACCAAAGTACTTTTCAACAGTCTAGCAAGGAAACAGCAGTTTACAATTGACAGCGAGGCGCTGGAAGTGGTAAAGGAATACGTCCACTTAGGGCAGGTAGTGACAGCTGACCCAGATCATGAGAGGGAAATAACTAGAAGGACAAGAATGGGGTGGAGCGCATATGGCAGGTTCTCTGAGATCATGAATGGCAGTTTACCACTGTCCCTGAAGAGAAGAGTGTACAACAGCGATGTATTACCGGTACCCACCTACGGGGCAGAAACCTGGAGGCTAACGAAAAGGGTTCAGCTTAAGTTAACGAAAACGCAACGAGCCATGGAAAGAAAAATGATAGGTGCGACGTTAAGAGACCGGAAGCGGGCAGAGTGGGTGAGGGAACAAACGCGGGTTAATGACACCCAAATCGAAATCACTAGGAAGAAATGGGCTTGAGCAGGGCATGCAATGCGAAGGCAAGACAACCGTTGGTCTTTGTGGGTAAGGGGGAGCATTCCAAGAGAAGGCAAGCGCAGCAGGGGGCGGCAGAAAGTTAGGTGGCCGGATGATATTAAGAAGTTTGCGGGGATACGCTGACCGCAGCTGGAAAAGGACACGGTTAATGAAGAGACATATGAGAGGTATTTGCCCTGCAGTGGGCGTAATCAGGCTGGTGATGTTGATGACTCTTGAGCGAATAAACACCGGATATCACCACACACGCTCAGTAAAGTGGTAAGCTTCTACTGTCTCCACGGTAAGTTTATCGTAGTGTCGAAACCCATCTTTAGTACCCCGGAAGATAGGCACGCACTTGCGCTCTTTAAAATGGCGAACTGAGCAAATTCATCTTTGCGCTTATCGAACAAGCAAGCCCTCTGAGCCACGCATTCAAACAAGAATGCTCGCTGCCTCTCTGTTATCGAGTCTTTCCCGATGCCGCCCATATTGCAACAGCGCAGCGGCCAGAGAGATTGCTCGCTAAGTGAATAAGCCATTCCAGATATTTGAGCGATTTTGTTCCAACAAATGCAACCTCAAAGCAGACAAATGCGTTCCTGCTTGTGCCCTTGCCCTGCGTCCGCTCAGAAGGCAACGTAATTTCTATTAATGCCAATTCACTGCTCCGCTATCGGCTTGCATGCAAAATCAGTGACGCACTACTACTGCGCTGCCTGTACCCTCGTAATCTCCTGTATGGAAGACTGCAGTTCCCCATGCAACGACATGTTCCTTTGTCAGAACTCTGATCAGAAAACTGAGGGTTTTCTCCCACCCTTTGTTCAATTTTGTGCTTCGAAACAAGTGAGATTACGAGGCAACAAAACACGTCAGATACCGTGCCACTAGACGCCGCCCACGAACCGGGGGATAAGCAGAAAAGCTCGGCAACCGACAGCGCTCAGCGTGTCGTGATCTTTCTACCGTGGACATGTGACGGTACAGCCAATGGTCTTGTTCACTTCTTGATACTGCAGTATTTTCGCGAGAACCTAAAATGCAGACACTTATAGCTCTGACACGCACAGACAAATAAAAACTCATACACAGAAGCAACTCCATGTCAAGCTAATTAATAGAAATCAATGTACACTTTCTCTTCAGATAAAAGTATTTCTTTCTGAGCACAACACTATCAGCAAGGCTGTTCTATCCAACGGTGTCCCCTGGAAATCAAGGGTGTTTAAAACAGCGTAGTGAATGTCTCGTTTTCCTCAGGTTTCTAGCACTTCACATAAAATAGATTTCCGCGCAATAAAGATCAATTGATAGTAACCAACTAAAGGGCGATTTGCAGCTGTACTGACATTTGATTAGTGGTGTTAGTTGAAGTAAATGCTGGTTTCTTGTAGCATAACCAAATTATCAGGCAAGAACGCACGAAGTATCGTTGTTATAGTGACCATCAATTAGCTTAGTGGGTACGCAAAGATACAGCAAACTGAGTACTCACTGTAGCTCATCTTTCCCTGGCAAGTGACGAAAGCACTGAAGCAAACAACTGCACTGCAGCTGCAAAGCGTTGTGCCGCGATTAAGCGGCTACTTTCAAATATCCGTTCACTTTTGTCGTAGACAAGGAGTCAGCACTGTGGCCAAACAAGATGTGGGAGCAAAGTCACTAGGACTTAGTTTGTTGCCGAAATGTAACAGTCTCGCGGGCGTGAGTACACTTTCCACGGAGAAGCCGACACGTACTCCAACGCCGCGCCAGAATGCGCGGAACTCTCCCAGGTTGCCCAGGCCCCGATAACTTGCGGGCGATAAGGACCGCAGTTGCAACAGAACCCTAGAGTCACAAGGTCAGTTCCCAGTTGAGCGTCAGTGCCGGCGATGCCGCCCCGCTCGAAAGAGTGGTGGCGGCATCTGGAGCGAAGAATGTAAAGCAACTTTAGATAGGAAGCGACGACGGCTGCACTCTCACGTACTGTACCGCGTATTCACATCCTCGCTAACCGTAACGCCAGCTATTTTGGTACCGTCTCCTGATAGCCAACCGTTATTATCTGAGCAAAATATAGGGCGCACTAATCTCGCAACAGTGTCTCTCCTCCGATCATATTATTTAACCCGTACCGTGAAAACCGCTATAATCAGCCTTTGTGAGATGTTTTTTTCAGGACAAGGCGCTCAAAAGCGCGAAAAAAATTCAAGTTTAACCCATTTCAATGCTTATTGAAGCAGTGGGTTCTTAATTTTGTCTCTTCACGTGCAAAAATATCCGGCGTCCCCATAACGGCGACATAACCTCCTACTCAAGGTTTACCTTCAGACGAAGGGCATGCACTCAAGCTGTAAACTTTAAGCATTGAGATCAATACGCGCGAAATGCTATTCTAAGAAAATTAGAGTCCAGAACTCTTGCGTGCGCGTAATTATCAGCTGAACATAACTTTGAACATATGGCGCAGTTGCTTCATGGCGTTGCTGGCAGCCTAGAGGATACCGGGGAGCTGTTGAAAATGAAACCGACAAAGTATATAAGACAGCTTTCGCTACAGTAACTAAAAGGCAAAAACGCGCTTAGAAAACGCGAGGTTTCGGCCGCTTTGCGTTCATTGTGTTTGCGTTTTGGGTTCAACACCTGCCCTCAAGAGCACTTGATGTGCGCGTCGATACGACTGTCTGCGTAGAGCAGATTATCAGAAGCCGCGATATCGTCGCACCGTCGCGAACGGCCATCGTTGCCAAGCAACGTAATCACAAGCCACGAAAGAAGGAAAAATATTGGGACCGTCGACCCCTATCGAAACGGTACAGTATGTACAGTGGCGTATAGCCAGAAATTTTGTTCGGGGGGGGGGGGGGGGGGGGGGGGAAGGGCTCCTGTTGCAGGGCGGAGAACTGTGGAGAAATAGAATTTGTGGAGGAATCAAACGCAAGAATAATAACTGCATTGCCCTTGACAATGACATTGTGTATTAGCGCTACGCACTGTCTACACGAGTGAAATATGTATTCTTTAAATAAAAGAATGTATTCGTATGTCTTAAAAATCGTGGCAGACATAACTGATGCCAATGCTTCCATGTTTTTGCGTATTCAATTAGTAAAGAAAATATCACACGAAGTCTAAAACTATGTCAGTCCGAAACCAGCAAAGCAGTGCATGGCGCTGATGTGAAAAACGTAAAGGACATGAAATGAGCAAGCAGAGGAAAAACATTTTAATGAATCTTTGTCGTTGAAGAACCTTTAGATTTTTCCACATATCCAAAGGCCAGGGAAAAATCTCAATGACGCTGTGCTTCATTCCAGTGTACTGCGCAGCAGCAGC
This sequence comes from Amblyomma americanum, assembly GCA_030143305.2. Lineage (NCBI taxonomy): Eukaryota > Metazoa > Arthropoda > Arachnida > Ixodida > Ixodidae > Amblyomma > Amblyomma americanum. The sequence goes on from JARKHS020002248.1 coordinate 100,456, forward strand.
TGTCACCGGGCAAATAAACATCTTGCGCAATAGCAGATAGTAAACTTTACACACGGAAAGACAAATGATCCAGGCAAGAACAAAACTATGATAGCAGAAGTTGCGATATGTACTTGGGCCATGCTGAGGTCGCAACAGCACCATATGGTTATAGTAATAGAGGAACAATGCAGAAATCAATACGAAAGTACGTATTTTTTAACTGGCTGCATGGAGACAATTATTCTGCACCCATAATTACAGAAGGGTATTCCTTTGATTCAAATGAAAAGTAAAAGCAGGTAGATAAAAAGGAACGAAAAGGACTAACGAAAGCCACGAATGATTCCGCAAGTTGAAATAGCCTATATCGGAGTGTGCAGGTTGGGAAACACCGCGTGGGCAGCGCTTTCAATGAGCAAGGTGAATCAAAATCGGTTATTGACGTCTTCAAAATTTTCGTATTCGCATGGTAATTTTGATCATGATACAAATTGTTACAATGAACGGCCCAAATTTCTACGATATGAACAGTCATACAATTTCATAATTGCCCGTTCATGCCCGCAATTGCCCATTCACTCCAGAATGTCTTTTTCAAGTCTGAAAACGGCATTGTAGGTGACAAAATCCAGAATGACTTCCGGCGCCCGCGGTTGTTTTGGTCAGCAGTGCGTGACAGTTCGAAAAAATTTCGGAAGGGGAGGGGGGGGGGGGCGTAGTCCCCCCTCTGGCTACGCCCCTGCGTATGCCTGAGCAGCAGATGTGCTCTCCGTTCTTCACGTCGCACGTGGGTCGCCAAACGTGTGTCTGGCTGTTCTAGGCTGCGATAAAAGAAATGTTCCGCAAATAAGCAATCGTATTTCGTCAAACGAGCTCTGCTGTGCACCTGTGAGCTGCAGCTCAAAAGCTACAGTGAGGAATGTATAAGACCATACACGTGTCCAACGTTCTCTGACAAAAATTTTGAAAATTGAAAAATTGTAAGGTAATGTTAAGGAAGTATTGAAGGTAATGGATGATTCTTCTGATAAGTAGCAAAATTTTTCTTGTAAATTGTTTCCATCAATCGCATCGAACAGTTAAAACTGCCATTGAAAACCAATGGAGAACGCCTTTGATGAGAGCAAAGACGTTAATAGAAAAAAAATGAAAGTCTGCCGTCGGGTGATCTGCGGATATATTGATTGTTATAGAGAAATCTTACAGTGTATCAAAAAATTGCGCTCATAAACGGTTTCCCGCTCGAAAATACTTGTGTCAAGAATTGCTGGGTATGTCAAGACTAAAGCCTTCGCCAGCGAAGAATATTCTGAGCTCGAATTCGATATCTGGCATGTAATATCTTCATTCTTCCTATTTCCCAGACTGCCACACGTACGTTACCATTGCCCTCATTTATTCCTTTACCAGAATTTGCTCTGCCTCTTTTCGGCAGAACTGAGTCGAGAATACGCTGCACCAAAATAAATATTTTCACTACGAATAGCTTCTTGGTTATGGTTGCATATAAACCTCTTCATTTTCTATGAGGGCGCATGAAAATGGAAAACAGTGTCGTTTATGAAAATTCTAGTTTACGTTTTTCAAAAAATTCTGAAATTTCGCTCAAGCTGCCAACAGGAAAGGTATACGCATAGACAATCCTTATGGTCACTGCACGAGCAATTTCCTAAAGCGTGTATGTTCGCACAAATCTCCACATTTGATGATTTCGAATATGCATAAGTCCTCCTGGAAAAATACTTTTCTAGTTTTTTTTTTCTTTCGGGCATCCCTGGCTTCACTTAAAAAAGGCAAATGAAATTACAGGGCCTCAACTATGTGCGACTGTGAGACAATAAAGTCATCAGCATGTAGTGACTACAGCGCTACAAAACCACATCCGACTTTTCTTGCTAACACTTTATTACAGGCTCATACGGCCGTTTCATACTGTAGCCTCTTTTCTCAGTAGTATACTGAAAAGGATTCATTAGTGAACAAGAATATAGCCCTTAACAAAACTTGTTTAAGAAATAGTTCGTTCACAATTGCTTGTAAACCTGCCACTGTGATTGTTTTTGATATCATATCCGAACTTTAAAAAGATGCCTACACTTCACTATTGAGCCCGGACTGAATGATACGTATTTAGAGCTAGAACCTACGCACATAAAAAAAATTGAGGGGACACTTAAGTTATGCGTCAAAGATATGACGCGATAGTGCTAATGGGTCCCTCGGCATCCTTGGGTCCTGTTAGCGTATCACCGTTACATAACGCTTGAATAAGCCTACCCTTAAGAGTGCAATTCAAAAGCATTAGAGATCCCTCCCGCGCAAAGTATTCCTTCTCTGTCGCCTAGATTCTGCCTGCATGCCCATATATGAAGAATTGCTGATCCTCTATGTTCATAGATCGCGAGAAGTGCTCACACCACTCATGGTGCAGTGGTGCAGCGGTCAAGCGATGTGCCACTGCCCCGGCAAGTCCATGTTTTAAACACAGCCACCAGTAAGGCTTGTGAGACTCAGCTTGCCCTCCTTGAGCAAACTCTCACGACCAATTAATAATTTAACTCCCATCTCCCACGGTAAGCAGTTTGATCACAATCCGGAATTTTTGCTCACAATGCGAACGACACCGAGGACGCTGCATTTTCTGCAGGATGTGAGCCTTCCCGAAAAATGCTGCCATAGCTGTTGAAACTATGTCGGTTACGGTTTGATTTTCTACTGGCGAGGGCTATGTCTTGTCAGGCTGCCTACCTCGTCGAAATTCTTATTTATTTTCATTTTTTCTCCACATATATCGAAAACACTCAAAGTGAGTTTCTCAGCGGAATGAGGGGGATGGTCAAAACTATACCGTTTTGGCTACGACTACGAAGAAATATACACCACATGAAGCTGGAATCGTGAATCGTGAACAGCGTTTCAACCCGCCGCGGTAGCTCAGTGGTTATGGCACTCGGCTACTGATCCGGAGTTCCCGGGTTCGAACCCGACCGCGGCGGCTTCGTTTTTATGAAGGCAAAACGCTAAGGCGCCCGTCTGCTGTGCAATGTCAGTGCACGTTAAAGATCCCCAGGTGGTCGAAATTATTCCGGAGCCCTCCACTACGGCACCTCTTTCTTCCTTTCTTCTTTCACTCCCTCCTTTATCCCTTCCCTTACGACGCGGTTCAGGCGTCCAACGATATATGAGACAGATACTACGCCATTTCCTTTCCCCAAAAACCAATTATATTTTTATTATAACAGCGTTTTAGTGGGGCTTCTGGTATAGTACGGTATGTTGGGTTTATAGTTTCAATGTCATGCATGTCCTATGAGGGGCGGTGTAGTGCAGGTCTGTAGATTAATTTCAAGCGCCTAATGTTCTTTACCGTGCGCTAATATTGTACAGCATACAGGCTTATTTTGCATTCTTTTGCAACTCGATGGCTGCGCCCTCACACAAGGGGCAAACTTTGTGACCCCTGCTTGTTATTTCTATCTTTTTGCTTGTTGCCTTCGATAACGGAGCCGACAAGCGACGTTGCTTGCCGGCTACCTCTCCAAACATCCCAGGAGGCCTCTTCTAACGAAACAGGGGCAAATGAAAGGAAAGAAAGAAAATGCTTAGATAATATGGCTCCTTTCCACTACCGTATTTGCTCTGATCAAGGCCGTCCATTATTGCGAGTCGAGACCGGAAAGTTGAAAGCCAAACAAAAACAGACACCTCTCGAATGTAAGCTGCCAAAAAAAGTGGTAGCGTAGTATTGCGAAAGCATATCTTTAGCCCGGCTAACTCATGGTTCTGATTTTCCTGGTCGTTATGTTCAACGCGAAAGTTTGCTGCAGCTAAACGCAAGGTATGAACGGCTTCAGCGATATCAGAGTAAATTCAGAAACGCAAATTCACCCCAAACTCGCTCACATCCTTTCTGAACTTGAGTCACCGTACTTCGCAAGAATTTTTTCACTGCTTCACAGAATAATGAGTGGTAGCAAAATTGTAGTTATTTGCGCCGGTTGGTGTACATTCAAAGTGCGAGGCCCGTTTAACATGCTGCGAATTTCACCGTCCGACACTGCGAATTCATTTGGTCTGCGGCTGGAGAGGGCCGCCGCTCTTGCCGCAGACGGCTTGCGAACGATTTCCCTCCGGTTGGAATTCATTCGCAGCGTCGGTGTGTTCGCTCTGCGACTGACCAATAGGGAGCATCCTCTGCTTGGCTCCCCGCCAGGTTTGGCTTTGGCCATCGTGTACTTTTCGAATTCGGAACTGTTTACTTTCATAAAAAGGTACGAAATGTTACCTTGTATCTAAAAGTGCGCATGACTACAACAACACACATTCCATGTTGCATTACTGCCGCGTTTATTCACAGGTTGGATAAGCAGTCATCTAGCAACCCTGTTGTCACAACCGAACGAATTCGCAGGCTCTGCGTTGCACGTGAAAGGACTGAGCGGCAATCGCATTACGGCGTCAGCGGCGGCACCGAATTCGCAGATTTCGCAGGCCTAAGTGTAAACAGCGAGAAGGACAGGGCAAGAAAGGCTACCAGGACGATGCGCTGACTGTCAACCGTGGCGCCTTATGGATCTTTAACGTATACACTGACACTGCATTGCGCCATCCGCAGACGAATGATGAAGCAAAGGGTCCTTAAGTCAACGGCCATAGCCGGTTTCGTCCTCTGTCCTTTGCTCTGGCTCGCCGGCAACTATAAAGATTGCCCCTAGTTCAAACCATGTAAAACGTTCTTCGTTGTGCCGAATTAGAAGACATGAATCTGGAACTTTATTAATGATTTTATCAGCAACATCGGAACTTTTTCACGGAGAAGAAACACTGGTAGCGCTGTCGAATTGATGCTGTTTGTTCGGTGTAGCTTTTTATTTCTTCTGGGTGTCCCTTCATATCGGCTGTCGAAACATCGAGTGCAAAATAGGCCAAAAATGGCTACCACAGGGAAACTGCGTGGAGAAGATGGAAGGGTGCATTTAACCTTCGGATAGTGAAAGAGCTAAATAGCTGAGTCCTGCGAACGCACAGGAATTCGCTTCGCGATGAGAAGGAGCGCTGCCTGGCAGTCGAGGCGTGCGCTGGTCAGCTTCACCTCCCACAGCTCCAGGGTCGAATCAGGCTTTTATTGAAGAGGACGGTGGCTGGAGTGCACGCGGGTGGGCCCTCAGCCCATGGCTCCGGAGGCTTCTGCCGACCTTCTGGCGATGAGAAGGAGCGCTGCCTGGCAGTCGAGGCGTGCGCTGGTCAGCTTCACCTCCCACAGCTCCAGGGTCGAATCAGACATTTATTGAAGAGGACGGTGGCTGGAGTGCACGCGGGTGGGCCCTCAGCCCATGGCTCCGGAGGCTTCTGCCGACCTTCTGGCGATGAGAAGGAGCGCTGCCTGGCAGTCGAGGCGTGCGCTGGTCAGCTTCACCTCCCACAGCTCCAGGGTCGAATCAGACTTTTATTGAAGAGGACGGTGGCTGGAGTGCACGCGGGTGGGCCCTCAGCCCATGGCTCCGGAGGCTTCTGCCGACCTTCTGGCGATGAGAAGGAGCGCTGCCTGGCAGTCGAGGCGTGCGCTGGTCAGCTTCACCTCCCACAGCTCCAGGGTCGAATCAGACTTTTATTGAAGAGGACGGTGGCTGGAGTGCACGCGGGTGGGCCCTCAGCCCATGGCTCCGGAGGCTTCTGCCGACCTTCTGGCGATGAGAAGGAGCGCTGCCTGGCAGTCGAGGCGTGCGCTGGTCAGCTTCACCTCCCACAGCTCCAGGGTCGAATCAGACTTTTATTGAAGAGGACGGTGGCTGGAGTGCACGCGGGTGGGCCCTCAGCCCATGGCTCCGGAGGCTTCTGCCGACCTTCTGGCGATGAGAAGGAGCGCTGCCTGGCAGTCGAGGCGTGCGCTGGTCAGCTTCACCTCCCACAGCTCCAGGGTCGAATCAGACATTTATTGAAGAGGACGGTGGCTGGAGTGCACGCGGGTGGGCCCTCAGCCCATGGCTCCGGAGGCTTCTGCCGACCTTCTGGCGATGAGAAGGAGCGCTGCCTGGCAGTCGAGGCGTGCGCTGGTCAGCTTCACCTCCCACAGCTCCAGGGTCGAATCAGGCTTTTATTGAAGAGGACGGTGGCTGGAGTGCACGCGGGTGGGCCCTCAGCCCATGGCTCCGGAGGCTTCTGCCGACCTTCTGGCGATGAGAAGGAGCGCTGCCTGGTAATCGAGGCGTGCGCTGGTCAGCTTCACCTCCCACAGCTCCAGGGTCGAATCAGACTTTTATTGAAGAGGACGGTGGCTGGAGTGCACGCGGGTGGGCCCTCAGCCCATGGCTCCGGAGGCTTCTGCCGACCTTCTGGCGATGAGAAGGAGCGCTGCCTGGCAGTCGAGGCGTGCGCTGGTCAGCTTCACCTCCCACAGCTCCAGGGTCGAATCAGACATTTATTGAAGAGGACGGTGGCTGGAGTGCACGCGGGTGGGCCCTCAGCCCATGGCTCCGGAGGCTTCTGCCGACCTTCTGGCGATGAGAAGGAGCGCTGCCTGGTAATCGAGGCGTGCGCTGGTCAGCTTCACCTCCCACAGCTCCAGGGTCGAATCAGACTTTTATTGAAGAGGACGGTGGCTGGAGTGCACGCGGGTGGGCCCTCAGCCCATGGCTCCGGAGGCTTCTGCCGACCTTCTGGCGATGAGAAGGAGCGCTGCCTGGCAGTCGAGGCGTGCGCTGGTCAGCTTCACCTCCCACAGCTCCAGGGTCGAATCAGACATTTATTGAAGAGGACGGTGGCTGAAGTGCACGCGGGTGGGCCCTCAGCCCATGGCTCCGGAGGCTTCTGCCGACCTTCTGGCGATGAGAAGGAGCGCTGCCTGGTAATCGAGGCGTGCGCTGGTCAGCTTCACCTCCCACAGCTCCAGGGTCGAATCAGACATTTATTGAAGAGGACGGTGGCTGGAGTGCACGCGGGTGGGCCCTCAGCCCATGGCTCCGGAGGCTTCTGCCGACCTTCTGGCGATGAGAAGGAGCGCTGCCTGGTAATCGAGGCGTGCGCTGGTCAGCTTCACCTCCCACAGCTCCAGGGTCGAATCAGACATTTATTGAAGAGGACGGTGGCTGGAGTGCACGCGGGTGGGCCCTCAGCCCATGGCTCCGGAGGCTTCTGCCGACCTTCTGGCGATGAGAAGGAGCGCTGCCTGGTAATCGAGGCGTGCGCTGGTCAGCTTCACCTCCCACAGCTCCAGGGTCGAATCAGACATTTATTGAAGAGGACGGTGGCTGGAGTGCACGCGGGTGGGCCCTCAGCCCATGGCTCCGGAGGCTTCTGCCGACCTTCTGGCGATGAGAAGGAGCGCTGCCTGGCAGTCGAGGCGTGCGCTGGTCAGCTTCACCTCCCACAGCTCCAGGGTCGAATCAGACATTTATTGAAGAGGACGGTGGCTGGAGTGCACGCGGGTGGGCCCTCAGCCCATGGCTCCGGAGGCTTCTGCCGACCTTCTGGCGATGAGAAGGAGCGCTGCCTGGTAATCGAGGCGTGCGCTGGTCAGCTTCACCTCCCACAGCTCCAGGGTCGAATCAGACATTTATTGAAGAGGACGGTGGCTGGAGTGCACGCGGGTGGGCCCTCAGCCCATGGCTCCGGAGGCTTCTGCCGACCTTCTGGCGATGAGAAGGAGCGCTGCCTGGTAATCGAGGCGTGCGCTGGTCAGCTTCACCTCCCACAGCTCCAGGGTCGAATCAGACTTTTATTGAAGAGGACGGTGGCTGGAGTGCACGCGGGTGGGCCCTCAGCCCATGGCTCCGGAGGCTTCTGCCGACCTTCTGGCGATGAGAAGGAGCGCTGCCTGGCAGTCGAGGCGTGCGCTGGTCAGCTTCACCTCCCACAGCTCCAGGGTCGAATCAGACATTTATTGAAGAGGACGGTGGCTGGAGTGCACGCGGGTGGGCCCTCAGCCCATGGCTCCGGAGGCTTCTGCCGACCTTCTGGCGATGAGAAGGAGCGCTGCCTGGCAGTCGAGGCGTGCGCTGGTCAGCTTCACCTCCCACAGCTCCAGGGTCGAATCAGACATTTATTGAAGAGGACGGTGGCTGGAGTGCACGCGGGTGGGCCCTCAGCCCATGGCTCCGGAGGCTTCTGCCGACCTTCTGGCGATGAGAAGGAGCGCTGCCTGGCAGTCGAGGCGTGCGCTGGTCAGCTTCACCTCCCACAGCTCCAGGGTCGAATCAGACATTTATTGAAGAGGACGGTGGCTGGAGTGCACGCGGGTGGGCCCTCAGCCCATGGCTCCGGAGGCTTCTGCCGACCTTCTGGCGATGAGAAGGAGCGCTGCCTGGCAGTCGAGGCGTGCGCTGGTCAGCTTCACCTCCCACAGCTCCAGGGTCGAATCAGACTTTTATTGAAGAGGACGGTGGCTGGAGTGCACGCGGGTGGGCCCTCAGCCCATGGCTCCGGAGGCTTCTGCCGACCTTCTGGCGATGAGAAGGAGCGCTGCCTGGCAGTCGAGGCGTGCGCTGGTCAGCTTCACCTCCCACAGCTCCAGGGTCGAATCAGACTTTTATTGAAGAGGACGGTGGCTGGAGTGCACGCGGGTGGGCCCTCAGCCCATGGCTCCGGAGGCTTCTGCCGACCTTCTGGCGATGAGAAGGAGCGCTGCCTGGCAGTCGAGGCGTGCGCTGGTCAGCTTCACCTCCCACAGCTCCAGGGTCGAATCAGACTTTTATTGAAGAGGACGGTGGCTGGAGTGCACGCGGGTGGGCCCTCAGCCCATGGCTCCGGAGGCTTCTGCCGACCTTCTGGCGATGAGAAGGAGCGCTGCCTGGCAGTCGAGGCGTGCGCTGGTCAGCTTCACCTCCCACAGCTCCAGGGTCGAATCAGACTTTTATTGAAGAGGACGGTGGCTGGAGTGCACGCGGGTGGGCCCTCAGCCCATGGCTCCGGAGGCTTCTGCCGACCTTCTGGCGATGAGAAGGAGCGCTGCCTGGCAGTCGAGGCGTGCGCTGGTCAGCTTCACCTCCCACAGCTCCAGGGTCGAATCAGACTTTTATTGAAGAGGACGGTGGCTGGAGTGCACGCGGGTGGGCCCTCAGCCCAGGGCTCCGGAGGCTTCTGCCGACCTTCTGGCGATGAGAAGGAGCGCTGCCTGGCAGTCGAGGCGTGCGCTGGTCAGCTTCACCTCCCACAGCTCCAGGGTCGAATCAGACTTTTATTGAAGAGGACGGTGGCTGGAGTGCACGCGGGTGGGCCCTCAGCCCAGGGCTCCGGAGGCTTCTGCCGACCTTCTGGCGATGAGAAGGAGCGCTGCCTGTCAGTCGAGGCGTGCGCTGGTCAGCTTCACCTCCCACAGCTCCAGGGTCGAATCAGACTTTTATTGAAGAGGACGGTGGCTGGAGTGCACGCGGGTGGGCCCTCAGCCCAGGGCTCCGGAGGCTTCTGCCGACCTTCTGGCGATGAGAAGGAGCGCTGCCTGGCAGTCGAGGCGTGCGCTGGTCAGCTTCACCTCCCACAGCTCCAGGGTCGAATCAGACTTTTATTGAAGAGGACGGTGGCTGGAGTGCACGCGGGTGGGCCCTCAGCCCATGGCTCCGGAGGCTTCTGCCGACCTTCTGGCGATGAGAAGGAGCGCTGCCTGTCAGTCGAGGCGTGCGCTGGTCAGCTTCACCTCCCACAGCTCCAGGGTCGAATCAGACTTTTATTGAAGAGGACGGTGGCTGGAGTGCACGCGGGTGGGCCCTCAGCCCATGGCTCCGGAGGCTTCTGCCGACCTTCTGGCGATGAGAAGGAGCGCTGCCTGGCAGTCGAGGCGTGCGCTGGTCAGCTTCACCTCCCACAGCTCCAGGGTCGAATCAGACTTTTATTGAAGAGGACGGTGGCTGGAGTGCACGCGGGTGGGCCCTCAGCCCATGGCTCCGGAGGCTTCTGCCGACCTTCTGGCGATGAGAAGGAGCGCTGCCTGTCAGTCGAGGCGTGCGCTGGTCAGCTTCACCTCCCACAGCTCCAGGGTCGAATCAGACTTTTATTGAAGAGGACGGTGGCTGGAGTGCACGCGGGTGGGCCCTCAGCCCATGGCTCCGGAGGCTTCTGCCGACCTTCTGGCGATGAGAAGGAGCGCTGCCTGGCAGTCGAGGCGTGCGCTGGTCAGCTTCACCTCCCACAGCTCCAGGGTCGAATCAGACTTTTATTGAAGAGGACGGTGGCTGGAGTGCACGCGGGTGGGCCCTCAGCCCAGGGCTCCGGAGGCTTCTGCCGACCTTCTGGCGATGAGAAGGAGCGCTGCCTGGCAGTCGAGGCGTGCGCTGGTCAGCTTCACCTCCCACAGCTCCAGGGTCGAATCAGACATTTATTGAAGAGGACGGTGGCTGGAGTGCACGCGGGTGGGCCCTCAGCCCAGGGCTCCGGAGGCTTCTGCCGACCTTCTGGCGATGAGAAGGAGCGCTGCCTGTCAGTCGAGGCGTGCGCTGGTCAGCTTCACCTCCCACAGCTCCAGGGTCGAATCAGACTTTTATTGAAGAGGACGGTGGCTGGAGTGCACGCGGGTGGGCCCTCAGCCCAGGGCTCCGGAGGCTTCTGCCGACCTTCTGGCGATGAGAAGGAGCGCTGGCTGGTAGTCGAGGCGTGCGCTGGTCAGCTTCACCTCCCACAGCTCCAGGGCAGAATCAGACATTTATTGAAGAGGATGGTGGCTGGAGTGCACGTGGGTGGGGACCTCAGCCCAGGGCTCCGGAGGCTTCTGCCGACCTTCTGGCGATGAGAAGGAGCGCTGCCTGGTAATCGAGGCGTGCGCTGGTCAGCTTCACCTCCCACAGCTTCAGGGCCGAATCAGGCGGCTTTAGATGGCGGGGTTTTTGGGAACATATAGCATTGTATGCCAGATCGATGTGCAATCTTGAGTTTATTATAATTTTCCCCTTTCAAATGTTTGCCTATGGTTTTATTGAATTAGCACCTGTTCCAACTAATAAAGCACCGAGTGATCAGAGCTTCCCCTTTCTTTGCGTAATGCACCATAAATAAGAGGAACACGCGCAACGACCAAACCACCTTCTGCAACTTTCGCAGGCATTCGTTCTCAGACAGCAGATACCAAATAAGACCCCTCACGATGGCTCAGTGGCTGTGGCGCTCGGCTGCTCATTCAAAGGTCCCGTGTTCGATCCGGGTCGGGAGGATCGCAATTCGATGACGGGGAAATGCAAAAATCCGTGGTGTGCTGTGCGATGCCAGGGCACGTTGCAGAACCCAAGCTCGTCTGCGTTAATCTATAGTCATCCACTATACTGTTTCTGGCAGCCTTTGTTACGCTTCGGCACGTTAAACCCCATATATTATAGTATTACAAAATGGTGCAGTCTTTTTCTTCACAATCCGATATTTTTATTGCACGCAACCGAATAAGCAAGGAGAGGTGGGCTTGGAACAGCAGTTGAATCTAAGAAATAACAGCGTTAACACATACATCCACAGAACGAGAGATCTTCTCTCGTTTTGTGGATGCATGTTGTGAGTGCATCGGCATAACACAAAATCTCATTACAGTAGCATCTTCCTGGGCGTAATCATTATGGTATGCCAGCGACAGCATGCATTTTCACATGGACCTTTTGTGTAATCGCTATTTATTTTTTTTTCTCTTGAGTATCTCTACTGCTCTCATTAAAACCTCTTTCTTGGCGAGTAGGTGCATTCTGAATCTAAGAAATATAAGAGCGCTTGGCATCCCATAATGAACACGCCCAAGAAGATGCTACTGCAATGAGATATTGTGTTATGCCGATACACTCAAATTGTTCTGCTTATATAAAAAAAGGTGCAAACATCTAGTGGGTGGCTTCATCATACTGTTCTCAGACTGCTGTATTTTGAATTCTCTGTCGGGCAGCTTATGTCTGCCTCTCGCTGTCGCACTTCGGTTCTTGGTGTCTGAGACGAGAGGCTTATGCTTGTTGGCGTTCTTACGTGAACCCCTGGGCGACGCCATACGTGACGCATTCACAGGAGTCCGCGTCGACCCGGCTACATATGGGTGGAGAGGGAAGGTGGGTGAAGATGCACTTTTACCACTGAGTGGCCCGATGTGTGCCCACCTGAGTGGCCATCAACGATGGAGACTGCACACACACACACACACACACACACACACACACACACACACACACACACACACACACACACACACACACACACACACACACACACACACACACACACACACACACACACACACACACACACACACACACACACACACACACACACACACACACACACACACACACACACACACACACACACACACACACACACACACACACACACACACACACACACACACACACACACACACACACACACACACAGGCGCACACACAGGCACGCGCGCAGACACAGGCATGGGCGCTCAAGCGCAAACACACAGACCATGGTTAATTTTGGGAAAGAAGGTTATACTGCTAACATAGTACAAAAGAAGAACTACCATACTCTAACCATGACAGGGATTCAAACCAGAGGCGGCGCAACAAAGAAGCTTCTTTTTCTTGTTTAATGGAATATCAGCTACTTCTCCGACCCTCACGCCTTATTTAGCCGAGTCGAATTAAGCGCTCTATACAGCCTCACGCGACCAGCACTCCCGAACTCTGCCTGCACACAAAAATTCCGGACAGCGCAAACATCAAGAAAGGGCAACCGGTCAGGTGGTGGAACTTGTGCAACCATACCTCATGTTTCACGTGAGACGTACCGAAGTTTTTAAATGCAGTCTTTGTTAGGAGAGCGCTTTTTTCGGCATAGCATTTTCAGCGGTTCCGTGCCTCTGAATACAGCTAAGATGTCCTAACTAGCAAGCAGTTAGGACAGCAAGCAACTAATATTGAGCAGTTAGCTTTCAAGCTATTATTATTAGTCTATTTATTGAATGGGATGTAGGCCACCATAAGTAATATCCATATCAGTTTTTTTAGAATTTTGTAAACGCAGTTACCCTCGGCGCGGCGGCTCAACAAATTTTGGCTGTTTCAACGAGTTACGTCCACTGAAGGTGTTGCTTTTCCTGCAAGGTTTACGAAGGCGCACGTATTTTGGCGTGATGTAAGCAAAATTTGGACTGTGATTTCAAAATTCCAAAGCTTAGATGGATATTATTTACGGTGGGATACAGGCCTTTCGATAAATAAGAAGACTAACAGTCATGGCTAAAAAGTTAACTAGTCATTGTTAGTTAACAAGCCTGCTAGTTATGCTATGCCAAAAATACACTATTCTAAATCAAAAAGCCGGTTTTTGAAAATTGTAGAACATCTTAGGTGGAACACCCCGTATAGCTCCTCTACTATCCTCTGAACAACGACCTCGTTGAACGCGATGTTTTTGCCTGTTTATCCATGATGCGGCTTTTCCGCACGCTAAGCAGTTCTACCAAGAAGAAAAAGTTCACACGGAATTCCGCAATCTTTCATCAAAGACAGAATTCTTGTAGTGGAAGATGTCACCTCAGTGTCCTTTTCAAGAGTCTGCTGAAGTATTCCCAAAAAGAACACCGCATCACGACACAACACAATCAATTTCATTGTTCAATAGATAATCGTTGCCCACACACGCAGCAATTCGGTGACCAAACACAAACGTCCCCTCCTTGGCGCGAAGTCCTGACCTAACGTGCAAGGTCCACGCTTAAAGTCTAATAATAATTGTTTTTTTTAGGAAAGGAAATGGCGCAGTATCTGTCTCATATATCGTTGGACACCTAAACCGCGCCGTTAGGGAAGGGATAAAGGAGGGAGTGAAAGAAGAGAGGAAGGAAGATGTGCCGCAGTGGAGGGCTCCGGAATAATTTCGACCACCTGGGGATATTTAACGTGTACTGACATCGCACAGCACACAGGCGCCTTAGCGTTTTTTCTCCATAAAAACGCAGCCGCCACGGTCGGGTTCGAACCCGGGAACTCCGGATCAGTAGCCGAGCGCTCTAACCACAGAGCCACCGCGGCGGGTACGTTTAAGTTGAAGTCTAAAAAAGGTTTTTGTGGCCGGTTGAATCAACATACTTTAATACATTGACGTCAAGAAAAGTTAGGCAAGGCTGTAGGTACATAGGTAAAGGAAGCTGAACGGTTCTGTAGATGCAGAATCCACCAGCTTTTTGTCTTAAGCATATCTTCAGATGGATTTAACTGCATACCTAGCCGATATACAGTACTGAACAAAAACATAACATATTTTAATTTTTTCGTATAAATTCAGAATATCACGGTTATAAAAGGACTATTTGCTATCTAAGAAGAAATAATGCCCTCTTTTTCCATAAGCAGTTTTTGGGGGCGTAATTGTTTAGTTTGTTTCTAATTTTAGGGCTTTTTCGTGGGCGCTTGCCATTTAGTTCTTTTTCCGTCTGTTCTAAATTATTGTTAACTTGCTGTCATATTCCGGTGGCATGTTCGTACTCCTGCACATTTTTATAAGCAGTGGGCCTAGTATGAGATTATCACACCGTCATCAAGATTGCTCATATGGCAATTATCTCTGGCCATAATTATAAGATGAAACACCATCAGCTTTTACTGGATTTCAGAGTAGAGCAGTCCACGCCTTCGTAAGTTTTGAAGAGATATAGGGTCAGAGCAGGCTTGGCTTTCCGATTTTTTTGCAGTATACAAGCCAGAAAAACCCATGAAGTTTCCAAGATAAACATTGCTTGCGCGAGCCCCAAAAGCTCTAGAGTGACTGCTGCCGACATTTCTGAAAATTTTTTCCCTGTTATCAGGCTCTACGGTGAGTCCAGGAACTGAGGGACGTCATGCGCAATTTGCTGAACTAAACGTCAGGATCCCACCTCAAAACACTGCACATATATTTGAAAATAATGGGGTTTCAAGGATAATTACGGTAATGAAACAACTGGTGTTCCTAGGTAAAGTATTGAAAAAAGTAATTTCATTAGACGAATCGAACTTCCTGACGGCCGGGATTGATTTGATTCGTTGTAGACGTCGCCGCAAATGCAATTTATATGCATCTCCTTAGCAAGTTGAAACTTTAAACCACAGAGGCGGGAACGTAATGGCACTGGGTTGAATCTTCATTCCTGGAGTTTTGTCTCTTTGACTCAATTCAAAGTGCCGTGAGCGAAGAGCTTGATCAGTGCCTTATTGAAAAGGTTATGCTTCCATAGGGACGCCAGATTCAGGGGTTTGTATATTTGTTTGACAAGAATCACGACACGAAACACTTTTTCACGCTTGTGAAAAATTGGATAATGAAGAGGACGGTGCATCTTGTCGAATGGTCATGCCGGTCTACCGAAGTTATTTCAATTGAATATCATTGGATAAGCATAGAGCTTCGTTCGAGGGACAAAAAAAAGTAGCACCGTTGAGAAGTCGCTGCTAAATTGGGGAAACATGGACTAGACGGTCACTTACAGCTTTCGGGAGCCTATAGTTCGACGGAGCCGAGCAGTGATCGGAGGATAAGGCTTGCGTGTGAAGTACCGACGCATTAGGTTATAGTGCAAGCGTATCCTTGAAGTCGTTGCCTCATTCCGTTACATAAAGAATGGCTGAGGTTTAGCTCCAGTTAAACCTGGAGTGACGCGATAGCTACAGCTGGCCGAGTGGAACTTGCTTAGTCGAATTGCAAAGTCATACTTTCGCCGCTCCGTTTCGCTGGGCATTCCTTCTTCAACTTCGTCCCAGGACGTGGATTCACTCTCTCCCCCTCTCCATTCCTCCTCCACTCGGCTTCGCCGGCGCGCTGCGCCACCGGCAGCTGCTCCGCACCACGTGACCAGCCACGGAGCCGCCACGCTGAAGGCTCAAAATGCTAGCGTAATGTAGGTGTGCGGCGCGCACACCAGCTGCGCGCTCTGACGTCACTCCGCGCATGCGCACAGCTGGCGGAGCCGTGGTGCCACGGCTGAGCGCGCAGCCATGCTGACCTCGCGAAGCGACTGACGTAATGTAGCTCTCAGTACAAAACCTTATAATAGCCGACAGCGTCACGCAACACACAAAATAGATATTTAGTAAATTTGTCGCGGGTACAAATAGTCGTTTAATATGATGATAAACAATGGTTGCTATTGTATAAAAAGTCTGACACTGATGTTCCACCAACCTCATGCGCATGTTTTATGCGGCAAAAAAAAAGCTGAAATATAATTTCTTTTTGTTCACTACTATGCATCAATTTACACTTCATCTCATTTGACGGCTCTCGCCGCACATTTCGCCGCAGACAGTAAATTAAAGCAAGTAAAGAGAAAAACCTGGCATTAAACAAATTTCCAAATTTTTATACTATGCATATACCAATGTCATAAGAAAAAGTAAACAGTCCAAGGTTGATTAAAACCCATCTATGTTCAAAACTTATTTGGGTCGCAAATTGGTTTGAACTGGTTCGAACCGGGGCTGTCGCCCCGGAGAAAAATCCGGAGCTGAACTCGAAAGGAGTGAACCCGAACCCAACCCGCAAAAACTCTGGTTCGACACCCTGGATGTAACGGCAACAGCAATGCTACATGCACTGGTGGCTTTAAAACTGTCAACGGGCGCTGGAGAAGGGCCAAGATTATACGTAATGTCCCTCGAATATGAAAAAGAACAACCCGATTGCATAAAAACACCATTATTTTCAATATTTCTCTAAGTGGATATTGTACGCCAAGAGAAAAATAGTTAGAAACATTAAAAAATCCTTGTAGTGCATAATTATGCAGTATTTAAATAATTAATCCTCAAACTTAGTACCCTTTTACTGTACCTTGTGACTTAAAGAGCTGCTATCTACGAGGACCGTCCGTCTCACAAAACCCATCCGGCAAAGGCAGGGAACCTCTTTCTAAGATATTGCTTAATAATGCTCGTGCTTCACGGTCACTCAAGGCGTCCCACTTGTTGGGGCCGGAGATAAACTCCTTGGCCGTGAGTGCCAGGAACCGTAGTTTGGGGAAGAACGGCTGCATGATCTGGCGAAGGGTTCTTCCTTTCGCACCGACCGCTTCCGCGTTGCGAAGCTTGTTAACGGCCCACGCATGCACCGCCTTCATCACAGTGGCTTCGGGCACACTGACGACACAGTCGAGGACGTAGTGGGCAGTGGACTCCAAGCAGGCCTCGAATTCATTGGACATGAGCACGGAGTTGCTCTCCGCGAGAAGAAGGGTCGTCGTGGGGAGGTCGCTGTCATCCTCGCCCATAGTGAGAACGTAATCCAGGACCGGGCACACGTCCTTCGTCGTCATATATGTCTTGACGTAAGCAGAGCACATCTGGGCAAGCTTCGGCTCGAGGTACTTGATGGCAGCGCTTCGAGTGCACAGGGCCTGATGCACGCTGTCTACCTCCAGTTGACCGCTGTAGAGGTACCTGCATTGTAGCAAAACGCATAATTACTTAAGGAAACTAAGGACCACTCTTCAATTTTTCCTATCATAAAAATTTTGTCTTTCCCTGCCCATGTCGAGGCTTCTCTGGTCGGCAGAAAAATATGCCTTCATTGTCGAGAAAGTTTGATTTAAAATTGGAATACATTTTTCTCCCCCGCTACATCCTAACTCGAGGCGTCAATATCGAAAAGGACTCCGCGATCACCGTCTGGAAGTGAATGGCGCTGTTGCCTAGCCTCAGGGATCCGCTATGACTTTCGCACGAGCTCCGATCTTTTTGAGGTTGTGTGAGATCGGAGCTCGTGCTAAAGTCAGAGTGGTATGTTCCACTCCTGTCAAACTTTCTGCCCTTTGTAAGAAATCCTGTCATGTCAAGAAAGCGAAGCCGGACTGCATAATCAACCATAAGAACAAATTCGTAGCCTGTTCTGGAGGAGTCGTTTACAAGATCCCTCTAACATGTGGTGCCAGTTACATAGGCCAAACAGGAAGGTGCCTCAACGAGCGTCTGAAAGAACATCGCAGGAAGTTACGTCAATTGGCAATTGAAGGTCATTTAGCCGAACACTGCAGGTCCTACAAGTGCAGGGCGCTACTCAAGAAATGCTCTGTTATTTACAAGCACAAAGAACAGCTCACCCGCGAAATTGTAGAAGCGCAAGAAATAGCGCGAGCTGAGAAGACTTGCATCAGCGCGGCATCAATCTGCTTAACGAAAAAAGAATTAACCTTCCTCACCGAACGAGAGCGCTCTGGAGGTGGCAGACCTAATTGAAGGGCTTTGATTTTGTTGTCCTTTACTCGCCATACGGGGCTCCGAGGTCGTGTAAGCATGCTTAATGTGTTTTTTGCGCTTTTATACCAGGTTCCTTGTTATTCGGTTTCATCGAATTTAGCCGTGTTTTTGTTGGCTTTGTAGTTTTGTTTTATGCGTCTTGTTTTGCACTGTCTTTGCCGTGTTCTGTTGACGTTTCAGGTTTCATTCTCATGGTTTTAACCCTTTTAGTACTCCTTTGTCATTTCCCTGGTTTTGTGACGTGGCCTTCCATCATATCTTTTCTTCGGTGATATGTCCGTGATTAGTTTAGGTTTTAGCTTGTGTCTTCCCATCTTTTACCTAGTTTTTTGCCAGTTAGTCATCTGAGACAGGGATGTTCCACGTGCTGCGGTAGAGCATAGTGCACTGGTCATGTTGTTTGCCTTGTGCGATATCATGATTTGCCGCTTCGCACATGGCGTCCATGTGCATCACTGTTTGATTATTGTTCACAGTCTGGGCGTGTTGCTTGGTATAAATTCGGCATATTGGCAGCCAAACATTAAAGTTGTAAGTTGGCGCTTGTGCGTGTTTGTGCTCTCCTGCTGTCCTGTCACTTGATCTGCGCCATTATTCCGTTAAGCATGTCTGACCAACTTGCCCAGTCATTTATGCTTGTTAGTTGACTCCTCCTGCATTCAGCGTTGAGTTAAAAAAAAAAGGCGGGAGCCGGGACGTTTAATCCCATTTAATTTAGGGAAACCGGCCACACAGGACAATAGTTCAAAGTTTCTAACAATGCACGGAACGTGTAGATCGAGTTTCCGCGGTAAAAACACGAGTTCACATTCCTCTTTAGTGCACCTTGAACAGCGAAGACTCGCCCGCAAGCACGAGAATAAGCAGAAGGAGTGGTAGTGAACGTACCGCAGAAGTCCCACAACTCCTTCAGGGTGCAAATCGGTGATGACTACGCGTTCTTCCTTCGCGAAGTTTCCATAAAACATGGCTTTGAAGACGTCGTTCTGCAGCGCTAAGATCACCCGATGCACCTTGAATGACCTCCGCTGGTCGGGGAAACGGTCACTCTCGACGGCGATCTCCACGTCGGTAAGCTCCTCCGTTTTAAGGAACCTCGTAAGAGAGAACTGGGGTAAAATGACAGAAGTCAGCATTATATTTTATATCACATCTAAGATTTGTCAACTCTGTAGTGGCAGAGGACATACCAGTTTCTGTTCCCAGGCAGCATCAAACGTTACAATAAAACATATAAAATTGTTGTGTACAGGTTACAAAAATTACCTTATATACGCTGCATTGTAAACCTTAGTATAAAGACCAAACTTAATTTTATGCTCCTTCTTTGCCCCATGTTATTATTTTCACGTTCAAATGTTGCGTGTAAGACTGCAAAATTAAATGTTGTTATAATGTTCGAACGTAACCATAAAACAACATTACCGATATTTTCAAACGTTGTGCCCGACAATTTTTCTTACAGTGTGCAGTAATGATGTTTTTTTTTTCAAATAGCTCAACTTTGCAGTAAAAAGTTCTCGGATGGTGCCTGCCATAGAATCCATGTTCAACCCAAAAATTTAATAGTAAAATTTTGCGTGTCATCCTTCCACCACTATCACTTCGGCACCCTTCGAGGTAGGCTATATAAGCTTGAAGTGATGCTGTCCGTTAGAAGGCAAGTGTAAGGTGCATGCATTAATTCCACTGCATTGCAGACTAGAGCGTATAGCCCTGGTTGCCCTTGCGTCTTGCTAATTGGATTGGAAAACATTTAATTCGTCACAAAAGGCAGAATGCAGACGATCCGTGCTAGGTGGCTATCAGTCCACGGCTGACAGCGATCTGGGTAGCCCATTCAATGACCCGGGTTTGAACTCCCAAGTCTGAGCTGACCAACACGGCCTCCCACTGCTCGAGAGTAGGAACCTGTATTAGAGATTTCGGGGGCGGCTCATCTTTACAATTCCACAATAGGTGATCATAAGTGGCTAAATCACCACATAATGTACATGCAGGGTCGTATTCACCGGGGTAGAATTTTGACAACACGTAAGGCGTCATGAAGGATCGCGTCTGGAGTCGCCTCCAAGTGGTCTCCTGCTCCTTATTAAAGGCTTTGTCTGGAGGAGGGAATATCCTCCTTTCAAGTTTAAAATGATTAGTAATATCGTGAAAAGATGATAGGCCGTCCTTCGAAAAACTCTCAGCAACGACAGCGTCCCCTGCTCGGCTGACGAATCCTCGAGCTGTTATGTGTGCCGCTTCGATTTTGTAGTTCCATTAAGAACTCCTCTGTGGTGCCTTGATACTGATGCATTAATCTCATAAGTTGACCTCGTTTAGTTGATTTAGCCTCTGTGGGGTCAAGAAGGTGCCTTAGCAGATGCCAAGTTTTCCGGCACTCGAGCTTTCCATTCATGCGGTCGCAAATTTGCTCTCATTGTTTGGTTGAAGCTCTAGAGTATATTTTTCAATTAGTCTCTGCAACTGTGCAATTCTCTTTTTAAGATTTTTGTTGTGTTTGTTCCTCTTACAGCGGTTTTGCAAGCTGAAATGTGCTTCCCACATTTGCAATAACCTAGAGTCAGTGACTTGTCCTTCTTCCATGGCGATTTCGGCTGTGGTAGCCTTAATGTCCATTTTTAGTGATTTCACCCAGTCCCCGAGAAGTTCAATTACTGGGTCTGTGCTTTCATCTTTTTGTCTTTGTTCTCTTATTGCCCTGAACTTGTCCCAGTCCGTAATTTTTACTTTGTTGAAGACTGATTTATGCTTTGCTGTCTCAAAGGTGGTAGATATAATGTAATGGTCACTGCCTAGCGTGTGTCCTGTGTTAGTCCATGTTCAGTTTTGTATGTTCTTTGCCAGGGTTAGGTCTGGCGACGTGTCTTTACATATACTGTTGCCTAGTCTCGTGATTTCGTGGGGGTTGTTCAGGACAGTTAGGCCTAGATTTTGGACCACTTGCCATGCCCTGTTGCCTTTGGGACTGGCTCTAGTGTATCCCCATTCCGGGTGTGGTGCGTTAAAGTCCCCTACTATTAATAGCTGGGCTTTAGTCGCTAGTTTCAGAGTCTTGATAAGTAATTCCGGTATACCGGTACCCTTATCTTTGGGTGGGCTATATACATTAAGCAGAAACAAATTTGTATCTCCTCGTTTCTTGGGTAAAATCTCAAGGAGGACGTAGTCTTCCTTTGAACTTTCTATGGAGTGCTGTAGAGCAGTAATATTGCGTTGCAATAATACGGCGGTGGACACGCCCGTAATTGAGCCGGCATCATATCCTGGCGGTAGAAACGCCTTATAGCCCGGTAATTTGACCGCGCCACTAGCTTCTTGTAGAGCAATAATGTCTGGTGGACGTTGTCTTGCTAATTGTGGACTGAAGTTATGACTGTTCACACTTGGCGGGTCTAATCTTGGAGGGTTATTTGAGCATTTTAGCGATAGTTGCGTAAATTTTGTTAAAATGTTTAATCAAGGTTTTAGTATGGTTATTCCGACGTTTACATTTAGGAAGTTATACAAAAAGGACGTAAAGGATAATGCATCACCGTTTGACCACTACAAAAATTAACATCGTTGTGCCGTTCCAGTGTTACCTTGGTTGTGAACTCCGACTGGTTTCCTTCACTACAGTGGTACTATTTATAAAAATTACTACGCATTACAAGGAAGGCCCTTGGTTTCTGGGTAAAACCTCGTTTTTCCAAATTTTTAGCCCCGAACAGATTTCTTGGAAAAAGGATAAAACAGTATATCTAGCTCAAAATGCACCTACTATCGAGAAGTTCTCCACTGCACTAAGCTGAAGACGCCACAGAAAAATTAACCGAAATCTTGTGCTTATTCCAAGGATGTGTTTTTATTTAGCTGATGATTTTAAGCCTCTTTTAACTCTTGGTAATCACGTGGCGTGGCTTCATTCGTCGACAAGTTCGAAAAGCAGGTTCGGAAATCAAGAGGGTTTAATACAGGACTGATAGGACCTCTTATCACTATCATTGTATCACGCACAATACCTAGGCCAACGACGTCATGCTCCAAGATTGCCATGCGTTCAGAATGGTACATATAATGGGCACAAAAATAGGCTAGCCTCGGGCGGACACGGAAGTGCTGCAATAGAAGACTGATAAATAAACAAATAATAAATCTCTAATCTGATAAATGGCGCTTCAGCGCATCTTCCATTTACATTTTTATTAAAGGAATCAGCAAATAATAGTGCATTTTCTCTCCCGCACAATGATGAGCGCCAATGGCGATTTTTTTTGCTGCGTGAAAAAAAAAACTAAGTTAGTGGCTGGTGCTCCATCACGTTACACACTGGTACTGCTGTGAACCATTTTTCTTTTCTTTAATTGCGTTATTTGCACCATTACGTATCTCGGCATTTTTGCATGTGACAGCATTGTGATCCAAAGCAATTTGGCCTAGCTAAAAGAAACATTTTTCTAACGGTGCTCAGACTACAACTTGCACAAGAGAACCTCTCGAAAAATGCATCTAACAAAGGAGGACCTTTCCTGCTCTCATTTGTGACTCGTGACAACACCTGGCTTCACTACTGCGCGTGATAGCCTTAGTTGCTTATGCACCATTAAACTAAACACAACACAACAACAACCACTTCGGGTGCCAAAGAAGATAGCGGCGTATTGAGTGGCATCATTCGAACTCTCCATAGAAAAATAAAAGCAAAGTCGATGTAAAAACAATCAACGTTTTGGCCACGGCTTTCAAGCATTCCGGAAGTTTGATTATGGAAGATTTCCTGTAACTTGAGCAAACCATAAGTCCGCCTTGTTGCGTTGAAACGCTATGCAGGCTCTCCACTGCATAGCACGATAGTATTTGAGAATAGAGGTTCTCTTTCAGCACATCAATGCGCGCCCCCAAACTGCTCGTTCCACGGTGGAGAAAACTTGGCTGTACAACTGGAAAATTTTGGCTGTAATGTTTTGAAGCACTGGTCCAATAGCAATTTTCTGCCTCTTTCAAACTTCTGTTTTCTACATTATGTAAATTATCATATGTGTGACCAATGCAACGACACACCAGAGGCATTCCAGAGAGCAGTATGTCATTAGTTCTGCTCTGCGAGGCAGCAGCGCTTCCACGAGAATTGGCCTTTCAAAACTTCCTAGTAGGCGCTAAGCGTGCGCGCGTGCAAAGAAATGAGGACTATGTGGAGGAATGAAAAAAAAAAAAGCCTCCGAAAGTGAAATGAAAAATTTTCCTTATCAAAAACCTCTGAACGCTTCTTGGTAATTACTTGCCGTAATACCTCGCAAATAAAGAAAATTGTGAAGCCAAGTCAGTGCCTTTTAAAAGATCCAGAGGACAAGTTGAAGTTACACTGAATCGACAGATAACCTGTAGTAATGGTGGTTGTTGTAATGATGGAGTAAATGGAGTTTTCTTAAGCTAGAAAAGTCTGAAAATAAAATACAGGTATCTCCAGCGACGGTAATTTTCGCCAGGAAATTGCGGCCACGTCAAGGCTGTTTTTCGCTGGTCACCGAGTGTAGGTACGCCGCCATTAACTTCCAAACAGCTATTACAAAGTCCTCTCCGGTATTGTCACCGTTTTGAATATGGTGGCAGGAAAACATTAGGGCTACACTAAAGCACCGCCTCTAAGGCTATGACGCGATAGCGTTAATGGCTGCCTTAAGTTACAGTCACAGCACTTCTTTCACATTCACACATTTGTCACTATTATCGCAGCACAGTTTCCACATTATTTCATTTGCGCTCTTCCACACTGCAGCTTACGCACATATTGTTACTCTGATTAGTATCTCACTAGTTATCACATCTACCAAATGGTAAATAAACAATTCAATTGTATCTTTAGTTCACGCACTGCTAAGCTTCGAACTAAGGCAGCGCCACACACGCATCACTCCCGTTTGTACCTCGGCCAATTCAACGTGCCTACGTGGCCTAGTCGGTAGTATTCCTGGCTGGTGAGGGTTCGAATCCCGACTAAAATTTAAGGATATTACTTTACACAGTTAAGTTGCTCGAGACATGTGCCGGCCTTTAATTCACATCACAAGTCCTTTTCAATTACTTTCATTCCAGGCATCCACGCGTGACGTCACAGGTGACACGGGTTTCTCGGCACGACGTCGCCACCTGGACGACGTCGGGTTTTCCGCTGCACGGGAACTTTAACGCTGTCTTGTTATTCTTGGCCACAAATGCGTGTATCACTACTGAACAGGAATCAATACAGGCAGAAAGGGTCATCGCATCGATTTTTAGCTAGAACAAAACTGGATTGCGTTGTTCTCGCTACTCTTTTTTGAGCACCGCAAGACTGGGTCTCAAGGAAATGAAGCCTGTTTTATGTATTGTTTCTGAATGCGTTAAAACAAGCAGAATGAAAGGAGTGCACGAGAGACTTACCTCGTGCACACTGTCAGTTTGAGAAGATACTGAAGCGTACGTTTTGTTGGCCTTCATCCGACAGCGCTGGCATGTGTTGCTGTTTCGGCAGTACCCGCAAGTGACAACTATAGGAATGGACACAGGAAACACACGGACCACATTTGTCTTGGCCGGAATCAGTAACAACGCAAATTGACATGCTCCTCTATTTATGCAGCCTCAAGGTTCCCGCAGGAATCCAAAGGCAGGTGAAAAAAAAAATTCCACTAACTGCATGTTACAAAATTATACAAGATTTTAAAAATCGGAACAAATCAATGAAATCGTTCACGCCCATATTATCAACGACCTTATGAACTCTTCGACGAATTAATTTTTGCTATCCCGTAGAAATGAGTGCTCGGCATACTGTGAGATTGATGTTATCAAGATAGCACCATTTTTTTCTTTATTTGGCCCGTTTTTCCCTCTTGCGTAGTTTTCAACAACCAACGGCCAAAAATTGGCCACCGATGCTGCAAGGATAGTGGCAGTGAATATAATTAATGAGTCAATCGTGGCAGTTCATCGCCGAAAAGTGTTTGTGAGACAAACTACATAGCCTTGCCAATCGTCGACCCGCCATTGATGCCCGTGAACTGCGTCAAACTGCACCCTAGTTGAATGGCATTTTGCGGGCAGTTTCGAAGTTAAAATATATTCTGCGTCCAAGTTTTCACTGTGCATTGCTTGCTGCTTCCCAGTAATTGTTTTTGCTGATTGTAACTTCTCTAGTTATTTACTACCCCTAGCGTGGTAGGCAACATCAAATGCACAATTCCCACTGATCATTGAAAAACAGCCAAACACTATACAGCTACTGTGGCAGCGCTGGCGTGTTGAAGTTCTTGTGAAATTCGTCGACCTCTTCGGTCACGGTGTAAAGAAACCTGCCTGCAGCTTTTGTGCCGGTCTCTATTTGTATCCCACTGCGAGAAGCCCCATTGATTTCTGAACAAAGTTATCCATGCGAAATTAATGCAGAAAACTGCATTGCCAGCACGTTCCCTGTAAATGTCCGTCCGTATGGCTCCGGAAAGTGTGTATTCCTGTTCGCTGGTTTTGCTTGCAACCGCGCTTTAAGAGGACTATTAGACATCAGTTTTAATTGTGAGGCAACTGAGTAATATTGTATACTGTAAGGTACTGATATAGAAATATTGAAGGTAATGGTCCATTCTTTCGACACGTGGCATAATCTTCTTTCACAATTTGCCATCGCTCACACCAAGTAGTTAAGACTACCGTAGAAACCAATGGGGCGCATTTCTTACGATAGTAAAAACGTTATTGAGAAAAAAATTCAAGCCTGCCCCGGGAAGATCTGCGGTTATGTTGACTGTTGTAGTGAAACCTTGAGATGCATGCAAAAAATGCGTTCATAAGCTATTTTCCGCTGAAAAAATGCGCTTGCCCGCCGTTTCTGGGTATGAAATGAAAAGAATTATTTGCGTAATGAATTTTTTTCTACATAAATGAGACAAGTGGAGTGTACCTGAGGGTTTCAAAGCCATGTATAGTCACAACGTGGGCATGTGAGAACGAGACAGAAATTACATAATTATTCATCCTGGAGAACTGAATTAGTTTTTGCGCTATATAATCTGGTTTGTTACCCGCCGCGGTGGCTCAGTGGTTAGAGCGCTCGACTACTGATCCGGAGTTCCCGGGTTCGAACTCGACCGCGGCGGCTGCGTTTTTATGGAGGAAAAACGCTAAGGCGTCCGTGTGCTGTGCGATGTCAGTGCACGTTAAAGATCCCCAGGTGGTCGAAATTATTCCGGAGCACTCCACTACGGCACCTTTCTTCCTTTCTTTTTTCACTCCCTCCTTTATCCCTTCCTTTACGGTGATAATAATAATAATAATTGGCTTTTGGGGGAAAGCAAATGGCGAAGTATCTGTCTCATATATCGTTGGACACCTGAACCGCGCCGTTTTACGGTGCAGTTCCGGTGTCCAACGATATTTGAGACAGATACTGCGCCATTTCCTTTCCCCAAAAACCGATTATTATTATTACAAGAAGCAGAAATACAATTCCTCCAAGTGGACAATAATTGGCGTTCGAAGGGGTTTTGCTTGTAGAAGTTACAGCCTCTACACATGGCACTCTGTATCTCCATCTACCTCCAGTTCCCAGAAGAGTACGCCTCAAGAGTCAGCACGAATGACCAGTGCGAGCTTCGGGCATCCATCTTCTGAGTAACCACGCCCCACCGGAGAAGTAAAGGTCTTTTCGTTGCGTGTTCTTTCCGTCGGTTGTCCTGTCATCCCGCGCTGTTTAACAAGAGCCAGTAGCAACTTGCTCAAATCGCAGCTTTAACATAACTTCTACTGTGTATCGTCTCAAGGATGCCTACAATGACACTGTTCGCACTAAACATACATTGCGTGACAAGAAAGCCCGGAAGCATAGCGCTGACTGGCGATGCAAGTTTATTGTAAGAACCGCGTACTGTATATGCAACTTAATATTAGAACAAAAGAGCGCTTTCCACAGGGTTTTGCGGAAGACAACTGAATATGACCTCGATCAAGTTTAGCCTAAAGGTAGAACTTCTGTTGTAGTCAGAGAGATATAGGGAGGCTTCCCAGATGCTGTCTCTCGCACTCTTTGGAGCTCTTCGCAACTATAGATGCTCTTGAGCATTTAAACACCCTGAATCACCTGACACGCTTAGTAATATGATACGGTTCTGTTGTCGCCCTGATAAGTTTTGTAGTAGCGTTGAAGCCCAGTTTGTAGCGATAGCTTTACGGTAGCATTTCGAGCCTTCAGCGTGGCGGCGCCGCCACGCTGTCACGTGGTTGGTCACGTGGTGCGGAGCAGCTGCCGGCAGCGCGGCACCATGGCTGATCACGTGGTTTGGCACCTGGTTGGTCACGTGACCAGCCACGTGGTGCGGAGCAGCTGCTGCTGCCGGCGGCGCGCCGGCGAAACCGAGCTGCCACAGCTGTGCGCATGCGCCGTGTCAAGTGGCACGAAGATGAAGAAGGAACGCGCAGCGAAACGGAGTGGCGAAAAACTGACTTCGTGCTTTCCATTTTAATTGCCTGAGTACAGGTAATTAAATTACCTGAGGTACAGGAATAGTTACCCGATTCTTGGCCGATCCCCCAGTGTGGGTATGTGCCATCTTTTGATAGGCTAACAACAACAAGACTGACTTTGCAATTCAACTGAGCAAGTTTCACCCGGCCAGCTGTAGCTATCGCGTCACTCCAGGTTTAACCACAGCTAAACCACCGCCATTTTTTTTTTTGTATCCCGGAAGACAGGCGCGCATCTGCAAGTGCTTAGGCCGAAACGAATGACTCCATCGATGCGCTTATCGAACTATCGAACAGGGCAGCCATTTGAGCCACACATTGAAACAAGGGAGCTCGACGCCTCTCCGCTATGAAGTCCTTCCCCGATACTGTTCACAATGGTAGCGCGGCCCGAGAGAATGTTGGGCGATTTTGTTTCAACAGATGCAACCCGACGCTGACAAATGCGTTCCTTCTTGTGCCGTTGTCCATGTGTCTGCTTGCAGGACATCGTGATTTCTACTCATGCCGCCTCACAGCTCCGCGATATACTTACATGCGAAATCAGTGATGGACAACTGTTTCCTGGTTATTTGCTGCAGCCCTTCGACCTCTCTCTTCCGCAACGTGTAGAGCGCGCGGCAAATAAATTCTTTCTCAGACCATTGCTCAGATCAAATGCCCGCTTAAACCCACCACACTGTCACCTTTAACCTCAGCCCTACTCTGGTTCCTTCTGTTCGGCTTGAGGGGCCTATGTAATCTTCTGTATGGATGACTAGAAAGAAAACATGACACGCGAGGGAAATAACTAGAAGAATAAGAATGGAGTGGAGCGGTATGGCAGGTTCTCGCAGATCATCAATGACAATTTACCAATATCCCTCAACAGAAAAGTGTACAACAAAAACGTGGAGGCTAACGAAAACGGTTAAGCCTAAATTGAGGACCACGCAGCGATCCATGGAAAGAAAAAGGATACGTGTAACTTTGAGAGACCGGAAGCGGGCAGAGTGGTCGGGTGAGTGAACAAACGCGGGTTAATGACATCCTAGTCGAAATAAAGAGGAAGAAATGGGATGCGAAGCCAAGGTAACCGTATCTTGCTTAAGAATAAAGGAGGTAATTTCAAGAAGAATCAAGCGCAGCAGGGGGCGATAGAAGGTAAGGTGGGCGGATGAGATTAAGAAAATTGCGGGGATAGGGCGGCCGCAGCCCGTACAGGACAGGGTTAATTGGAGAGATATGATTAGAAGATTTAATTTGTCCTGCAATAGGCGTAGTAAGGCTGCTGCTGATGATATGGATGACTGCAGTCCCCATGCAAAAACATGGTAAAAGAATGCAGCGCGAAAAAAACAAGGACGAACAGAAGTGGACAGGACAGGACATGCCCCCGTTAGCAGAACGTTGGTCAGGAAACTGATTTTCCTGCCACCCTTTGTTAAAAAATTGTGCTTTGAAATAAGCGAGATTGTGTGGCAACAAAATGCCCTAGTTAGTCGTGTCACTTCACGACGCGCCCAAGATCATGGATCGGCAGACTCTAACACATAAGCAGAAAACCTCGGCAAGCGACAACGGTCAGTGTGGTTTGGTTTATGGTATGTAGGGGTTTAACGTCCCTAAGACTGGGGCTATGAGAAACGCCATAGTGAAGGGCTTCGGAATAATTTCGACCACCTGGGGTTCTTTAACGTGCACTGACAACGCACAGCACACGGGCCTCTAGAATTTCGCCTCCATCGAAATTCGACCGCCGCGACCGGGATATAACCCGCGGCTTTCGGGCCAGCAGCCGAGCGCCATAACCACTCGGCTACCGCGGCGGCTAGCGCGCTCAGTGTGTCGTGATGTTTGTACCATGACCGAGTGCGGGCACAGCAAATAGATTAATTTACTAATACTGCAACGTTTTCACAGGACGCTAGCAGTTAGGAACATAGCTCTGTCATACACACTAAAATAAAAAATCATACACGAAAACAAGGCCACGACAAGATAACTAACAAAAATCAATTAACAGGCACCTCAGTAAAAGGTATTTCTTTCTGCGTCACAACGCTAACAATGTGTGATAGCGCTAGCCAGTGAGGCCCACTGGAAAGGAAGAGTGTTTAAAAAGACCTATTCGACTGTTTCGTTTCCTTCGTGTATCAAGCGCTCATATAAAATCAATTCCCGATTCATAAAAATCAATTCATATTAACCAACTAGGCCCACCTGTCGCTTTACTTCATTTCATTAGTGGTGTTACTGTGAGGGAATTGTGGTTTCTCGTGGCATAACCAAAATAACAGGCAAGAACGCGCGAAGTATCGTTGTTATAGTGACCATCAATTAGCGTAATAAATGGTGAGTACGTACAGATGCAGGAAACTGAGTACTCACTACAGCTCATTCTTCCCAGGCACCTAACGAAGACACTGAAGCAAAACAGATGCACTGGCTTTCGCGTCGACGCCGGCTAGAACTCCGTCAAAGCGTTGTGCCGCGATTAAGCGGCTACTTTCAAATCTCCGTTCACTTTTCTCGTAGACAGGGAGTCAGCACTGTGGTCAAACAGGATGTGGGCGCAAAGTCACTAGGACTTAGTTCGTTGCCAAAATGGAACAGTCTCGGGAGCGTGAGCACACGTTCCACGGAGAAGCCGACACGTACTTTAAATGAATACGCGGAACTCTCCGAGGCTGTCCAGACCCCGATAACTTACGGGCGATAAGGACCGAAGTTGCAACAGAACCCTAGACTCGCAAGGTCAGTTCCCAGTTGAGCGTCAGTGCCGGCGATGCTGCCCCGCTCGAAGTGGTGGCGGCATCTGGGAGCGAAAGAGGTAAAGCAACTTAGAGAGGAAGCGACGACGGCTGCAATCTCACGTACTACACCGCGTATTCACATCCTCGCTAACTGTAATGCCAGCTATATTAGTGCCGCTTCCAGATAGCCAACCGTTACTACCTGAACAAAATACAGGCGCACTAATCTCGCAACAGCGGTCTCCTCGATCACATAATTTAACCTGTACCATGAATGGCGCTATAATCAGCATCTGTGAGGTGTTTCTTTTCGGGAAAAGGCGCTCAAAAGCGCGAAAAAAATTCAAGTTTAACCCATTTCAATGCTTGTTGAAGCAGTGGGTTCTTAATTTTGTCTCTTGACGTGCAAAAATATCCGGCGTCCCCATGACGGCGACATAACCTCCTACGCAAGGTTTACCTTCAGACGAAGGGCATGCACTCAAGCTGTAAACTTTAAGCATTGAGATGAATACGCGCGAAATGCTATTCTAAGAAAAACAGAGTCCAGAACTCTTGGTAATTATCAGCTGAATATAACTTTGAACATCTGGCGCAGTTGCTTCATGGCGTTGCTGGTAGCCTAGAGGATACCGGGGAGCTGTTGATAATGAAACCGACAAATTATATAAGACAGCTTTCGCTACAGTATCTAAAAGGCAAAAGCGCGCTTAGAGAACTCGAGGTTTCGGCCGCTTTGCGTTCATTGTGTTTGCGTTTTGTGTTTAACACCTGCCCTCAAGAGCACTTGATGTGCGCGCCGATACGACTGTCTGCGTAGCGTAGATTATCAGAAGCCGCGATATCGTCTCGCGGTCGCGAACGGCCGTCCCTGCCAGGCAACGTAATCACAAGCCACGAAAGAAGGGGAAATACTGGGACCGTCGACCGCCATCGAAACGGTATAGTCTGTATGCCTGAGCATGCAGCAGATATATTCTCTCCGTTCTTCACGTCGTATGCGGGTCGAGAAACGTGTGTTTGCCTGTTTAGCTATAGGCTGGAATGAAAAAAAAAGTTCCGCAAACAGGCAATAGGATTTTGTCAAACGAGCATTGCTGTGCACCTGTGAGCTGCATCTCAAAAGCTACAGTGAGGAATAAGACCATACGCATGTCCTACATTGTAAACAAAAATTTTGAAAGATTGTAAGATAATTTTTCTTCTAAAGTGTTTCCATCGATCGCATCGAACAGTTAAGACTGCCATAGAAAACCAGTGGGAAACTTTTTTGATGAGTACAAACGTTAATAGAAAAAATAATGCAAGACTGTCGTCAGGTGATCTGCGGACATATTGTTATAGTGAAATCTTAAAATAAATGAAAAAATTACGTGCATAAACAGTTTCCCCCTCCAAAATGCTTTTGTCTAGATTTGTTGGGTATGACTAAAGCCTTCGCCGGCGAAGAATATTCTGGGCTCGAATACAGCCGCCTGGTTCGTCTGGCTCATGAAAGTAAGTTTCAGCCGCCGCGGTGGCTGAGTGGTTACGGCGCTTGGCTGCCGGTCCGAAAGACGCGGGTTTGATCCCGGCCGCGGCGGTCGAATTTCGATGGAGGCGAAATTCTAGAGGCCCGTGTACTGTGCGATGTCAGTGCACGTTAAAGAACCCCAGGTGGTCGAAATTTCCGGAGCCCTTCACTACGGCGTCTCTCATAGCCTGAGTCGCTTTGGGACGTTAAACCCCCATAAACCATGAAAGTAAGTTTCGATATTTGCCATGCAATTTTTCTGGAAATAAGGTATGAATGAATGAATGACTGGTAATATAAGTCGATCCCGAAACTCGCGCCACTCGCTGGCAAAAAAAAAAAAAAAGTTGACTATGAATATAAACGACGCTCCCGCTGTCCTAAATAACCAGATGTTGAATATGTACGTCTAAAAGCACTGTTTTCCGCGGTATGGCATCGCGGCACGCGCATATAGCTGAAAGCAACAGACGCGCAATGACGCAGTCGTAAGGCCAACGGAGATTAAGGGCAATCAGGCGGCGCAACTTCCCGTCTTGCATACTTCCGTGCATCCTGGCAGACAAGCATGCGGCAAGCCGAACTGCCCTCGGCCGCATAGTTTCGGATTCCCGCGGGACGCGCTATCAGAGATTGCCGGGACTCTGCTCTGTTGCTGTCTACCACTCGACCAGGAAAGAGACTGTCAGCGCGATAGAGCCGAGTCAACTGCGTGCATTCCCAATTTCCACTAGCGAAGTCAGTTGGCACAAGTTTTTTTTTTTTTAGCGCGTGAAGCTCCGTGCGTCTTGCACGGAGCGGGCACTGGCACGGGGCACGTACTATCCGCGCTGCACCCAAACTACTCACACTCAGGAGCAAGGGCCCAGTTCTAGATATTCACATTCGCCTGTCGGTGACATGTTGCCTCCTATGAGCGCAGTTAAAAGTAAAACAGAGAAAAATCCTTCCGAACAAGCGCGCAGAATACCGGAATCCTGCTAGGTAGAGCCCTCGAGCAAACAAAATTTCAACAACACTGTAGCATCTGATAACTTGTTTGTCTCTTTATTTACGGTGCCATGCTTTGGTTTCGATTGCAAGAAGACCCCCCACTTCAAATTTTCAAATATAAAAGAAAGGCAGACTTCCAATCATGTAAATACGGTATTCTATTCATAGCAAACCAGTTTAAGAGGAGAGAGGTACATATTTATAGGCTGCTCATCATACCTTTCCCTGGGGGGGGATCAAGGGCTGTGTAGTCTGTATAAAAGTAAATATTTTATTTCAGTTGTTGGCAGATATGCTAAGATAAGTGGCCTCTACAAAGCAGTGTAAAGCATGCCTAGACCACCCATGCCATCCCTTCATGTATCAATAGACCCCTACTTTTCCCTTCCTTAACAACCCAATTCCCTAACAAACGGCCTTCAGCCTCCCTTCCTAAATAAAGAGCTCATTATTCATTTTAGAGCCATATGACCCAGCTCATTCACGTAAATATGTAACAGCAGAGGTCACAATACTGAGCCCGGTGGGACCCCGTGTTTTTGGTCTAGCACTGTGTCACAGTTTCCAACATTAACACATGGTTGGTCAAATTTAATAAAAACACTGCGACATACTCGAAAACTAGAATTATACAGACATAAGTAAAACAGTGCCAATGAAAAAGCCCGAAGTCAAAACAAAGGCACCTTCAATCCAATGCTTATGTCAGAATGGACTAACTAGACCAGCAAGAAGTTCTATTAGAATTACACAAATTGACCAAAGCGAACTCATGCTCTACCACATCAAATGCCTTTTTTACAAATCAATGAGGATGCTGAAGACTTAATTTTGTCTTTTGCGTTGAGAACAAAATTACTAAAATCTTCTCAAATATGTGTAACACTAAATCTGCTCCGAAGTCCATACTGGGCCGGATTAAATAATTAAAAGTTATTACAAAGGTCAGTCGGTCCTATCTGTGCTTTCACTTTTTCTTCATATTTAATGTTTCCTAAATGGTAACATTGTTCTTTAGAATTTGCGAATTACACCTCAGGTTCTTATTCCAAGCCCTCTTGTGATATGACGAGTGGTGTCTCTACTACTGAACATTGCAAGACTTGGGAACTTAAGCTGCAACTCATTTTTTAGACCAAAGTCAACAGCTCTCTGTAGAACAGCAGGTATTGAATAAATCAAAACAACTGGTAAATAATCCCAGCTTCTTTGTTTTGTGTGTTTATCATAATACAAACAAGCCAGACCATGTGCGCCACTGACTAATTTCATTACATAAGGAGCTATGAAATATGTGTAAAATGCAAAACTGAAAAAAAAGCTACTAAATGATAACAAAAGTACACGCAAGTGCAAAAAGACTAGTTGAAACACTTTAATACACTCGTGGCTGCTACATAGTCAACTGCCAGCAAGTTCAAAAAATGAGTCTTGCTGGCACCTTCTGTTCATGCAGCCCTTGTCGGAAAAAATCAAGAAAATTGGCACAAAATATGAATAAAGCTCATAAGATCGTAAGTGCCAATAGAAAGTGCAGCATCTTAGTCACTACACTCTCCAAGAACTTTGCAAAGAAAAAGGTATGACTCAAGCAACAAGTAAAAAACAGAACCAGGCTGTTGAGGCGGTCGAGTTGCTACAACATAGTATGTCTGACTTAACTTGCAAGTTCTCATTCAGTAAGCGAAAAACAGGCACAGGCATTAAAAAAGGCTGCAAAACACACAGTACAAAATGGAAGAAGGATGGCTGCTAGTGGCAAACCTAGAACAAAAAACTGAAATTATATAAATAACTTGAAAACAACAACGGAACAACTCCCTTTCTTTGTGAAAGCACCAAAAGCATATCTGTGACATACAAATTATCATATTTTGCTGTGCCATCAGCGCTGTTTGACAAGAAGCACATGACAAGGCATTAACAGAACTTAGGGGCTTATTCTGCAGTTATTTACGTGGACAGTTGAGTGAGCAGAAGCCATTTGGCAGAGGCAGCGAATCCTTTTTGATGATGTTGCTTAAGAGTGTTCGCGCTTCCTGGGCAGTCAGGGCGCCCCACTGGTTCGGACCAGAAAGAAATTCCTCAGCCGTGAGAGCCAGGAATCTCATCTTAGAGAAGAATGGCTGCATGAAATGGCGAACACTCTTCTCTTTTCCATTTTCCCTGAGTGCCACAAGACACTGGTTGAGTGCCCAAGCATGGATGGCTCGCATGACAGAGAATTCAGGTACATTGATGACATGGTCAATGACATAGCAGGCCGTGTATTCCATGCAGGAATCAAAGCCTTTGGAAGAGAGCACGGTAAGGCTGTTCGCCTCGATGAGAGACCTTGTAGGGAGGTCAGTGACATCTTCCTCCCTAGCAAGAACATAATCCAGGACGGGGCACACGTCATCCTCTTTTATGTTGGACTTCACGTAATTGACACATTTCTTGGCAAGTTCCGGCTCCAGATACTTGATGGCCGCGCTGCGAGTAAAGAGAGCCTGGTGCACACTATCCACTTCCAGCTGGCCGCTGTAGAAGTACCTGCGTTGTACCAAGATGCACAATCATTAAGAAAGAACGTCACATACCATCAACATAAGTTCAGTTGCTCATTCAGTCGAAATGCACTAAAGACCAGGAGACATGAGGCATCTCAAACTTAATGCTCATATATTATTTCCTCCATGCATGACTGCAAAGTTGGGCCGAGATACTACACAATCAAGACTGCTGCCAATATTCAATAGTTTTTCAGCCATTGCACACTGTATGAATGGTAAGCACAGGCTTCATGTCCTTGTAAAATGCTCAGGAAGATCTCCAGTAGGCTACAAGAGAGAAAGATGTCCTTAATGCGAAGAACAGTGAGCGGATCTTTAGGAAGAACATGCCCCTGGATTTCTACTCCAGAATTCGAAAGGGAAGTCTGCATAACATTTTGCACTGGTCCTTTTAGAAGGAAAAGAAAAGAGGGAATGACAGGGAAAGTGAGTGATATTGAACTGACAGAGTGAGCCGTACACAACATTCTAGGCAAAAACCATACAAAGATGGGCCTAGCACATATGCATTCTCCTTCAACGCCCAAAAAGCAGACATCAAAGGCTGTTTCACACTAGAATTGCAGGACCACCGTCATATCATGCCAGGCATGATAAAAATTCTACCAAGGTGCCCAAGTGAGCTTCTTCAGAAGCAACTCGAAAGTACAGACAAGTGATATGGTGGCTTGGCCTCTTGACCACATAGCAAAGACACATGCAAAAAGTATGCAGAAAGATCTCTCAGGTATTACAAATAGCAGCAAAAAGTTCCTCATCTGTGTTTCTATAAAGCAACCCTCCAGCATATTGTTCGCAATGCCTTAAGCAGCGATATATGGTTTCTTTGTCTTGCCAGATCAGAAATGGATGACCTATCAGATCCAAAGCAGAATCAAACTGCAAACCCAGGTTCAGTAAAGTCAGTTATTTAGACACACGAGTCACCCCAAATGCAATTTTTGACAGTTTTCATGGCACATGGCAGCAAGTTTGGGACATCAGCTCTGGAGAAGCAACTCATACACGCAACCATGAACACAAGCTTGTGCATTACCAGCTGTCCTGAAGTAAATCAGAATTCATTGAAGCCTTCTGGCACACAAGGACACAAGACCAACCTGGGTAGCAGATGTTACTATTTAAGGGCAGCACTCACAAAGCCTTTCATTAATGACAATACTTCTTGAATGGCTGCCTGAGGAGCACCGACAAACCCTGACATTAAAAAAAATATCAAAGCAGCTTGCCAAGCTCATTGAAAAAATGATGGTTCTCTTTAGACCTCTGTTGATGACGCTAAGATTTTGCGAGTGTTTTTAACAATCTTGCCACTGCGATCAATAACAATTTCCCGCTGAGATTGGAAAGACATAACTCTGCATCATTTTTTTCATAGCCTCAGATAGGTGATTGTAGTTATGGAAGGGCCAAGTGTTGAAAATCCTTGGCCAGCCACATAGCAAAGATCATGGACTGTGATGATGACAAGTGCATTATGCCAACAAATTCCATTTGAAAAGAAAACTCCAGACATTAAGAACTACAACTGGAAACAGCGAGCGGCCCTTTGCTACGTCCAAGCACCAATTACGCCAGCAGACTTCGACCATCTGAGCAGGCATTCCCTGACTGAATATCTTTAATAAATCGTTCTCGGACGGATTAATATTTGGATCAATCTGAGGAAAAGTAGCCTGACAATACAAACCAAAACTCCAAGAACTATATTCATTTTCAATATCATTTAAACCTAGCATCCCAATCCAGCCATTCATGGCTCATGGAAAAAGTCTTTGGGGTTTTCTCTGACAAGAATGTTGAAACTGACAATGATGACTTTAGCACACTCTTGATAGTACCAGTCAAGATCCTGAGCATTGAAAATTTCAGTTCTTTGGGCTGCATCGAAGTAATCTTACATTAAGCTAGTCTTCCCACATTTTGTTCACGAAGAGCATGTGAGGCCTCCCGCATGCCCATATGCGTCAAAGCCTCTGCAACACCAGAAACGTTTGAAAAGCCAGTACATGCAAGAGCAGTATGGTCTGTCAATGTTGTGGCAGCAACTGCCAGGGCACTGACTGCAACGTTGCTGCTCCCAGATGGGTTCACTACTCTGATCTTCATGATGTGACATCAAAGGAGCGCTCAGACATGGCACGTGAAACTCATGCCTTGCAAAAATAATGAGGGACAGCTCTAGCTGCTCAGAAGCTACCAGATCCATGCACTAACACAGGTGCCGCTCATGAAAGAAGTGACCTACAAGTACTGGTAGAGACCTTTGAAAAGACAAGTTGGAGGTGGCAAGCCTGCTTTATCCTTCAACAGCACCACCGCTATATCAGGCAAAAAAGGCATCAGGACAGAAAGCCTTCACAACCATCAAAGAGTTCAATATGAACCACATACACAGTGCTTCTCTGTAGCCCAACGGCAATAATGAGCTTGAGGGCGATAAGGTCCAGAAACATGTTTCATCGCCTGCTAAATGCCATGTGTGCTCCGCTTACTGCAGCACGTATGGAGTCAGTGACGAGCACTGTGCAAGTTCTGGTCGTAATGGTTGTAAGCAGCCCTGCCCTGTTTATTCATCGCAGTGCTGTTAGCAAGATGGCCACATTACCAATTTGCCCCAATTTTTTTGGACACTTGAGAACACTCACTGTTTACATAGTTGTCTACAGCACTTCCTCATTTCCATTGTTTTCTCTCCCTCCATTTTGGCAGTGCATCTTGCTTGGTATAAAGTAAACAAATTACACCGTGTGCTCTGAAATATAGTAAGACCTCGTTGACATGTTCCAGGTTCATACGATTTCCCGATTCATGCGCTAAATTTGCAGACAATAGGAATTGCCTGCTGAGTTGCCTTATTTTTCTTCCATTATAACGTTCCCTGGTAACACTATTTCTCAGCTACTAAGTTAAAAATGTCAACAAATTCTGGTTGTATCAGGGAACATGTGCAAGCATTCAAGTGGGCCAAACCTGAGGGAATGCGGGAGCTGAAATGCAGCGTCAGTCTCCTGCCATGGTGGTTTCTCTGCACTGCATAGGTGCAAAGGGTTGATTTTATGGGCTAACGTCCCAAACCAGTTCAGGCTATGAGGGATGCCGTAGTGGAGGGCCCAGGATAATTTCAACAACCTGAGGTTCTTTAACACGTACTGACATTGCATTGGGACTGTAGCATTCTGCCTCCATCAAAATGCG
This sequence comes from Amblyomma americanum, assembly GCA_030143305.2. NCBI lineage: Eukaryota > Metazoa > Arthropoda > Arachnida > Ixodida > Ixodidae > Amblyomma > Amblyomma americanum. The sequence continues at coordinate 139,064 of JARKHS020002248.1, forward strand.
ACCGTCACGACCAGCATTGCACCGGTGCCTTTCGCGAGACCAGCCAGGCGCCATAACCACTGAGCCACCGTGGCGACATAGGCATAGGTGCAAAAGGGGGAAGCATAAAAAAATAAACTAATAAACTACAAGCCCATTTCGGAAGGGACACGACATGAAGGAAAGAAATGCGGCTCCTGCTTTGCAGTGCCTAAGTGGCCTAAGGGGCGAAGCATGTGAGAACTACAACAGTGTGTCTACATAAAAACTACGAATAGGCCGGATCTGGAGCACAAATTCTGTGACAGGCAGCCGCCGCAATGGCTTTCCCACAGTGCAGCAATACAAGGAAGCAAAACATTTAAAACGACGCGGGAAACCTCTGCTACTTTCGCCATCGCCGCCGGCAGATCGAATATCAAATCTGTTGCGAAGTTTCTTCCACGCTGAGAAAAACGCAACTGTGGACTGAATTCTGTAACCACTAGAAAAGGAGAAGCTCAGATCTTGCACCCAAAAGAGCCTTATCGAAAATTTTATGAAGTGAAAGTGCCAGTTTAAAAGCGTGCCTTATAAACAGTCACACATTTTAAAAATTAGGTGGTGTGGATCATACACTTTCCCGGATAATTTGCTTTCAGTGCACTAGCACTAGAGCTTTCACTCTGCTGAAAAGCCATTGACTGCTTGTCTGTCTGGTCCCTCCGTGACATAGAAGAGCTGGGTGCCAACCTCATGGCAGGTAGGCCACGTAGGTCATGTGACCTTGTGACGTCCTCACAACCTGCACACCGGATTGTGAACAACTGCCCACAGTGGCAGTTCAACTAAGGATTAGTCAACCTGAGTCTCCCAAGCCTCACCTACGGCAGCACCTGTCATTGCACGGCAGTGGTGCGTCACCTAACCGTAGCGCCACTGCACCAGGACTGGTACAAAAACTCCCAGGGATCTACGATTTTAAAGAATAGCCAATTCTACTGCAGCACGAGTCTAAAATGATGCAACATCACTCAAACTTGTACCATATGATACATCAAAATAAGCCAGTTAAAAGCAAGCAAAAGCTATTCAATGTCAAGATAAACCATGCAAAACCATGGCTAACTGTGCTAATGCACGTTAATTTGTGATTAGCCCCAAGCTAAACCACCATTGATTTTTTTTTCGTATTTAAATGCACATGAATGTAGTGTTACTGTACTGAATTAGGATTATCTCAACAAGACTTGGTATTTGCTACAAAAAGAAAGAACAAGCATTTGACAGCATCAACTAACATTCCATCACTGGCAATCATAGCATGAGCTGTATCAGCCACAAAGATTGAGACGAGTACCCAGGTTTTGCAGCCAATTTATGCAAATGGGTCTTTCATGTTACGTCCAATGGTGCTCCTACAAAGAAAACTGCAGCACTGCCTATACCCTCACAGTAAAAGTGCAGCATGAATAATGAATAAACACTGTGCTAAAGCCCACGCCTGGCAAGAAAACAATGAAATTCAATGTGTCAACATAAAGCCCAAGGAAGCAAAGAAAAAAAAATGGCAACAGGACCTCAGCTCTAAAGCAAACGAAATAAACCGTATCTATTGGCAAGATAATGCGGAACAAAAAAAGGTATTCGTTGTGTATTATTGGGCATACTGCAGCTCTTAATATATATCCACCGATTTTTTTCATTGCCGAGAAAGTTTATTCTTAATATACAAGCCATCACACTTGAACTGAAGATAAGATTAAAAAAGCTTTTATATATGCTGAAGCAAAGAAGGTTACGTAGTATTGCTTTCGTTTCCAAGGTTAAGAGGAGAAGTAGCAAATTTTGAACTCCAGTCCACACCCAGTGTACATACACAGTTCTGGCTAAAAGCATTGCTTTTTGTCAGACTTTGTGAACAAGGAACATGATGCGTACCAAACAGCTTTATAGTCCACACAAAACGAAAGTTACCCACATGCACAAAGCAGATATTCTCAAACTGGTTTCTGCAGAACCCAAAGATTCCATGGAGTGCTCTTTGAGTTCCTAAAATACATAAGCCAGTTAGATCATGGATTAACTGTGCCAAATTTGTTTATAGAAGACTGTTCCACTGTACAGTCATTATCTAAATTTGTGCACTTCTCGAGAAGACTGCATGCTCTTTTCTGCAAACACGTCAGCCAGGAAGGGATGAAAGCCAAGACATGCAGGGTTCCTCAGCAACTTTCGAAAGACATTGTTGTTCCCCAAGACTACAACGATCGAGAACATCTCTTTAGGGCTCTAAAAGAGTTGCCAAATCGCATAACATTTTTACTTGATTCTAACGTGCACCTTTTTTCCGGAAAAAACATCTAAAAATGACATGCACATTTGAATAGAGTACGAAACTGGAACTCTGTCAGCAACATCCTATTGTCATCGGCATCACAAAATAACCACTTGGTATTCCTTGCATGTTACTCGATATTGCCTACAGCAGTCGTGGATAACGATATGTCTCGCCAGCATTTGAAGTGTCCTCTAAGCGAGGCTCCGACTTGAACTTGAGCAAACATGAAAGCACTGGTCGCAAAAATGCGCCAATTTCACAATGTCAGTAAAATAACAGATCGTGTGCGGAGGCAAGTGGCAGTCGGGCTGACTCAGGTACTTTTTGTGTTCCTGCTACTTATGTGCCTGATTGCCAGAAGGAAAGATTTTAGCCAGGAAGTTGACTTGGAAAGGTTCCAAATGGGCCAAGCAAAAGGATGAACTGTGCCTCACTACAGGACTTTGCAAGATGGGTGAAGGATGCTTAGTGTGCATGGTCCTGTCTGCCAAGGCCAACAAGGCCTTCAAGAAGTGCGGAATTTCAAATGCCATGCACACCACCGAGGGTGAATGCTTTGGGCCATTGGGAGCAACAAGCAGGCTTCCGACAACGACGAACAGTGAAAATGATGTTGCCGGCCAGATTGTGAAAAAGCGGCACTGTTTATTTCATCGCGACATTAGGGCGGTTGCACTAAAGGCTGCTTGTTTCAAGTGAACAGAAGATTAATCTTTTTATCAAAGCATGACAATCTGATGCGCATTACAATTAGCATGCTAGAATGAAGTAAATAATGTAATTCAAGAAAAGGCAGCCCTTGTCTGAGCATTTTTTTTCACTTCCTTGAGAGGTCATATGGAAAATCGAGAGAGCTCAACATTGAGGCTTATGACAGAGGCCGCAGGAATGCCATGTAAGTTGTGCCATTATGACAGCCAGCAGGTAAGCAATGCAAGGTGCATGGCATAATATGTACTGCTATGTCTGACACATGGGATCTAGCATGGCTTGTTCAGAACACATAAAGCATTTTTACCCCTTACATAAATACACCCTTTTGAAAATTATTTAGCAGCTGCCCTTAAAGGCCATTGACATTTTTCATGTCCCTCCAGTGGTTTAAAGGACAATAAACACCAAATTTTTGCTAGTGTGTTTTCTTCTTTCAAATGATGTGTTAGACATGGGTATTCATAGAGCACCCCATGGTATTCGCCTACAATAACTAAAAAGTTTATAATTAAATTTCTTCTTGATGCTGTTTCAGTTTTATCAACGGAAAGATGGCTGTGAGGTTTAGTTGAATTTTAGGTTATGTGTTGTAAGTCATTTGTTATAATTCTAGCTCTAAAGCAGGCTGATCTATGTGCTTCAGTGAGTTAAAAATTATGAGACGCACTCAAGTCTCCTTACCAACGGAAATGCGAAACCTGTGTGCTGCCTGCCACCTGTGCCATCTGCTGGGCCAGCACCGTACATCGCGAGGGGGGTTTTCAGTGGGCGCCGAATGATGGTGCTACGACTGCACGCCATGCACGAAGGAAATTTATTGGAGACGGAGGAAATTTGGTACTCACTTGATTGCAACATCTGCAATTTACATGCTCATAATTACGCAAGTCTCAGCATATATCTTGAAGATACGTTTTCATGAACTGTGCATTCACTAGACGTGCCTTTATTCAGCTTGAAACGTCAGTGTCATGGCAGAGTGGCGGCGTCTCTGTCTCACACGCCGGTGGCTTGAGTTAGATTCCCACCTTAACCGCAAATTTATTTTCCTATTACTTAAATTACCATAAAACTTATTATTGACAGTTCGTGCGGACACTTTTTCGGACAGCCTCTGTCTACAGCTTCCGTCCATGCCACTCATGAGCCATGAAAGACGGCCTTAAAACTATGTGTCGGCATTTTTATTGCAGGTTATCCATGCCTCACGTGTTTTAAAATTCGGCTGCACATCACAGCCATCATTCAGGCATGAGCGAAGAAATTCAATTACATGTTATTTAGCGGTCGCAGACAAATACCAGGCAGTGATCCATGCATTCCAATATCTAACACATCATTTGAAAGAAGAAAACGTGCAATAAAATTAAGCGTCTATAGTCTTTTAAAACCTAGGTGCTTTTGACAAGGTGACAAATAGCATGAAGCAAAAATATTTTTTCTTGTAGGTGCCCTGCAATGATGCTGTTTTCGTTTATTGCCGTACCATGACCCACAAAACACTTGGGTTAATTTATAGTGGACAGCATATATAAAGACCGCTTATTAGAAGCCACGCACTGGACACAGTCACGAAAATCCTATTCATCCTATTCTTGTGCTTGCAGAAGAACCTCCATCACAATAAGTAAAACTTTTTCGGCAGGTTGGTAGTGCAGTTTAATTTCCAAAGCGAAAGCTTTAGTGGCCTAGTCAAGCCAAGGTCACAGGCACCACAATTTGACCTTCAAGAGGAGGATTGGTTTAGTTTATGGGGGTTTAACATCCCAAAGCGACTCAGGCTATGAGGGATGCCGTAGTGAAGGGCTCCAGAAATTTCGACCACCTGGGGTTCTTTAACGTGCACTGACATCGCACAGTACACGGGCCTCTACAATTCCAGCTCTATCGAAATTCGACCGCCGCGGCGGTGGAGGTGTGGCAGCCATGTAATATACACGGCACTGGAGCAATAGGCCGCTAGCATTCATCAGGTTCATTGGCGTTGGCAACGTTGAAGACCATTGATTTTAAGGAAAGCAAAGGCGCATAAGTGGACACCTGAAACGCGCTTTCAGGTACGTGGTGGCAGTATCCACCTGCAAAAAGCTATGTTTTCGCACATTTCGTGCTTAGCAATGCTAAAAACCGCCAGCAATTTTTATTTGTTCTAGAAAGAAACAGTGAAACTTAATGAAATACAAAGCAAGCATTACCCGCCAATGATATACAGTAGTGCCTCATTAATATGGACACTGGTTCCCGAGCAAGATTGTCCATAAAGCGAGTCAGTCATAATAACTAGTCATGAAGAAGAGAAAAAAATGTTCAGGAAAAAAAAACACTGATTATGATCTGCTTCTGTGCATAGTGATGTGCTGGGCAGTGAGGTGGCAATTAGACAAAAGCTTTGGAGTCAAGTGGATTATCATGGCTGCTGTTATTAAAAAAAATTGGAGGGGACATTTCAGCTTCGCCTTAAGGGTTTGACATGATAGCTTTAGTGGATTATTGCCCATATGTGCAGAATTTGTCCTCCCTGGGAGTCCTCATACCACTACTGGCACAGTGGTACAGCGGTTAAGCGTTGCACCGCTGCCCTATGATGGCAGGTGCTGCCATCAGTGGGGCTTGCATGATCGAGGTTGCTCTTCGCGGGCAACCTCCTTAACTGCCTGTCACGGTGTGCAGTTTGCTCACAATGCAGCAGGCAGGTTGTGGTGATGCCTCAAGGTTACGTGACATAGGTGGACCACCTGCCTCCTACGTTGGTTCTCCGAGGATTCTGCGCCAGATTTTCTGGGAAAGAGCTCTTTAACACTATTTGTCACTAATTTGGTGCAGTTTGAAGTGCACAGCGGTCCATAAGGTGCATGGCAGTATCTCAAGGAGGGATAACGTATCTCCTCCACAATTGTTCACATCCCATGAAGCGCTGGTGCATGCCTGTACCCAATTGGCTGGCATCTGCTCATTGCAGCTTTCAATGTCGCACAAGCTGTACAGAGTTTTCTTCACACTCGTTCATGCAATACGGCAAATGATAAGGCGCACCAACTCCACACATTGGCACTCTAAAGCATGGAACCGTAAAACAAGAAAGCTTGTCAATCAAGAATTCAAATTTTCATACTGCTTTTCACTACTGTCCTGCATTCAAAATAAAGAAAAAAGCTGGTCGAGATATTCGAAAATATCTGCTCATTACTGCCCATATTAACGCAGCAAACATACATGGGCCCCAATGGGCCTTGTCCATGTGTAAGCTCGTCCATTTTCTAGGCAGCAAGTTTTCATATCAACGAGGCACAAGTGCACTGAAAAAAATTATAAGTACAATTACGATACTCCTTAATGCGAAATTTGAACACAGCTCTGAAGGTGTTGTGATGCTGCCATATATTGAGGTAAAGAATTTCAGACGTGTGTGTACACAGAATTGTAAAGCACTATTTTCCACACATACTCTTTCTTCAAGTAACACTCCTCTCCCAGTTTTTGATTGTCGTAGAGATGCTTTTTGGAGAGAGAAATGGATGGAGATGTGTTCAACTTGCTGCATCAATGCCTGGTTTATAGGCAGATGGTTTATACTAGGAAGACAATGCTGCGAGTGGCGCGACCAACATGGACAACTTATCGCATGCAGCGCATTTCACTGCACTGCCCGCCAATGAAGCGGAGTGTGAAGAGACTGCGAAGAGGCGGAGGATGGCGCCATCTATGAGCGAGCAGTGACAAGTTCGTTTTCTCGGCACAGTCGGCCTTGAAGGGAGTGCCCTCTTGCTCTGTTACACTGGCGACGGCAACGCAGCTTAAACCATGAACGGGCACTTAAGAACTGCACTCTAAAAGTTTGGTCTCCAGAAGAACTGCCATCCATATTAACAAGGGTCATATTAACCAGTCACAACTGAATTCATACCATATAAAAAGGATGCAAACATGAATAAATCGGCTCTAAGTACTGTTTGTACCTGACACCCTGATTGTACCTGTAGCCCTTTTCAAAAAAAAAAAAAAAAATCTCTCCCAGATGGTCAAATCACTTTATTGTGGATTCTGAATATAAGAAATGTATATACTCGGGAAGAAATAGTAAAAAAAAGAATCAGGAACAGCAATTTGGTGTCAGCATCACTCAGAACTTCAGCATTTTCAATAGTATTTCAGAGTGTGGTATTCCTTGAAACACAGGTATACACACAGCACTTTATTGCAGCCGGCACACATAAAACCGCGGAAGAGTCATCACTGCCGGTGTTAAGAAAACAGGTAGTGCATTCGGCCATATATCACCGCTTTGCCGTGCATCTGAAGAACTCGAAGGAAATTCAGTAAACAAGGACAGCGAGAATGCCTCGTCACCGTTGGTGATAAACCGAGAGCAGCGCTAGTAAAGATGGAAATCAACTTCCGCAGCCCTGCAAGGGAGTGCCAATAAAGATGAAAATCAAGTTTCGTGTGCCTCCGTTAAGATCACGCGGCAAAATCAAAACCATGAAAGGGCGTTGCCGCAGACCGTGCGATACCCTGAAGCCAGAAATCAGTTCTGTTTATCTTTGGAAGAAGATAGCGCAATAAAACTTCAATCGCTTCTTGTAAATCCTAGAAGGTGGCAGCACTTCCCAGTGAGCACGCATCGTCATTATGGCGCGAAATTTCCATCAGAGGGTTGAAACCACTCCCGTACAGCAAAGACCTTGTGGGATGGCAAACCGCCACTGTGCATATATGGCAAAAACCCTCAAGGAGTTAATCTGGGTTAGAGCTGTGCATGAAGCGGCTGAACACTTCTTAGCGCTTCTAAGGGGACGAGACAGGAACAGCGCCTGTCCTGTCTTCTTAAAGGGAAGCTAAAGCACTTTTCGAAAAAAATGAGTTCTCTCTGTCATTTTATAGCTTTCAGTCCGCTGAAGAAGAATATCTCATTCAAAAAGAGCGGACATAAACGCAAAAAGCTGATTTTAGAAGAAAACGCGCCCCATCGCCTCAGGGCGACGAGCGAACGCCGCTCTTAACCGCGATTGGCTAGTACTGTTGTGATGTCATCCACGGGGATCTCCAGCCGGCACCGACGGCGCTGCTGCGTAGTGCGTTACTTCACCTGGCTTTTAAGGACTACGTTTTGAATATTATAGATAATTCAAGTAGTGTTGAACAGTTTGGACTTTCACCATGGATGTTCGAGCCATCAGCAGCTTCAGAAAATGGCGGAACCAACAACGCCGCAGAGTGCGCCGGCAGCGAAAGTCAAGTCGTGACATTTTCACGTGTTGGAAATCTCGACTAGATGGATGGATGCATGGATGACAGCTTTTATTTCCACCGGAAATGGAGACACCTTACTACTCACCGCCCCCAGCACGCAGGCCTGGAAGGCGGGGGCCGGAGCCTCTGTGACTAAAGGCTAACAAAGAGATTTTATCTCTTCGCGGCCTCAGCCGCCAGGCGGATTGGCTTGTTTCTGCCGAGCGGGTTTTTCGCTGCACAGCAGGGGTTCCCAGCTTTCTCTGCTGTCAATAACTTCGTCGACTCCGGGGTAGTCAGCACATTCCCATATACTTTGCTTCCAGGTAATCCAGGTAATCATGGAACCGCCGGACTGTCAGGACCTGAATGAGCACGTGCAAACCTATTCCGAAATCGTTGAGAACTACAGACTAAACAGAAAACTGGTCCACCGCCGAATAAGAAGCTAAGTAATAGAGAAGCGACTGCATGGTGGCGCCTGCAAGCCGGAAATTTCGTTAGCCCAGTATGGGCCTTTCACGTCCTACCAGGGTAACACGAAAACCAAATCTCAACTGATACGTATGTTTTGCGTAGGTGCATGCGCGTGCATATCTTTTGTGTAGGTGCATGTGCAAGTGGCAATGAAAAAAAAAGGAAACTGCCGAAAGGTTGTTGCATACCGCTGCTGCATAAAAGCCTGGCTACCAACTTCTTTCCGGCGACGGTCTGTGTGTGTCTTCTCCTGGCCCTGCGTCTTTTTTTCGCTGTTTTTTTTCTCTTGATGAACTTCTTGTAACACCTGTAAACATGATCTAAATCAGATCACCGGCAAGCTTACACGAGTGGCGCGAGGTAAAGCATTTGTTTGTTCATTTATTTATGGTTACTTGCCTAGTTACTCCCGAAGGCCTTTTAGAACTACAAAAGAATGCCAAACTGAATGAGTTGGAGTGGGTTCACTGCTGTACTGCAGCGCGAAGAGACGAGGCGACCGGCGGAAGGAAGCTCCCGTGTGCGCTTTCCTTCTTTCGCATGTTCAGGCTCCTGTTCAACCATGAAACTTCTGCACTTACCCCCGTGCGTTTTTTTTTTTTTGCATGCTGAACACGCGTTTGAAGAATAATTATGGCTGCGTTTCAGAGCTCGCAGTGCTGCTCATCAAAACTAGTGTGCTGCGACATATAGTTGCTGCTGTTGCGTATCGAGATAACAAGCAGAATTACTTGTGGATGACATACATGTATGCGTAACGCAGCTCGACAACTTTGCCGTTCTGACTCAAGGACAAATTAGCATGAATTCTGGCACCATTGTCGATCGTCAGCCATGACCAAGCGCTCATGAATGCAAATGTTTGCTTTGCTTAAGTATACTAGGCTTATATAATCGCTTTTTTGTTCAGTTAGATGCAGCTGCATTTGCTGCGCGCTGATGAAAGATTAAGAGAATTGCTTGCGCTGCCATGAGGTGCAAGCAATCAGGAAAAACCAAAAAGGCACACAGTGCGTAACGAGCTCAAAAGAGTTCAAGACTGTGTGCTTAAAGACAGTGCTGGAAGTGGCCTTAGCTCAGCATGGATGTGAACCAGCTGAAAAGGGAGAGTTTACAATCAGGTAAGAAAGCAATATAACGAAAATATAAATATTGATCCAATAAACATATTTTGTGCAGGCAGTTTCGGCATGCTGTGTACCATCAGATTGTCTGGTTAACGTGGAAGAGGCTGGGGGAGAACAACCGACGGATTCTACCAAGCTGTGTGCTGAGCACTGTTCAAAAGAAGTACCATGCCAAAACTGGTTTATATGCAGGCTTCAAGCATTACACGGAACCCCCGAACGAGAGAAAGTAAACGGCACTGGCAGAAGATTACGTTGATCTGTGGTTCGCCAAAGCGCGGTCCGCAGCGAAGCAAGCACAGCCGGACGGCCAGCCGACTCTCCGTGAATGGCGTCACTTCCGCCAGTTCTCCCTCTCGGCCATCCCCCATAACGGGCCTTCCGGAAGCGACGAGGACGTGCTGGCGGCGGGTTTTTAGGAAGCGATTGCAGCTCTGTTTGCAGACAGAACCGAGAAACAATTTACACACCATTTTCAAGGTCCTTTCTTCTCAACCATGGCGTTTCATGCGGTTTGAAAACCATTTCAGCTTCCCTTTAATACCTTGCGCTAAGAAGTATCCTGCCTTGCAATCCTTAATACAAAGAGCCCTAACTAATAAGCTGTGGGACATGTGCAGTGAAAGTTACATAAGACAGCATAAAAATCTTTTCTGAAGCTGATAGCCTCTGAACTTCAGCATCAGTTATTTTTCTTGTAATCTGCCACTTTGTAACATTATTTATTTCTGTGCCGTTGTCGGTATAATTATGCTCTGATCAGATCGGGCCAAGTTTACCATCTATAAAATAGGGACCAGGCCAGGCACTAGGTCAGACTTACAGCCTTTGCACAGCTCTAATCTGAGCGTCTTTTCTGCTGCATCAGGTTCCTTTCAAGAACCGAAGGTTTACAAACATGAAAATTACAGCACATTTTGATGTGACACATTATGGGCACAAAAGCTGTAGAAGAGGGCTGGATGCACATACCGAAGAAGGCCCAAAACACCTTCCGGGTGCAAATCTGTGATGACCACGCGTTCCTCCTTGGCGAAGTTTCCATAAAACATGGCCCTGAAGACATCATTCTGCAGTGCCAAGACCAACCGGTGTGCCTTGAATGATCTGTTCTGGTTGGGAAAATCCTTGTTTTCGACGGCAATCTCCACGTCAGTAAGGTCCTCCTCTTTAAGAAACTTTGCAAACGAGAACTGCAAGCAAATGAAAGAGGGTCATGTTTCCAACCTAAGTCACTTCACAATTCCACCAAAGGCCAATCAAAAAAGGCTGCCCCGTGTCAGTTATCAAATGCAGTAGGTCTACAACTCAACAGCTGTTCTTTGTTAAGATGGCCATAGTATCACAAATGCCTTACAATGATAATTAAGTGGAATCCGTTAATGAAAGGATCATCGCTATGGCCTTATAGCTTGCATGTAGTGCACACCTTGAGATGGTAAACAGAGAAATGCATTTGTAATTTTACATCCCCAGGAAACATCACAATTGAAAAGACAGCTCTGGGCCAACTAACAAGAGTGCTGAAAACTAGCTGCACTTTTCTGTGAAAAGAATACCACTACCCGTTTGCACGTCGACAGAGGAAGATTCTGAAAGAGTGGTGAGAAAGGCACTCTAAACCAGAGCCCTTCAGCACAGCTCAGAAAGGTTGTCTATTCACTGCAGTGCACTCTTTGTACCAGCATTTCCACGCACGGTAGCATTTAGAGGGCAATGCTATCTACTCTCTAAGCACGAGAAGAACCACAACTGTGTGCCACTGAGAAATAAGCAACAATAAGCAGTTCCAGAGGAGAGAGCTCCTCCAGAGAGGGAAGAGGCGGCTGGTAAGTGGCGCCACTCCTTTGGAGGCTTGGGCCAACCAGACCACTGCTTCCGCAGTACAAAAGTACAAGTGCAATGACCAGTATTAATAATAATATTAACCACTCATAAACAAAAACTGTCCCGCTCATAGGCAGACACAGAACACAAAAAGGATGGTGGGATATGAAAGTGGCAGAGGAATAAACCAGTGCAAGAGGTTCAACTTCAAGGGGCACTTTAAGCATCAAAGAAACAAACACTGTGGCAGAGTTACTCAGTGACCCTGCAGAGTCATCCGGGACATGTTCACAGTGATGGGTGGCATACATACCTTTGTCTCACGATGCAAGTAGAAACCCTCCCCCGGCGGCTTAAATCGTGAAACAAAAGTGGCTCACTAGACATGCAAGGCTTTTCATTCCAAACAAAACGAACCAAGCTAAAGACAGTCATGTGCAGAAAAAAAAATTTACTTTCCCTGTTTCTTTGGATTGAGTACTGTGACTACCACGGTAAGTAAGGTGAGTATAAAGAGGAGCCACCAAGAAAAGGAGAGCTGTCATTAAAATATCCACAGATATTAGCCATGTTTAATGCATTTAGGGGACAGACTAGATAGGGAGCCAGGCTTATAAAATGAACACTAAGGAACACACCATCCAGATTTTGTTCTTAGTAAACACTGATTCTCTGGCTCTTTCTGGTAACATTTTTTGGGCTGGGTTATCAGGTGCAACGTCCCAAGGCGGCTCAGGCTATGAGGGACGCAATAGAGAAGGGCTCTGGATAATTTCGACCACTTGTTGTTCTTTAACACACACTGACATCACACAGCATACAGGCCACTAGCTTTTTGCCTCCATCGAAAAACGACCGCTGCAGCCGAGATCGAACCTGCGTCTTTCGAGTCAGGAGCTGAGCACCATAACCACTGAGCCACTGTGGCGACTATGTTGAAGTTTTTCCAACAGCAAGAAGACCTTCTGTAGTTGAGAAAATTGGATTTAACACTCGAACATTTTCTTCTTATCACCTCTATAAAATTCATGATGACAAGACGCTAAAGCAACTCCGTGACCACTTACTGGAAGTGGATCGCACCATAGCCTGGCCTCAGGAACTAACCTCAAGAAAGCTGTGCTGAAGTCACCATTGTGTGCCTGTGAAAACATGTGGTGGTGGCCAGACCTGCATTTTTTTTTCAGCCTTTCTTAGCTTACAAAAACCCCATTTTCTGCAACAGGAGCCTCTTCATAATTCCAACAACCTCCACATCCTGGACTGGAATCTGAGAGAAGGCAAGCGGATCAAGGAGTGGCAGGAATTGGTGGATCGTCAAGTGGGCAGAAAAGATTAAGAAATTCGCGGGGATAGGATGGCCACAGTCGGTACAAAACAGAGTCAGAGAGATATGGGAGAGGCCGTTGTCTTGCAGTGGGCGTAGTTAGGCTAACGATGATTACTATTAAGAGCAGGAGGAGAAGGAAAGCACAGCTTTCTACAGACACAAGCGAACTTAAGTCTGTACTCAGTACCACAGTGCTGAACAGGGCTAGTTGGAACATTTACTTCTCAAGAGGCAGCACAAAAGCGGCATGACAAAAGGAAGGGAACATCTAACAGGAAATGGTAGTACCAGTGCTGTCTTACAAGGTTTTTTTTCCCTTTTGTCCTGTTGTTTTACAGCTGCCTCTTGAGGAGAAATATTAAGCATCACGTGCCACAAATACCAAGCAGGACAAAGTTGGTGTAGCATACTGCTGCCGAATAAAATAAAGCAGGCCAGCCACAGAAGTGCGTGAGGGGCTTACCTCTCCCGGGCCGTCAGTCTGACAAGACGCAAGAGCGTAGCGCTTGCTGGAACTGTAGCCATAGGAAGAGCTCTGCCTGCCGCAGTACCGGCATGCAGTGTGGGAACCGCACTTGGTGCACAACACTGCACATAATAATTGATACAGGAAACACATGGCCGCAGTCAGTGGAGCTCACATTCTACAACTGCGTGAAGTGGTGGCAGCTACCTGTTCTTTTACAGAGCTCAACGTTGAGTATGAATACAGCTAATAACACTGCAATTTTCCAGAACTGATATCATTGTCCTCAAAACAGGAGATTTATGTCGACTAAAAAAAATTTCAAAGGCTTGTTGCTGTCCATTACAAGTGACGTTGACAATGATAGTGGTCACTGTATGCTGTGCTTCTGTGTCAAGTTCATGGGCAGACACCGAGGAAGGTACTGCACCACGCATTTACCACTTAGCTGAGTGGCCACGAAATTATTGAAACTAAGGTTTGGTAGCCATCTGTGCTTTGACAGCTCATGGCTCCAATGCATCACATGCCCAGGATGCCCGGTATTCCTCTGAGCTTAACCTATGCCAAGGAAGCCTCCTCCAGAGACGTGTTGCAAGCTCAGGTAAGCACAGCTGCAGGCTTTAATACAGCGCCATGCTGCTCGCTCAGGCTACAGTGTACAGAAATTTTGGCATCGTCTACATGTGACACTTGCAATATAGGAGATGAAGCCTCTTAATGATGCACGCTTTTTGTGTGAACACAGTGTTCACTGACATATACTGCATCCACACCTGGTGGCAGTTGCTTCTTGAGCACGCCCAGCGCTGACTGCACTCAGATCACTCATCACATATGTGATCATAGTTGTGGCAATTATGCAGTGACCCAAAAGGTATTATTCTCGCACACCTCATGCGATAAAACAGTCTGACACAGCTGAATGAGGTCCTTGACCTTCTGTTTGGCATCTCTGAGGAGCTCATCCACTGGCCGACCAACGAAGAGCACACACAGCCAGCTACATTTCAAAGAAACTGGCATCCATGATAGTATACCTATGACATATCCACCGAGTCCTTCATGACATGTCCCAGCTGATTTCAGCTTGAGGTCACCTTGACATTCATACCCAGCTAGTCCTAAAGAAATCTTGCACCAGTTCCCTTTAAGGTAAGCACGTCTTTACTTCTACAAAGCCATGCTGCTCGCTCAGGCTACAGTGTACAGAAATTTTGGCATCGTCTACATGTGACACTTGCAATATAGGAGATGAAGCCTCTTAATGATGCACGCTTTTTGTGTGAACACAGTGTTCACTGACAAATACTGCATCCACACCTGGTGGCAGTTGCTTCTTGAGCACGCCCAGCGCTGACTGCACTCAGATCACTCATCACATATGTGATCATAGTTGTGGCAATTATGCAGTGACCCAAAAGGTATTATTCTCGCACACCTCATGCGATAAAACAGTCTGACACAGCTGAATGAGGTCCTTGACCTTCTGTTTGGCATCTCTGAGGAGCTCATCCACTGGCCGACCAACGAAGAGCACAGACACAGCCAGCTACATTTCAAAGAAACTGGCATCCATGATAGTATACCTATGACATATCCACCGAGTCCTTCATGACATGTCCCAGCTGATTTCAGCTTGAGGTCACCTTGACATTCATACCCAGCTAATCCTAAAGAAATCTTGCACCAGTTCCATTTAAGGTAAGCACGTTTTTACTTCTACAAAGCACATAACTTATTACAGTCAGATACAACTCAAGAACACAGCCGCAAATGTGTCTTCCTGCCAATGGCGGCAACTGGTTTTCACGACGTCGAGGTTAATCCCCTTGTGTCGAATCACAGAAGAGTGGAATGTGCCTCCATGAAATGAGATTGACTGCAGCACTGTGACAATGTTCACAAATAGAAATTCTGCTCTTTTGCTACGGCATGGCATGACGAATCGACAAACTACGACAAGACTGTATTAAGAAAGGTGGCTGAAATTTCGAGAGACCACAGGCGCTTTGAGGAGCCTCGGTTTAACGCAAGTGCAATACACAAACCATAAAAGCAAGCAAGCATATTTTCTCCGTAAGCCAAGCAATCACAGTGTCCACACAGCTAGCCTCACACAATTAAGGCCAGACCACACTAACAGTGTGAATGTTCTAGCTCCGTGATCACACAAGAAACTTGATCACAACACTAATAAACAAAATGCACCTGCAAAGATGGACAATCACACATGTAACAACAGCATGGACTCCAACGTTAAGGTACGCTGTTGGGCAAGTTTGTGATAGGACATTATGGACTACAACGATGTTTGAGGAGGTGGTGAATGAACATTCATAGATTACAATGCGCAATTGTTTATAGCTCTAATGAACAAGTATGGCGATAACGAAACATGTCACGCTAACCCATGGTAAAAATAACGTGTCAGCGTCGGCACGAGCGAGAGAGGGAGACCGAGGAAAGAAAAAGCAGTGGAGTTAACACGGCAATGCACCTTTACTTGACCCACATGTGGAGAGGGGTATAAAGGGAGGAAGAGAACGGAGAATCTGAGTTCAGTTCATTGGTCATGGAATGTGCTCATGCTTCCTAAGAGGTGTAAAAACAAAAAGCGCCCACAGTCCATGTACAGCCTGACGCTCAAGCCTCCAAAACATAAATATGTGAGGATATGCGCATAGCGTTAGTAACGAAGACAAAAGTCACGGTCCCAGGTTCCGCTGGGGAACGTAGGGACACTTTGGCGTGGCTTTTCATTGTCGTGGGGAAGTCGAAATAACCATTTAGGTTGGACTTTATTATCGGAATGTCTAGCGTTCCGTCCAGATGGAACGGCGTGACTGCTGTTGGAGTTACGTCCAAACATAGCATTTGCTGGCATTGAAGTTCCGTCCAAACCATACCCCTCGTTTCTTTTTCGTCCAACTCGTGGTGCTTAATGTCCCATCAGGTTTTGATCATACTAGCACCAGTACATAACTTCACAGTGATCACAACGTGTACGATGGCATATTGCTGCGTGATTTGCTTGAATCTAAAACAGTTAGATTTAGTTTAGTTAGGCTCTTTTCACTGTCACAGAACTCACGCGGCAGTTGCTGTTTTTTCTAAACATACCAAGAGCAGTTAACTTTGTTTCACAATGCGGACGGCACTAGCTACAGCCTTTTATTATTGCGACAAAATGAAACTACGCACCCAAACATAGCCGGACGTGGCCGTGAGAAAACCGACCGCGTTTGAATGGTAAGCAGGAAACGAGTGAGGACACAGCGGAAATAGTTGAAAACATTTTTAATGTAAAACAAAACAGTAAAGCGACTACTTACAGCTCATCGTTTGCAGCAAGCGAACCAAGCGTCCCGAGTGCACCCTTTACAAAAAACCGTTGCGACTGCCTTCAAAGAGTCGTCCAGACCCCTCGCAGTTAATGCGCCAATTCTAGCGAAACAAAGTCGAGCGCAAAACACGCCAGAAGTAGCCCTCTAATCAAACTGAAAAATTTGTCGAGCGTACTCGTTTTGCACGTAGAATCGGCATGCACAACAATAACGCGCGTCTGCCCGCAAACGCCGCCCAATTTGAAGCTACCGTCACTACCGTCTCTGGAACAGCCAATGGAATCGAAATTCGTGGGCGATGCCAGCGACCCTGCGGCGTCTGACCATTGGCGCTTTCAACTTAAAAGTTCACATTGCTTTGTTATTTTAATTTAACCTATCTTATTTATATAGTATGTGCTTGCTAATAAAATTAAAAACGCAAATCTTGCTCGGACCTTTCGAAGCACTCAGACACCGATCGGCAGGTGGTGGGGGCAGTGCAGTGCCAAAGCCAGCCCGAGCCGAACCGCAAAAACAAGCCAAAGCGCCTTTTGCGAAGTGCGCTTGTTGTTTTCAGCTGGGGTGTGTTCTTGTTGCTTTGGCAGCTTTGGCATTCTGTGATACTCCTTTTCAAAATTCAAAATACGTGAACGTGTACATTGACTGCCGGGAGTCGGACGGAGCCTAGGAACAGCAATGCCTAATGGTTGTTGTGTGGCGGGCTGTCGTTCGGGGTACAAAGGCAACGACGAGAAAGTGTCGCTTTTCAGTCTTCCTTGTAACCGCGAACGGCGAGAAAAATGGAATTATGCCATTGGACGAAAGGAAAATCCCTGGGTTTCTTACGAGTCGCGGCACTTGCGTGTTTGCGAGAAGCATTTTGACCCCGAGGACATCATTCGGCACGATGTGTGCGTAATGGATGGTGACTCTGTGACCCTGCGGCGCACAAAGCCGCAGTTGAAACCCGACGCTGTGCCTAGGACCACAGAAGTATTTCCAAGGTCCTCATCCCGGCCGAAAGCACGTTCTTGGACACGTGGAAAGCGACGGCGTGTCGCCTCGGATGTCTGCGGAGATGACTTGACCCCGAACGTCGACTACCCTACTATCGTAGTCAAAAGTGGTAAGCACAAATCTGTCATTTACGTCAGTGCGTCTGAACTTGAAGTCTTAACAACGAAAGAATTGTTTTAAAACGACACCTTTGTAATTTTTTTTTTCAGGGGCTGAGCAAAATGCGCGTGTGACCGTCGACAAAGCCTGCCAGACTGTAAAGACGCCGGACAACTCCGAAGAGAAGGAACTGAAATCGCAGCTTCGCTCCACAAAGCGGCAACTCCGCCGGTGCCAGAAGAAGCTCGCCGAAGTCACAGCGCGTGAAAAGGAACTGAGCTGTTTTGTGGACACCTTTCAGAAGCTTACGGACAATGAGAAGTTAATCCTAGACCAGTGCCTGATGAAGGCACATGCAGAGTCCGCTAAAGCTGCGCAGTAACCGAATTTTTTTAGGAGGTTGCTGCGTTTTCGTGCTTTGCAGGGGTGCCTACATGTTATTAAGTCAGTCATTTTATTTGAGGCAACAAAGTTGCCTGCATGTGCTGCATTCTGTGTCAGAGGGAAGAATCTTCAAGGATTTAAAAATCAGCACTGCTTCGCTGGTACATCCATATAGGAATGGTTGTGTAACTTCCTGTTCCTGAACAGTCAGTCCATATCCATACCCGTGTTTTGTTGTAAGGTTAAGCATCTTGTGCGTTTTCACACTCTACAGCTACCACAACAGCTCATTTTTGTTTGCTGTGCTGGAGAAAAAGTTACACAAGTAGTTCCTGAGAGAGAATGACAAGGTTTTGCAACAACCTGTCACTTTGTGGGGTTTTTTTTTCTTGTAAATGACGAGACACAAAGTGTGGGCTTTTTTCTTTAAGGTGTTCTAATCCTTGACAAGAGAGCAAGGCTTTTTTGACAACTTTAAGGGTGGAAACTACATTTTTGTTATTTTACCCGGTCATCCCTTGGTTGCTGCTCACTAATTTGTGCACTTTGTCCCGGTTGGGCTGCCCCTGGCACAATATAGAAAGGTTCCTACTGTGTATTACAAATCTTGCAAATGGTGGTACTGTGGCGAATGCAGCGACATCTCGCAACTCAACACAAACCAGCTAGATCTGGCCGCCTTCAGTGAATACTTTTTCACATTGTCATCATGAACACAGATGGTAGCAGTGTCGTAATGTGGATTCGTATTAGCTATCAGTGGTGCATCATTCTTGCACCTGTATGAACCCACTCTGTCTACTTGTTAAAGAGGTAGTGAACAAAAATTTTCCGCCGAGATTTCTGGCCCAAATTGTAGCTGTGGCACTGAGGGTGACCAAAAGAACACTCTTGAAACAGAAATGAGTAGATAGTAATTATTTTAATCATTATTTCTCAAACCGCAATACCTAATTGTCGCCTGTGAAAGCTCCCACATTACTGGACGTGACATGAACCTTACCTGTTGCAAGCTATCGCCGGCACAGACCACACGAAAGTGAATTTGTTTGACACGCTTTTGCGTCGTTGTACAGTCCGTTTTGTTCGTCTTCCTCATGTCCATGTTTCAAGATTCTCTGCCTACATCTCGTGGTTCTATACTTTGGGTGACTACTTGCCTGATTCTGTCCGTATTAGTCAGAAAATCCTATTGGCCGCAGTGATGGCGAATTAAAAAGGCAACATTTTGCAGAGACAGTACCAGTAGTGCCATGTCGCTCCTGCCGGACGAATGAGTAGTCAGAGATTCGTGAACTGTGCACGCTGCACACTGCCAAGCCAGTTTGCCTACGACACTGCTGAGGGTAGGCTTGATGTCGCGCCCGCAGCTTCGTAGGCAAGCGCGCGCTGAGTACGGCCGGGTGACCACTCACAAAATGCCGAAAACACGGCCATCTAGTCAAAAATAACCAGAATAATGACTCTATACTTGAGTAATCATATGTTACTCTAAGGAAGACAACGGGCATGCGTGTGAAGGGCATGGCCATCGCCTGGTGCACGCTTCTGGCTGTACTGGCTGATTTCGGACTGCTGTTGGCCCTACTTTCATTCCGAAGCTTTTCCAAATAAGCCCCACCTTACAGTTACAAATGAAAATCTGGTGCTTTCTCAATATTTCCAGATTTTTAATTCAGTATCTCTTTAAATCTCCACACATCCCTAAGTGCATCAGGTGGAGGAAGGTGCAGTTTGGAAACACAAAATGCCAAAAACACTGCCATCTAGTCAAAAATAACGAGAATAATGACTCTATACTTGAGTAATCATATGTTACTCTAAGGAAGACAACGGGCATGCGTGCGAAGGGCTTGGCCATCGCCTGGTGCAGGCTTCTGGCTGTACTGGCTGATTTCGGACTGCTGTTGGCCCTACTTTCATTCCGAAGCTTTTCCAAATATGCCCCACCTTACAGTTACAAATGAAAATCTGGTGCTTTCTCAATATTTCCAGATTTTTAATTCAGTATCTCTTTAAATCTCCACACATCCTTAAGTGCATCAGGTGGAGGAAGGTGCAGTTTGGAAAAGGGGGTTTAGACTTGCAAATGCAATATTTTAGCCTGTTTTCGGATAAGGGGGTGACCAGTGTGGTTCCTAAATACATGATCGCAATTTCTCACTCGGGGATGGTGAATCTTTGTCTGGAATAACCTTGCAAGGGTTGGCCAATTTTGGCTAATACATAAATGCAGATCGATCAGTGCTAATTAGTGTGAGAGCACTATTCCAAACTTACCAACCCTGAGCAGGAATCTTGTCTTTTGTTCGAAACTAACTCGAGCTTACCCGAGCTACTCGAGTAAGCTCAGGTAAGTTTGGAGAAGCATCGTGCAAGCTGCATCCAATGGCAGGAAGCTCGGCTAAGCATTCAAGCGGCTCATCGAAAACCTCTCATCATAATTTATTTCCATTGTTTGCCATGACCACCCACTCCCTTATGTAATGTCTTGATTGAGACCTTTGAGGAAATAAATGAATGATTGTAAGTTCGGAAGAGTGTTGCGCCAGCTGTAGCCAATGGGAGGAGGGCGTCACGCCACCCAGGTCACGTAACCTTGTGGTGTTATCATAACCTTCCCTGACAGGTGGCATCTAAATTCTGTTGGGTTGTGCTGTGTTGGGTTTTATTTATGGCACATAGGCAGCTAAGGTCATCATGCACCAGGCTCAAGGTATAGAATAAGTTTCGTGCAGAATGTTTACAAATGAAAAATAATATCGATGGTGTAGATGGCCTAAAATATTGTACTGTCTAGTAATAACATAGGGGAAAAAATTTGGAAAAGACTAACTATGAAAGCCTTAAAGTAGGTCAGGTAACCTCAGCGGCTATCCTTGGCTGGGCAAGGATCCTGAGGCTCCCGACCAATCAAAGAAAGACCTCAGCCTTCTTCTTGGTGATAAGAAAATGGCTGAATGTGTATCATACTATAAAGCGAGGCAGTGGTTCAAAATTTAGTTTTTCAAGTGCGCCTGCTTCTTTTAAAAAGCTAAAAATAGAAGGTACGTTAACAATAGCATTATCATCTAGGAGCAGTGTTGGATGAACAGGAATGCATTCATTATAAAATTGAGTAAAATACTTTTTTCTTAATTTTTCCAGTTTCACAAAAGAGAATAAAATGTGGTTAACCGTGAACCCATCTCCGCATTCTTGGCAAACAGGTTTGTCTTGTTTTGTTAGTGGGAAGTTGTGTGTAAGGTGCGTGTTGCCTATTCAGAGATGACATAAGATCACTTCCTTGCAACGTTCTTGGTGCACACATGACTTAAATTCACCTAAAACTGGTTTTACCAAGTGTAGTTTATTATTTATTTCATTGTTCCAAGCCGACTGCCATTTTTTCCTTAGTCTCCTTGCTACTAATTTCATGCAATCATTAAACGGTATATTCACCTTTTTTATTTACTTGCCACGAGCTGGCATTTAAATTGATTGGTCACGAGAGGTTGTTTGGGAAAAGCAACATAGGTCGCAAAATCCCTACCAACAGCTGCGATAGAAACAGCCACCTGCCTGTGCAGTGTACATCGCTTATCCGCACTGCTCTGATTGTAGTACGAGGACTCGCCATGATACATGAATATTAAGTAAAGACTGACCAATTCTGCATATATGGGCATTGACCCACTGAAGCCATCGCGTCATACCCTTAAGGCGGAGATTGAGTGCACCCTTCAATTGATGAATAACACCTGCTTCGCATGTCTACTCAGTTTAACTACATTAAACCCCTGCCACTTTTTTTCTCTCTGTCATTAAGTTTGTAACACACTTTCTGCTAATTTCAAAGCTTCCACAAGGTATAGAAGCACTTCACTATGACTGTTGGGGTTTGTAAAAGTACAAAAGGCAGCAGTCAGGTCACTGGGCACTGCTGACGCTTGGAATAGCTTACATCATTTTGAACTCATTATAGGAAGTCAGTGTGAGACTTGCTGTTCACATCAGTGGTTATGGGTGCCATTGGTTAAGATACTGATAGAGTTAAGGAGGGCTTGCGTGTATCTCCATTGCTTTTGTATGACACCATGTTTCAATATTAAATTTTTCTCCATTTTGCAGCTGTTTGGTGAAAGCACTGGAACCCTACAGAGCTGAACTCCAAAGAGGAAGATTACGAAAGGCTGCTTGAGTCTTCCGGGGCTTCTAATTCGAGGTTATTGATGAACAGTTCAGTGTAGTGGAGCAGAGAATATCACTGTGAGTTAACAATTCTTGCAAGCTATATGATGGATATCTTGGGTGCTATCTGCTTTTCTGCAATCATATGAGCCTATCCTCCAGACACTGAAGAAACAATATTGAGTGGCTTCATGCTTGATGCTCACTTGCAAAAGCATCATGGGTCTCTTGTAGTAGTAAGTGTCTAATCAAAAAATCAAAAAAATATAATAAAAAGGAAGTTAAAAGATTTTTGCTCACCCCGACATCTGCTATCACTGTATCGGCGGCACCTGAGCTGGGGCAGCGGAAATAAAGGATAGGAGGCAGTATGAAGAAGAGAAACGAAAGAGGTGAGGGGATAGCAAGAAAGGACATAGGGAGCAGTCATATTTACACTATTTACAGAGTCCAAATAAAGTTGTCCAGGTCGTGCGCGCCTACAGTCAAAGAGGAAAAAATAAAAAAACGCACACAACACTTTGCACAACAGCTGGGGTGGGGCGCCCAGCTGTTAAGCGTCCGAGGTAGTGCATGGGAAGCGTTCCATCACAGCGCATCACTACCTGGCGCAGAACAGACGGGACGTCAAGCCCGTCTGTTCAAGAAATGCACAGAGGCTCACCATTGTTTGCTCACAGGTGCGCGCACTGCCTTGCGGCCACAGTAGTGTCTTGAGCGAGTTTGGGAGTAGGCCCAGCTCTCTGTAGGCCGCGAGCATATCGTAACAAGCATCAGCGAACGCGGTACAGCGAAGGAGCAGGTGCTCCAGTGTCTCCACTGCACCGCATGGGTCTCTTGCAGAAGTCTGGTTTTTGGGATATTTTTGAAAAACCATGCCCCCCTGAAGACAAATGCAGTCTGTTTGTTTGCCAACATCTTGTCTCGATAAAATTCACTTCTCATTCATCTTTCAGGGGTATTTCATCACAGCAAGGCACACTACTGTCTATGCAGCAGTACCTGTTTGTTTATCTGATGCTATCGGTAAAATAACCTGGTTGGTCCTTCCAGTTAGAACTTGAGGGAGACGGACCTGAGCAGATTGCAGGAACTCTGAACAAGAGCCCACAGTAAATCAGGTCAGCAGCCTTCTCCCAGATTTAAGAACCAGACTCTTATGTTCACAGAGGTTTCAATTAACCCCTCCAGACTGCATTTATCATTTCGGCTCAAAATAACCATTTTATGACCTGAATATCGTGTCTAGGCCTCTAGAAAGCCAATCCATTAGTTTTCCAATGGAAAACAATAATGGGCAATTTTTTGCATGGAAACGCAAATTCTCTTACAAATTGTCAAAACACTTGGAAGCTGTAATAATCGAACAACAGGATTTATGATATAAACACCCTAAGGATGCCCCGCCGCGGTGGCTCAGTGGTTAGGGCGCTCGTCTACTGATCCGGAGTTCCCGGGTTCAAACCCGACCGCGGCGGCTGCGTTTTTATGGAGGAGAAACGCCAAGGCGCCCGTGTGCTGTGCGATGTCAGTGCACGTTAAAGATACACAGGTGGTCGAAATTATTCCGGAGCCCTCCACTACGGCACCTCTCTCTTCCTTTCACTCCCTCCTTTATCCCTTCCCTTACGGCGCGGTTCAGGTGTCCAAAGATATATGAGACAGATACTGCTCCATTTCCTTTCCCCCCAATACCAATTATTATTATTATTATTATTCACCCTAAGGATCATGGAATCATTTGTTGCTCCGAAGATGAATGTGATGCAAAGAAATCCAAGAAAAAAAAATTGACTTAAGTACCGGTGGCAAAATCTCCCTGCAAGAAAATGTTGCAACGTGTGCTTCAAAGCTGTTTTGAAAACTATCTTTTGCTGCCTTCGTCAATTGGTGTAAAAACACGTTATTTGCAAGGTGAAGAATGCTAAATTCACCTGAAAAGAAGAAATTAGTGTAAGCTAGAGCATGCTCTGAGTAAACACAAGTTCGCATCGTATGCACTTTTGTGTGCGTGCCCCAGCTTTTTCCTTGCTACGAGAAAACAGGCAATTTCAGGGCAGTGTGTGTAAAGTACTCTTTCACCCATAAATTTTAAAATTTTGCTTTGTTGCAGTGCAGTGCGGTTTAGTTAATAGAGGCCTTTTTTTTAATAACAGAAAAATCAAGTAATGTATTGCTTACATAAAAGAAATATCCTTAATTGGTAAAATTTGCGAGTAGCACAAGAGTTTGCAATGATATTATGTATATTCATTAAGGAAAGAGGAGAGTAATAAATTTAGAACATACATCTTGGGCATTACTATGTCAGAAACAAGTATTCGAAGTTAAAGAACTCTTCATGCTAAAGATTCTGTTCAGCAATAGAAAAATCAATTGCTTGGCTGCACCGCTTCGAGCTACTCCGCAGTGCAGTGTCAAGGCTAGGCTGATGTCGGACCTTTTGGAGAAAACTCGATCCGCTATAGACTGCTGGTGGCACGCATTTGTTCAAAATATGCCCGGTACCTTCAGAGAGGCTTGGAAAGCAGCAAATATCCTTTGCAACAGCAAAAATAAATATTAAAGACAAGCACCTGTCGATAGTCCAGAGTAGGCAGAGCAGTCAGCTCTGTCCAAATTAAAATTAGTCGAATGGGCATCACCTTTTGGCATTAAAATTAGACGACACCTTTTCCATAAAGCTGTTGCTTGCATCTACAAAGTCAAGTGTTAATGGTGCGGAATCACGAGAACATCGTTGTGGCTGAGCCGAGTCAGTGTGAGAAGAGGATGCCACCTTGAACACCTTGCTCGCCATGATTGCTGCACATCGACAGGCTTTGTGGGGAGTGTAAAAAATACTCCTTGATATGGTTGACAAAAAAAAAACTGAATGCAAAGCTGAAGTACAGTTCTTCTGTAACATACTAAATGGTGTTAACTCATCCAGAACTGGCCCAAACTGCATTGAATTGGCCATTTAGCGCTGTAATTCAGATTGAGCCATTTGAACAGGCGCAATAAGGAAAGGGTTAAAGCAGGAAGGTGAGTCCTTATTTTCCTGTTTAAACACACCTTTTTTTTTTTAGGCCCAGGTAGACTTAATAGAAGAGGAAAATGTAGTAGCCAGAGAAGAAAGTACTACACTTTGATATAAGACAACCTCGATAGAATGCACGAGCCTCTACACAGCTTCTGCAAAAGAGAGGATGGCCGGAAGCTCGTGCTGAGCAGCCGAGCATCGTATCCAGCAAGCACCACAGCCACAGTCACGAGTGGAAATTTGCAGCGTTTGGGATGAGTTTGTCATGATGCGCTTTTGTGTGCACACAGACCGATTGTACCATGATAGCAAGAAGCCAGGGGACACTCAAAACAACTAAGTCATGCATACCAGCAGCTTTGGGAACCTGGCCAAGTTTCATTTTCTGTGCCTACTTTACATCTATTTTACTGGCCAGTGTCCCATCACTAACAGAAACTCTAAATTTGAGGTCAACACCTCAGTGCTCTTTTGTTATTCACATTTTAATGTGAGAGCGTTAAGAAGCTCGTGTTGCACAAAACCCGGCATTGTTGAACATGAGTGAGAAATCCCGAAAAAAGCAACCTAGGAGGAAGTAGGTAGGTCACCGAGGTCACGTGACTTTGTGGCATCAGCACAACCTGTCCACCGGATTGTGAGCTAACTACCACCGTGGCAGGTGGCACATAATGATTAGTCATGAGAGATAGCTGGGGAGAGCAACCTGGATCGCACCCGTTCTATCAGTGGCTGCACCTGCCATCGCAGGGCAGTGGCACATCACTTCACCACTGCACCAGGAGTGGTATAAAGACTCCCAGCCATAGGGGTGCGCACCGCGGGAGGGGGGGGTATGCAGCTTTCCCCTCCAATCATCGAAGAGGGATGATAAGTTTTTCCCATACCTTTACTTTGTCGGACTTGTACGATCATTGTTTATAGCACAGTGTTGTGGTCATGTCGGCTTTTTGACAACACTGGTGGCAGAGGACTCGTGACATGTTGCGTTCTAGGAACTGTTTGCTTGCCCAGTCACTTTGATGCAATATTTTCAGGTTCTTTTTTTACAGTTAACAAAAGACAAATGTTGTGTCGTATATCTTCTGCGGTTTAGAGAAAACGACAATTCCTTCGGAAGCGCTTTGTTACATTGATGCCTTAGTGGTGCAGGGACTGCCTTTCTCTGCTGATGTTACATATGAAAATAAAAACTGCTGAATAATATTTTGTATATTTTGCAATTCCATCACACTAAAATAAATGTTTTACAACCATTCCTCACCTTTGCACTGCGTTGTGATCGAGGGGGCATCAGTAGGAGGTGGTTTTGGGTGGAGGAGGGGGGAAGGTGCAGCGGTGAAACTTGGCTCCCCGTAATGCAAAACCCTGTGGACACTTATGCTACCAGGATTCTATGAATGTTATGTTCAGAATGACTAGTTCTGCATATATGGGCAAACCTATTAGCTATTTCTTATATCCCCCCGAGTTTTTTGGAACCGATACGGTGCCTGAAGGACAACTGTGTCTATAACCAGCCCATATCACGCAAAGATGTTGCTTTGGAGCACCTTGAAGGATAGTTTGATAAGCTGCACTAACTGTCAGGAGGCTTTGGTTGCCATTGAAACAAAAGGCTACCTGCGAGTGCCATCTGATCATTTACTTAGCCTTCTGAAGAATTGCAGATTGTCCAAGAAAATGCATGTGTTTAGGTACAGACTGACTTTGTGGAGCAAGGTAATGAGAATGTTAGATGCACACTTAGTGTGATCTGCGGTAGAAGGGACCCATTTCTGGAATTCCACCAGCAGTTTTTTCACTGCAGAAAAGAAAAAGATAATGCATCACGAGAACTGCCAACCCGGTGGAGGCAGCAGGTTGTCACTAAACTGCTGTCATTAAGCACTCTACTTCAGTGTGCTCTTTATTGTGTAATTGCTCTATATGACTAATTTTCATTTTTTACTAGATATTGCACATGCGGATCTGAAGGCAGGCAGATTTACAAATAGAGCTAGCAATACTTTGACAAATAAGGCTGTGCTACACATACTATACTGTAATGCGTGCCTAAGCAAGCTTTAAATTCTTACTGCAATTAAAAAGTTAACAACACATCTCCCAGTTTTACCTAAATAATGCTTTTGGCAGCCCAATAATAGGTCAAGCAAATGATGTCAAAAATGCGCTGAAAGCAAATGAAAAAAATACCTGTCTTGCTGTACCTTGTCACAGAATTTAAAGGGGGAGGCGAGAATCATAGATGAAATATTTTATTGTCTTGGTGTAAAGCATTGAAATTTATTTGGCATGACTGTTTGGAAGTCCACAATATTCTGGTTAAATAGAGTATTTGACTTCAATATCCTAAGTAGTTTGATCAAATATTTAGATGCTTCATTGCTACACCAAACATGCAGACAGCCTGACGTGACAACAAAACAATATAGTAGCCTGAATTTATGTTTTACCTAAATGTTCTGCTAATATTTTTGCAAAAAATGCAGCCTGCATTGTTTAATGTTATATCCATGCTTGCATTGTGCACTTATTATCGTCATGTCAAACTAATGACAGAGGGAAAAAATGAGAAAGTAATTCAGAAATTAAAAACATCGCTGCATATGGGGCAGTTATCACGGAACGCAATGCGATAACCCACATGTAAAATCATGAAGCTATTGTCATGCTATGTTATGCAGGGCAGTCAGGCTAAACCATTTTTGAGAATACAGGCATTTTCACGGAGATCTCAAGCCAGTTTCTTGCTACGTACGGTCAAAAATTATTTCTAAAGTCACTTGTGGGCTGTATTCAAGGAAAGTTTTTCAGAATATAATAGAAAAACCTTATAGATATGAAAACTGATACCTTCTAAAGCTGCCGACTACTTGTCTAACTTCGCACTCGAATTACGGCATTCTCAACTATAAATACGATACCCAAGTGTCTCTTTCACGGCGTGCCTGAACTTGTTTGCTGTGCAGTCACATTTATTATGTCTGCGTGCTGTTCATGGCATGATTTTTCTCAAATTTTCAAAAAAGAAAAAACTTGCTAAAGGATGCCAACCTTCAGCAAACCCGCTTTCACAGTAATGCAATGCTATCATGCACTACGTATTTTTACCGGAGGAGCATAAACAGGTATAAGCGCCCCTGGAATGAGTCATACAAAGCTACTGAGCTGACAGGGTTCAACACGGAGGACACCATTGCCACGTACAATACTTATTTGCCATGATGCGCATACATTCTTTATGTTTATACATGCCACTTCAGTGAGCCCCCATTCGGGGTCAGTGATGCTTAGTACTTCAGCCAAAATAATTCAGATATCACATTATGAGGGCACAGATGTCATTTAATTAAAAGCTCGAATAGCTCACATCAATTCAAAAAACACGCTTGATTGAACTATTGCAAAGTTGTTCAAAAAGCACCTGTACACCCTTCGCTTTCTTGCACCCGAAGGAGCTGCAACACACTTGCACCCGTGCACCATTGAAGGGTGCATCAGTGCTTCAACGGTGCTAATGGGCTCAGTGCATCATCATTATCATCATCAGCCTGACTGCACCCACTGCAGGGCAAAGTCCTCTCCCATGTCTCTCCAATTAACCCTATCCTTTGATAGCTGCGCCCACCCTACGCTTGCAAACTTCTTAATCTCATCCGCCCACCTAACCTTCTGCCGCCCCCACTACTTTTGCCTTCTCTTGGAATCCACTCCATTACTCTTAAGGACCAGCAGTTATCTTGCCTTCGCATTACATGGCCTGCCCAAGCCCATTTCTTTCTCTTGATTTCGACTAGGATGTCATTAACCCGCATTTGTTCCCTGACCCACTCTGGCCGCTTCCGGTCTCTTAACGTTACACCTATCATTTTCCCTTCCATGGCGCGCTGCATTGTCCTTAACTTAAGCTGAACTCTTTTCGTTAGCCTCCACGTTTCTGCCCCGTAGGTGAGTACCGGTAAGATTATGCTGTTGTACACTTTCCTCTTGAGGGAAATTGGTAAACTGCCACTCATGATCTGCGAGAGTTTGCCATATGCGTTCCACCCCATTCTTATCCTTCTAGTTACCTCCCTCATGATCTGGATCAGCTGTCGCTACCTGCCCTAAGTAGACGTATTCCTTTACAACTTCCAGGCTCTCACTGCCAATTGTGAAGTACTGTTCCCTTGCTAGACTGTTGAACGTTACCTTGGTTTTCTGCATGTTAATTTTTAGACCCACCATTCTGCTCTGCCTGTCTAACTCATTGATCATGATTTGCAGTTCACCTCCTGAGTAACTCAGCAAAGCAATGTCACTAACGAATCACAAATTTCTAAGGTATTCTCCATAAACTTTTATTCCCAACTGTTCCCAATTCAGGCCTCTGAATACCTCCTGTAAACAGGGGCTCAAAGCACTGGCGAGATCGTGCCTCCCTGTCCGACGCTATATCTTATTGGAATTTTATTGCTGGCTTTAGGGAGGACTATGGTAGCTGTGCAGTTGCTATATATATATATATATATATATATGTGTGTGTGTGTGTGTATGTATGTGTATATATATATATATATATATATATATATATATATATATATATATATGTATATATATATATATATATATATATATATATATATATCCTAGTATTTTGACATAAGGCTCTTCTACACCCTGATTCCGCAAATCCTGTATGACTATTGAGGTTTACACTGAGTCGAATGCTTTCTCATAATCAATGAAGGCTATATATAGGGCCTGGTTATATTCTGCGCATTTCTCTATCACTTGATTGATAGTGTGAATATGATCTATTGTGGAATATCCTTTACGAAAGCCTGCCTGATCATTTGATTGATTAAAGTCTCACGTTTCCCTGACTCTATTAGCGATTACCTTAGTAAATACCTTGTAGGCAATGGACAGTAAGCTGATCAATCTGTAATTTTTCAAGTCTTTGGCTTCTCCTTTCTTATGAATTAAGATAATGCTTGCGTTCTTCCAGGCTTCTGTTATGGTCGAGGTCAAAAGGCATTGCGCATACAGGGTGGCTAATTTTTCTAGCACAATCTCTCCTCCGCCCTTCAATTGATCTATCTGCTGTTACCTGATCCTCACCAGCTGCTTTCCCTTTTGCATTGCTCTTAAGGCTTTCTTTACTTCCTCTTTGGTTACTGCCGGGATGACTTATTGCTATGCGCTACTGTCTCTCAGATTAGCGTTCTGATTACTTTGGCTATCCTTCTTCAAAGAGAAAACAAGGAAAATAAGGGTGTGGAAAGGGTGCCGTCGTTAGTTTTCTATCTTTAAATACACAATCTTTTTTTTTTTTTTTACTGTCGGCCATGAAAGTGTGCTCATTGCTCCACCTGCCTTCCGGATGCCATTTTTTTAGCTTTCTCCACACAGCGCCCTGCGACGCGACTTCTTCTGATCACCCGCCTTCACACGTACAGTATACGTTCCGCCTTTGTTGCCCTTGTCTCCCTCATTCGACGATAAATCTGCCAGTTTTTGCATCAGTAAAGCTCGGCTGTTACTTAGCCTTGTGTGCGTGTTTTGTTTACTGTGTGGCGTTTATTTGTCAGCTGTAGTTTTCTTTAATTATTCCTTTAAAGCAGAGCTTAAGTGTACCCTCCAAATATTTTTGTTTATTTTTATTTATCAAGTACTGCCAACTGCCTCTTGGCAGTCAAAGCAGGAGTGGATACATCGTTCTTGAACAATTTCCAAGTTGCGTTCAACAGCGGCAAGGAAAGAAAGCGTGCGATTGACAATCAGCCACGAGGAAATCCGCACAATCAACAAATAGAAAAAAGAAACAAGGAATACACTTCGAAGGGCTGACGGCAAAGCAAGAAGCGCTGTAAAGAAATACTTGATGCATCATAGTTAAGGTGACACAGCCATTACAGAGGGCATGTCAGCAACCTCGTACGGTATGGTGTTCCACTTGGCTATGGTTCGAGGAAAGAATGATGAACAGTAGGCGTTAGTTTTAACCGGCGGCAATGCAATTGTCTTGCTGTGCTTGCCTCTCAATTTCCTGGATTCGTTGAAATGCATGTAAGTATGAAAGTTGATTTTGATATGGTTGTTGACAATATTGTACATCATTTGTAGGCGGTGTAGTTTGCGGCGCATTTCTAGCAACGGGATCCCAGCTCGTGTTCTCAGGTCTGAAACAGAGATACTTCTATGGTAAGCGTTGTAAATGTATCTCGGTGCTTTCTTTTGCGCCCCTTCAATGTGTTTGATGTTTTTCTTAGTATGAGGGTCCCAAACAGTGTCAGCATAACAAAGCATTGACCTAACGAGTGTCGTGAATGCTTTAAGTTTTGTCGCACTAGTGGAGTGCCTCATGCGGTGCTTCAATAACCACAGCCTTTTTAGGGATGCCGAAACAACTAAATCAACTTGTGCGTTCCACGTTAATTTGGAGTCAATTATAACGCCCAGATATTTGAAGTTGTCAACCTGCTTGACATCTGCATTGTTAATTTTGTAAGTATATATTAGCATTTTTTTCTTTCTTGTGACAATCATATGGGCACATTTCGAGACATCTAAGTTCATACGCCAGGATTGGCACCAATTGCTAATTGCAGAGAGGTAATCACTTAGTATAGTCTGATCTTGTACAAATTCGATGTCCTGGTACACGATGCAGTCATCGGCGAATAACCGGCATTGAACCGAGGAATCCGAAGACAGGTCATTTAAATAGATCAGAAAAAGAAGAGGTCCAAGGACAGAACCTTCTGGTACTCTGGATAATACAGGGGCAGATGAAGAATGCGAGTTTTCTGTGCAGACATCCTGTGGTCGATGGGATAAGTAACAATCAAGCCAGTTCAAAATTTGTTCATTTTGCAATACACTTTTCAGGTTCAACAATAACCTTTTGTGACTGACTCGGTCAAACGCCTTTTCGAAGTTGAAGAAGAGTATATCAATTTGCCCACCCCCATCCAAAGCTGCCATGAGATCATTAATAGTGTGTAGTATTTGTGTAACCATGGATAGGCCACGTCAAACTGTGCTGTCCTTCAGAAAAGAAATGATTATTTTCCAGAAAACTGCTTATGTGCTTAAAAATAGTGTTCCATTACCTTGCTAGCGGTGCACAGGAGCAAAACAGGCCTTTAGCTGAAGACACTAGCCTTATCTCCAGACTCGTGAATTGGAATCACCTTTGCCATTTTCCAATCATTGGCAAGGGTACCTTGTTTCAGACTCTCATTGAATATTATGGACAGGTATTTCGAGCACCATTCTGCATATCTAAACAGAAAGTTGTTGGATATGTGGTCCAGTCCAGCAGACTTTTTTGTGTCTAAGTTAAGCAGTGACGAAAAAATGCCTTGTTTCGTAATAAAGAGGTTCCGCAGCTCATATTTGGGGCATAGAAATTCAGGCTTCCCTTGACAGGCATCCCAGCTTGGCCCCAACAACTTCAAAGGGCATGGACATGGAGACGGCGGTGACTGCCTCTCAAGTGCACTAGCACTAAGGCCTTCACTCACAGATTTTGCTGTTTATTTGATTTATTTGTCGGCTTTAGTTTCCTTGAATTATTCCTTTAAAGCAGAGCTTAAGTGTACGCTCGCTCCAAATATTTTTTTTATTAGTGTGCTAGCACTGAGGCCCTCACTCACAGATTTCGTCGATGTTTGTCTGAAGTCTGCTTCCTTCTGGCGGATGGCCCAGCTGCCATTGTGGGAAGGTGCAACTTGTCCACCGGGTTGTGGGCAACCTTCTTAAATTGCCTGAAGCCTGCTTGATCTTGAAAACTGAGCCTTGATCCGAAACCTAAGTGCTGGCGCACCTAAATCCTCATTTGGCCTACCCATGCTAAGTCGTTCATTTTTTTTTTCTACACCCCTGTTAATACAAGCGCGCGACTTGCTTAAAATTAATTTCGAAGTCAATGCTTCCTGCGGCTATTGTCTTGGCCGTGTGTTTAATCTTCGCTCTTAGCAGTAGGAAGGCGACTGCACATAACGTAGGAGGGCCATATTTAGCCAGCACTTTCTTCTTTTCCTTTGGTTTTCCTTTCTCATTGGCAGCGGCCTCCCGTGATGGCATGACAGATGGTCGCCAAACAATGTCGCTCTTTGGCTCTGTTATTGAAGGCAATGAGGCAAAAAGATGAAACCAAAAAGCAAAGCTTAAAAAATACTGCGCTTGTGCATGTGTGCAGCCTTCGAGTTCTGTCTGTTCGCGTCAAAATGAGCCTAGAATCTTCCAGACTGAAGATTATAGGCGGTGGCAGCATGGAGCCCGCTAGCTCGGGCACTGAATCGCCCTCGCTACGTGGGCTGAGGACGTGAACAGTCACACACTCAATTTGAACGGGTTGCGAGATCTGAGTAGTGAGAGATGGTTGTTCTAAGATAACACGGAACTGCGGATGACACATGAAAGTAAGAGGATCACTTGATGTGGCTGATCAGTACAAAACAGGGTGAGGGCCAGGAGAAGTCCACAAATGGCGGCTGCACAAGAAAAAAAAATCTCCCTTACAGCAAGCAATCCCGCAATGGTGCTTAGCCGTCAGCTTGAACCCCGCGAGTTGCTGCCGACATTTTTCTGGATCTTTCATGAAGTATATTATCTCGTGCCAAAGTAGAGTTGGAGCATCGTTACATTTTACCACCTCTGGTGAGTGTGTGCTTTGGTCACCCCTCTAGGCGCCAAGGTTTGTTAGGCAGCTGTTACAGACGGCAAGCCCGTATTTATTCAAGATGAAGTATGCCCATTATAGTTGGCTGGACTGGAAGGGTCCTCTTTCGGTATCAAAAAAAAAAAACATTGTTAAGAGTATATTGCTACTCTGAACTTTTTAAACAATGCACTAACTAATTCGACTCTGTGGCATTTTTCAAGCAACGTTACTAGGTTACCTGTGTTCAAAAAGTGTGAGGTAGGAAAAACTTTATTGAGGTAGGAAAAACTTTATGTGTGAAGGCAAAGTAGTTAGTTCTGCTGATAGACGAAGAAGAGCTTCCACGGTTCACGACCATGTCGGCGGCGCAGGAAGAGGCGCCATATTTCGTCGCGGCATTGGCTGCTTCCCTTGACAGGCATCCAGCTGTGCCCCAACAACTTCGAAGGGCACGGACATGGAGACGGCGGTGACTGCCTCTCAAGATCTATATTGGAGAGTGCTGGACGTGGTCCCGCCACTGAATCCAGTGCCCCTACCACTGCCACCAGATCGTCTGGTCTCTGTCTCACCAGAGGAGAAGCAACGGCTTCAACGACGTCTCGGAATGGATGTCGTACTGCCTGAAGGTGATGAGACTAGATGTGTCGAGGCTCAAGCCACCCTAGGAACTGGGACACAAGGAGACCTGTCAGTGATCTGGCCCTGTACTAGCTGAAGGCAGGAAGACAAAAAAAATACCAGAGCCTGCCCAGCAAGAAAACAAGGCTGAGAATGCCTGGACGCTCGGCCACTTCAGCGGTGCTGGACTTTCGACCAAATCCGCACTCGTTACGTCAGCATCCGCGCTGGTTACGTCAGCAGCGGATTGCTATTGGCTCGCGCGTGTCGGCAGCCGGCTAAACTGGTTATTTGGGGGAGGGAAGGGGGGACACTCATACGGGGTGGGGGGGAAGCGGGGGGGAACGCAGCCCGGTAACTGCCTCCTTGTGCAGGCGGCAGCCGGCGGTGGCGAGTGCGAGGGACCAGCGGAGGAGCGCCGACACTTCAGCGCGCAAAAAGTGACGAGAGGAGAGGGAAAGGCGCGAAGACGCGGAAATTCAAATTTTGAGACAACTCGGCTTCCACAAGACGCATCTGAAAAATTCTTGCTGGAGGATATTTGTGAAGCGGCGTCGTTTAGGATCCTAGGCACATCGCATCTTTGTTGAGAGCCGCTTTCAAAGCCCCTAGAAGACACACACACACAGAGACCGGGCTTCAGTGTAAACAAAGTTTGCTGTCTGATCAGGTCGCAGATGAAATTTGCAAGCCGGGTTTTCATGCTCCAACTCTTTATTTTGGTCCTGAACATTCGCAGACACTCCCAAGCTTCAGCAGAAGATCGCTACTCCAGCTGCGACAAGACGGAACGAGCGCCGAAAGAAAGGTATTTGAGCTCGATCTGGAGCTGACGGACTTGAGACCCGACATGGAAAGGCTGCGCAGAAGACAACACGGCCACGGGGAACTGGAGGTACCGTTTGGCGGCCAGCCATGGACAAGCACTGCAGCGCCGAACGCAGAGGCTGCATGCAAAGGTGAATGCGCCGGAACAGCAGCGCTCATGGGCAGCACCACCGCTAAAATAGCAGGAAAGCCTCACTGCGTGCGAACAGCTACGAATCTTCGCATGTGCCACTGCGTGCACAAAAAAGGGAAAGGCGACTGTCGCGTACTGTGAAACTGGCAAAGATGGATGCACTGGATGGCTTCGTGCAAACACGAAAAGAGCCGAATTTCGTGTCTGTTGATTCACAAATTTCAATCGACAGCTGATGCCAAATACAACCGGATGACAGCCCAGGCGACAAAAACACACAAGAAAGCACCGGACGATCTGCCTGGGATGTCCTTAAATTAAATGCGACGCGTCTAGAAAGAAACAAGTGAAGCCTCCCGAGCAGTCGTCGGGTGAAGCAAGCTATGCGGGTGACAGTGCTCATGGTGCACCACACTTGCCAGGCACTGAGGATCAATTGGTTTCGGTGACTGTTGGCTTCCTTAATATGGCGTAATTGGAAGACACGGAAGCGTCCGTAACACCACTGTAAGGACATAAGCGGTGACGCAATCTTCCCGCCAGAGTTGCAAATAGTCGCGTGCGCACCACCTGCCAGTTGGATCTAGTTATACAAGGCAGGAAAGAAGACTTCGCAGATTTCCGTTGTCTTAACATGAAAGAACATTGCATTTTTAAGCAGCTGCTGCATTTCAAGTCACACTAAGATCGATTTACCTTTGTCAGATTCGGATGTCCGAAGTTCATCATTCCTTGCAGAGGTCAAGAACAGACGAACCCGCATTGTTACTTCATGTCGCAGTTTTAACGAACGAAAATGCAGTTTCTGCCGACAGTGCATCCAGATGAACAATCTGCTACGCTTCCGAGCCTCCTTCCAGATTACAGCGGCTAGCATGCAGGCAACCATGTCACGATAACGTGAAACTCCCACCCATTTACGCCTTGCCTATACACAAAGATGTGACACTGACACCAGCACTGCATTCAAATTGCCGATCACCACGAGTGCACCTACTCGAAGGCACAGCCAGAGCCCATTGGCACAGTTCCCACATTCTCACCAGGACCGATCTTCATTGCTAACTTAGGGTTTTAGATCCATCTATCCGGGGAAACACGTCTTTCCCTGATGGCGCGGTACAGGCGCGGTACATCTCTATAAAGTGACAATACCTGGCAGGTGTGTAGACACCTGCCTAGAGTTTTTACAAGTTACTCGTGAAAAAAAGAAAGACCCGCGTACCCTGTATGAACTCGTTTGCACGCAGTTTTCTATTAGTACCTTAGGACCTCCACTGGGATGAGAGGGTGTTGTCGCATTAGGAGTTTAAAAAACCACTGAGGACGGGAGTAACGCAGCACACGGAACAACGAAGCGGTCCTCGTAGACTTCTTTATGTAGCTTAGCTCATTATTTGTTGCCTAACATATTTACTGGACATCGCAAATTTACTTACGCATCGCACCAGGAAAGGCCAGCAGAACTTGTCTTCTTCAACTTCTTCTGCTTCCGCCGCCAGGCACGCGCCCAAGGCAGTGAGCACTGTTCAAGATATGATGTGATTGCCTAAATGAATGAAACCTCGTCTTTGGCAAAGATGCTTGAGCTGATAATAAACCTTCGAAGCGAATCGCCTGCCCGCAACAGTAGACAAATCACGTGATTGCTTCCGCGCCTGTGTATGCTAGAAGGCTGATAATGATAATAGCTTGGCATAACCCTTTCTAGCGGGCGGGTACGACATTTGTTGTTGTTGTTGTTGACCTCACACAAT
The DNA here is from genome assembly GCA_030143305.2 of Amblyomma americanum. NCBI lineage: Eukaryota > Metazoa > Arthropoda > Arachnida > Ixodida > Ixodidae > Amblyomma > Amblyomma americanum. The sequence goes on from JARKHS020002248.1 coordinate 176,552, forward strand.
GGCACATACCCACAAGGGGGATTGGCCATAACCAGGCGGTGACTATTTAAATGACCAGTTGCATGTGGCAAGCATGGGATGACCTACCAAAATTTGGATCGCACAGTTTTCGTAGCCGAGGTGGTTGCAGGAGGTTAGGGGGGTCATAAAAACTAAAATTTAGGCAAAGAAGGGGTAGGGATTACTATAAGTGGTTGTAAAAACCGAAATACAGAAGCTGATAATGGGATGGGAAGGACGAAAGCTCATGAAGGTAAACGTTTTGATTCTAGTAGATAATTTTGAACGGCAGAGCAAACATTCCCATTAGTATGGCCAAGCATAGAAGCGCCAAGAGACAGAACAACCGCAGAAGACAGGCGCAAACTGAGATTCTGTATTGGAACTTCTAATAGTCGCCTCCTAATCAATGAGAAGCGACGGCAAAAAAAGAAGAAAGTGCTCTATTGTTTCCGGCTCCGCACAATACGGACACAATGGGGAGATCGCCAGACCAGGCCTGTATAGGTAAAAATTTAGTTGCGGCACTCGGCAACGAAGCCTCGTGAAGGAAACTTCAAGATTGCGCGATCGCCAGACTGAGCTTCTCCATGGGAACAGTAGGTGCTGGAAGTCGTCCAAGGAAGTAAGCGCTGATGCGCCCAATTCGTTCATTACAGTGTACCGTCGAAAGCGTGCCGCCGTGATGTAAGCAGTTGTTGGAAGCGGGTCAACAATCGGTCCACTCAGGGCTGCCTTCGCTAAAGCATCAGCTGATTCATTTAATAGAAGACCCCTGTGCCCAGGAACCCAAAGAAATCGAATTGATGTGATGTGTGGAGGGATCAGGAATTTTAGAATCCGAAAGAGCTGCGATTCAGTGGACGCCGAGAGGGAAGTGCAGAAAGATAACGAGTCCGTAATTATTATTACTGCTGATAAAGAAATTGGTACCTTGCGCAGAGCGAGAACCACTGCTAGAAACTCAGCCAGATAGATAGGAGTGAAATCTTGGAGACGGAGAGAAAAAGACCAATCAAGGGACTGGGAGTAAATACCTACACCTGCTTTTTCCGCACACCGAGCCATCAGTCGCAATTGCAACGTGTGAGCTGAAGGTCGACAAATAATCCTGGAACATACCATTTAACCATGAGAAAGGCAGTAATTTTGCATTACGTGGATAAATGTCATCGTAGATGATAGATACATTTGCAGGGATGGACCGCACCGGAATAATTACAGGTATTCGCACGTTGAGTGGGCCCAGCAAAGATTCAACGAAACAGATTTGGGGAGTTTGAAGGCGAGACCATTCGACACCCAAGAACTCCGCTCGCTGCCCTAGGAAGATCAACTCGGATGCATGCTGCTCCGAGTCGCAAAACTTTAAAAACGTTTGTACTGTCAAAAGGCGAAACCTTGCAGTAAGAGACGGCACCCGCGCTTCCAGATACAAAACATTGTTTGCCACGTATTTAGGGAGACCCAAACACAGGCGCAGAGCTTCTCGCTTTAAGAGCAGAAGTGGGCGCAGTATGTATGCAGCTGCTCCAGAAAACAAAACGCAACCGAATTCCAAGATTGGCCGGATATACATTTTATAAATCAGCAGCAGAGCATGTCTGCGCATACCGCAGCGAGGGCTACTCATCCTTCGCAGAAGGCCTACCGCCCGAATCCCTTTCGCAGCAACCTGATCTATATGTGACCGCCAAGAGAGAGAGGAGTCATAAGTTACCCCGAGATACTTTAGGGAACATACCTGGGGAATGACATGATGACGATAAGACAATGAAATGTGTACCTGTTGAGTAACCGGAAAAGGTAACAAAGCGCACTTGTTTACATTAAGACTTAAGTGTAATTCAGATTACCATCGGTCAAGGGAATTTAAATATGACTGTAAAACCATGTACACAGAATGTAAATCACACGCAGCAGCAAAGAAAGCTATATCGTCTGCATACACGTACGTAGTCACGTCAGGGGAAGTCGGAATCGAACTGAGTAAGAGGTTGAATAGAACAGGGGAGAGAACTGCACACTGAGGCACACCTCTAGATTGATGAAATTTCCTTGCAGAAACTCCGCGATGACAACAATAAAATTCTCTGTCAGCAAGGAAAGCTGACACTCATTCCACAAAATAAGTTGGCAAGCCCAGAGCACGTAGTCTGTACATCAGAGGCCCATGTTCGACACTGTCATATGCTTTCAAGATGTCTAGAGTTACCAGCGCAGCATACTGTCGACGCCGGCGCGCTAGTCGGACACGGCTTTCGAGGTCAGTATGCGCACACCATATAGAGCACCCAGGCTTGAAACCAATCTGACAGGGGTTAAGTAGTCCCTTTTCAGTAACAATGGGCATGATTCGTCCATACAGCACGCGTTCAACCAATTTCACCAGATTCGATGTCAATGAAATTGGTCGAATGTTGTCTAAGACCAACCCTCCGCCTGGTTTTTTAAGCACCGGGATAATTTTGGAAACACGCCATACATCCGGGATCCATGGGGTTCTAATAGAGTAATTTACCAGCTCCAATATAGCATTGGGGGATTCGTCGAACAGTATTTTAATCATCGCAGAGGTGACACGGTCAGGACCAGGAGCTGCAGAAGGTAACCGATTTATCACCTGGGAGAGCTCAGAAACCGAGACGTTAAGGAAATCATCATAGTGATTCCCAAGCAGTTGTGGGCGAGAGAGCGCAGCCAAAAAACGGTGTTCCAAGCCTTTGCCAATTTCTTCTAGTGACCTGGCAAGCTCTACTGGAGTCAGCACATTAGAGGGAATGTTGTTAGGCGGTGGCAGCCTGTTCCTTGACCTCAGAAAGCGAAACAAGGCTTGTCTGTTATCAGATTTTGATAGATGGTCATAATTCTCTTCTTCATATTTTTATTTTGCCCTAGCGACTGTGCGCTTGAAGGTAGCTGCAAGAAACTTATAATCGATCCAATTCCGGGGACATTGAGTATGGATAAGTTTCTTCCAGGCTGCCTTGCGCCGCCTATAATCCTTTGAACATTCTGCATTCCACCAAGGGCTCTGAGAAGTGCCTATGCTATCGCACACTGTAAACTCTGATTGCCTCCGTACCCGATCTAAAATAGAGCATAAGCCTAACACCCTGCTCTCCTGAGAAAAATTCGGCAAAGAGTGTAGTTCTGAACTGAGTGAACTTTTGAACTTGTTGTAATCGACTAGGGTGCAACTGAATCCGCCGATAGAAGTCATCGGACACACAATGTCAAAAGTGAGTGGGAAATGGTCACTGTTTGTTGCAGAGTCAACCGGAGTCCAGGAGGAAACTGCTACCCCTGGGGTTGAAAACGTTAAATCCAATGCTGATCTGGAGTGCCCACGGAGAAAGGTCGGAAAACCCGAGTTATGACAGTTTAGGTTATTCACACAAGCCCAATCCCATAAACGCAAACCGCACTGGTCTGTTCGATAACCCCAAGTCAAGTGACGCGAATTGAAATCCCCAACAAGCAACACATGTGATCTGCTGACAGAGAGTAAGGAATCTAATGGCCGTGTGTCATGAACCCCAGATGGAAAATATACATTTGCGACAGTAATGGGATGGAAACCAGGAACTGAAAGATCCACTGCCTGAATTTCGCAATGAGCGTCCACCCGCTGAAACACCAATCGTGCCTTGTGACAGAATCTGGATGAAACCAGCAGAAGCAAACCGCCCCCCCCCCCCCCTTGATGGGCGGTCCATTCTAAAAATTCGATAATGTTCCATTTGAAATGAAAACTCTTTCGACAACCAGGTTTCTTGAAGCGCAATGACATGAGGAGAAAATCGATTTGAAAGAGTTACTAAATCAGTGAAAGCTGATTGAATGGAACGGCAGTTCCACTGCAGCACTCTCAGAGACCCTATTCTGCCGAGAGATCTGCAGCAGCAACTGCCTTTTCCAAAATGCTGTGGTGACCAGTTTTTCCTGAATTACTCTTTTTTGTTTTGGATTGAGGGGAGCTAGACGGACCAGCAACGGCCAAAGGAGACCGGCTACGTTTCTGAGCTCGAGCATCGAGCTCCATCTGCTCAACACACCCATCAATTGCTCCGGTCGTGACTTCAGGTACATGACTTGGAGGCGTGCGCTCTTTTTGCGGCTGCATTGAAACAAGGGAAGGCGCCTCCGCACTGGATTCAGTAGGTACTGCAGGATCCACAGATGACTTCAACGCAGCATTGGAGGTCATTATTGAAGAGGTCATTTGCGCCACCATGACTTGCGATATGCACTCTGTTACTGAATTCACTAGCCGATCCATGACCTTGGCCATTGCCTTTTCAACCGCTGTAGCAATCGCATCTGACAGGCTTGAATCCACGACCGCAGTCGTCTGCCGTGCTGCCACACTTGAGTACCCGTACGTCCTTTCCTTAACAATAGCCATATCCTCGCGCCTTGAGCACCGGCGCTTTTCTAACACTTCCAGCACCTTAACCTCCTCAGCCCTTGCAGGACAATTAGAATATGTGGCGGAGTGACTACCGCTGCACAAGCAACACATCTCATCTTTTGAACACCTTCCTACACGGTCATGATTACCACCACACACACTGCACCTTGAGCTCGACTTGCAGACGTTCGCGCTGTGGCCAAACCTCCAGCAGTTGCGGCATTGAAGTGGCCTTGAAGAATACGGATCGACCCTGAAAACCAGGGGCCACACCTTCAACTCAGATGGACAGGAGAGACCCGCAAAGGTGGCAATTACCGTTTCAGTTGGAAGTTTTGTTTCCTCAACGACCCGAGTGCACCGATGTACAGAAATCACCCCTGCGGAGGAGAGTTTCTCTAGCGTTTCCTTAGGGCTAAGGCGTGGGTCAACCCCTCGCACCAGACCTTTAGAGCACGCCAAGTGCGGCGGTATAAATGCGCTTACCGACTGGCTTCCAAAATCTGTACACGTTAACAAATCCATGATGCAGGCCTGGTCGGCCGACCTGCACACCACGCCTCCTCTGCCGTACTGCCGGACATCACAGATTTTTAAGAAGTGAGGCGTAATCGCCTGTAGCGCAGTCTGAACCGCATCCGGGTTATTGAGTCGAATGGCGCCACCATCCGATGGAACCAAGGCCACGGGAATAGTGCCGACGCCACCCCGAAAGAAGGCGTCCAGGGGGAGCTGGTTAGGGAGGAGGCTGGCCGACCAGGGGGAGTTCCCCTGGCCAGGAGAGGACTTCGACATGCGCCCCTAGCGACCTGCAAGCGCCCTGCAAAAGCGAAAGACAATCAAGCAATCAGAAGCTAGTGATACGAACAGTCACCGCCCAGTGAGACCACGCCCGCCTGTGGGAACAGTAAGAAAGTAAGAAAAAAGGTGTTGTTGCGCCACCTTCAGGGAAAAACAAAAACTACAGGAACAACAGAAGCTGGGCTTTGTTCGCTATCGACCACAGCGTTTCAGACTGCATGCGTTTGCATTGGGCTCGGGAGGTGCACCTGAGAATATCGTTTAATGTTTGTCAAGGAACACAAGCCAGGCATGCTCTCGAAACTCTAAACACTTCAGAGTCAGGTTTATCGCTTTGGTTGCCCTTTGTGTCTTTGCGACACACCGCAGCCAATATTCCCCATTCGTCTTGGGCCTGACGTGCACACAGTCCGAAAAGTATACGGCCTCAACAAATGGTCTTTCGCTGGGCACCGCAAAATCCTACGGTGTTCGCCCATAGTGACGTAGCGCCATCTGGACCTCATTGATCGCGCAAGCCATTTCCTATTTATAAAATTGGTTCTTTTTGCGTCCTCGGGGAATAAAGAACGCCTAAAATGTTCTCGCTTGCTTTAACACGCCGTTTTAACCGGTGGTTGATGCTTCTGGTTCCCAACCCGAATTTCGACGACTTGAATCACCACCCCATGCTAACGGTTTTCACACCTCATGTATGTTCCTTCCGTCGCGTGAGCTTCGAGGCGGCAGGCTAGCGAATAATACTGAAGAGAGATTCAGGATAGCGTGTCAATCGCGGTGCTAATTAGTGAGAGCGCCCTGGATAAGTTACAGAGAGTGCATTACTATCAATTTGAAATTAAGAGATAAATTGGTCCAGGTCATGTAACACAAGCACTCTATTATAGTGACAGAGGGGAAACAAAACTGTGGCGCATGGTGCCAGAGAAGGCGAAAAGATCTGAAGAGGTAGCGTCACCCCACCTATTGCGCTATTACATTGTTACATTAATATTAGTACACGGATAATGTACTTGGGACAAGAGGTAACGCGGCCCAAGCGCTGCGAGCGACGAATGCCCTTTTAAATCTTCTCAAGGGCACAGAGTTGATGTGGTCCCCATTAAAGTACTATGTGTATATCTATGAGCGCCGAATTTTTGTACGTGTATCACTTCATCCTTATGATCCCCATCTGGAGTACCCTTCGATCCCTAGCTTCTGTTCAGAAGTGTCTCTTCATCCTCAGATGCGTAGCGCAAAAGGCGATGGGTAGGTGATATGCGATGCAGCAACAGTGAGCCCTTGGAGTGCACATGCTTTGCTGTCCGATGGCGTACGCGAATAACCTTTCTAGCGGCATCGCAAGACAATCGAGGAGCACTAGGCGACGACCTCATAAGATCGTTCGTCCTCGGCGGCATTTCAACTTTGGATAAAGAACGCGTCCGGATCGGCCAACATCACAAAGAGCTGTACGCACTGGTCGTCATAAGCTCGCAGCGAAGTACAAACGCATGCTCTTCTGCGGGCACCGCGACCCAAAAAACCAAAACCTTTCTTCTTTCCCGGGTTCGAACCCGACCGCGGTGGCTGCGTTTTTATGGAGGAAAAACGCTAAGGCGCCCGTGTGCTGTGCGATGTCAGTGCACGTTAAAGATCCCCAGGTGGTCGAAATTATTCCGGAGCCCTCTACTACGGCACCTCTTTATTTCTTTCTTCTTTCACTCCCTCCTTTATCCCTTCCCATACGGCGCGGTTCAGGTGTCCAACGAGATATGAGACATACTGCGCCATTTCCTTCCCCCCAAAAAACAATTATTTCTTCTTTCACTGCATCCGAAGACTAGAGGTGTCTCGGCGGAGGGCTCCGGAATAATTTCGACCACCTGGGCATCTTTAACGTGCACTGACATCGCACAGCACGCGGGCGAGTAGATCGCAGCGAAGTTATTGTCCATACGTGACAAGGAGGCACAGAGATAGCAGAGAACTAGGAAAATAAATCTGCCTCACAATTGAAAAAACCGGTACATTCAGCATTGTCCTCTACTCGCTGAGAACGGGTGAGCAGCACTTTCGTCGCCACAACGCGAACAATGTGAATGAATATCGGCACCGGAAGTTCATTTATCTCCTCTTGCGCTTTGCGCTGTCGAGAAACTTGGTTCTTGCTGTGTTGTGTAATCAATATTGCCCCGAGTATAAAGGCCAATTGTGATGACAACGTGACCCAGAAAGCCGGATTATTACAGTTTTAATTCAAACAGATTCTGGAACTAAAATTTCTAAATTTCTGCTCTAAACTGAATGAAAAAAAAACAGATTTCGCAGGCCGCGGTAAGAATAAGTCGGCTAAAGTTGTGTTGGGTGTAATAGCGCAGAGGCAACTAAGGCTATCATGAGCCAAGCTCAAGGTATAAAAATTGTTTTGTGAAGATTTTTACAAAGATAAAAAATGGCGGTGTAGAAAGCTTAAAAAGTTATTTCCTTCTACCTAGTATTGAGAGCAAAACAATATTGATAAATGGCTAATATTAAATGTTTCGGAGGAGGTCGGGTAACCTCATCAGCCGTCCTTGGCTGTGCAAGGACAGGAGGTCCCCAATCAATTATATAAAAACCTTAGCCCTTTTCTCGGGAATGAGAAAGTGGCTGAGGTGCATCAGGCGAAGCACTGGGTCATGTTTTACGTCTTTTTTAAGAATACCAACTCTAAAAACGCAGTACATATCGACAATTGCATTTTCACCTAAGAGCAGTGCTGGGTGAAAAGGGATGCATTGGTTATATAATGGAGAAAAGCATTCTTTCCTTAGCTCTTCCAGTTGCGAGCATGAAAATAAAATGTGATTAACTGTAAGTTGATCTCCACATGTACAAACTGGTTTCTTTTTTCGTAAGCAGAAAGTTGTGTGTAATGTGTGTGTGGCCTATACAGAGATGGAAGATAAGGACTTCCTTGAAACGTCTTTGGTGCACAGATGACTTCCATTGGCCTAAATATGGTGTTATTAGGTGTATTTTGTTATTTATTTCGTTGTTCCATGTGGACTGCTATTTTTTCCTTGCGTTATAATGTAGAAATTTTATGCAATCTTAATGGGGCATATTTGCATTTTTAATTTGCTTGCCACAAGCTTGAGCAGCGCACAAATCTGCTCTTTCGTTGCCTTTTATGCCGACATGACTAGGTACCCAGCAGAGTCTTTAGTTTTGTCCTTGAGCTATGACTGTTGTAATGTTGTGCATGAGGTCGCCAAGCAGTGGAGGTATTGCATTTCTAGTATGAAGGGCTGTAAGCACACTTAGCGAGTCTGTGTAAATAGTGCTGTTGGTAAGGTTCTCCTTTACTATTTTTTGTGTGGCTACACAGATGGCGTAGCATTCGGCAGTGAAGGTGGATGCACACTGTGGAAGTCATACTATTTTATTCAAATTCCCTTGTACTATTACGCTTCCAACTTACGCCTCTGTTTTTGACCCATATAATATGCTGCGAAAGTACTTTATTTTTCGTCGAATGTATGAAATTCTTGCATTATAGCTTCTTCTGCAATTTGTTTTTTTGCGAAACTGCGTGAGAGTGAAATCACAGATTTCAGAGAATTACCATGGTGCCAGTGGACCTCGCCTTCTAGCAATGCTTGGCAAATATGTCTAGTACACCGAGGTTCTGGCGCATCTCTTCAAATCGCAAGAACATTGGCCTTGTAGCTTGCACTTTATTGTTAAAGAGTATTCTAGATGGGCACTTTGTAGCGATGGGATAACAAACATGTTTGTGAAGTGAACAGATTTTTAAAATGTACGAGCATGTGAGCATGACTCTTCTGTCTGTAAGTGATGGTTCATTGGTTTCTACATACAGACTATTTATGGGTGAAGTCCTGTATGTACCAGTAGAAAGACGCACGCCGAAATTATGTACTGGATCCAGTCGCTTAAGGTACTATGTTCTCGCTGTTCCATAAACTATACAACCATAATCTAAGGCAGAGCGTACTACAGAGCGATAAATTTGTAACAGACATTTCCTATCGGAGCTCCAGTGTTTTCGTGAGAGTATCTTTAGTATATTCAGGGATTTAGAAGCTTTTTTTTGAGGGTGTTTTTGTGTGGCGGGAAAGTGAGTTTTTATCAAAAGTTATACCCAAAAATTTGTGCTCAACTTTTACTGGTATTGTGACTTTTTTCAGATAAAGGATGGGATCAGTGTGCCGTCCTCATTTCAGCGAGAACAGAGCAGCTACTGACTTTTGCGTGAAAAATCTGAAACCATTTTTATCTGCCCATGTCGTTAGTTTGTTTACGGTCAGTTGTATTTGTATTTCACATGTTGTTATGTTTGAGAATGCGCAGGTTATTTGTAGATCATCGACGTAGACTGAGTACATGATGGACTTGGGGATTATTTTAACTATGGAATTCATTTTTGTAACAAAGAGGGTCATGCTTAATGTACAACCCTGAGGTACTCCATTTTTCTGAATGAATTTTCTTGAGCTTGTCGAGCCTAAGCGTACGTGGAAAGAACGGTTTGAAAGGAAGTCATTGAGGCAGGTTAATATCCTACCGCAGATAACTAGGTCGCCTAGGTCGCGGAGGATCCCAAACCTCTAAGTTGTATCATATGCTTTCTCCATATCGAAGAAGACGGCGAGACAGTCCTGTTTGTGTATAAACGCTTCTTTACTTGTGTTTTCGAGATGAAAAAGATGGTCTGTTGAAGAGCATGCCTTTTTAAAACCGCATTGATGGACGTTAAGAAGTTCGTGGGATTCAAGGACATATGTTAGTCTTAAATTTAGGATACTTTCGAATGATTTGGCGAGGTAGCTTGTAAGTGCTATTGGCCTATACCTTTCAGGGGAAGTTGTTGGTTTTTCAGGTTTCAGGAATGGCACTACGACGGCTATTTTCCACTCCTGAGGCATTCTTCCTTCTATGAATATTTCTTTAAAGAAAGTCAGGAGTGCCTCTACGGCAGGCTGGGAAAGATGGGAAAGCATTTGATAGTGTATCTGGTCGGGTCCTGGAGCAGTTTTTTTGCCGGCAGACAGTACTCTATTGATTTCTTGGAGAGTAATTAAATGGTTGTATTCTTGGTTTGCGCCTTCACTTGTTAAACTTCTTTGTTTTTCGGCTATATTTTTGTATTTTAGGAATGACTGAGTGTAGTCACACGAACTGGAAACTGCAGTGAAGTGTTCCCCCAAAATGTCTGCCTGTTGTTTTATGCCTGTTTCAGTGCCAGATGTTAAGAAAGGAACTGTGAAAAGTGAAAAGGTGCCATTTAATTTTCGAACCTGTTCCCACATTTTTTTCTGTCGTTTGACTGTTTATAGAAGAAACATAACTTTGTCATGAGGTTTTCTCTGCACTGCGACGGATGTACCTAGCTTTGGCTCTTGCCTTTTTAAAATGTACGAGGTTCTCATGTGTTGGGTACCTAGAAAGTTTACCACAAGCTCTGTTTTGTAGTTTTTTTACTTCCTTGTAGTCTTTTGTCGACCACACTTTGTGGTTTTGTCGCACAACTCCTGAAGATTGAGGAAAAGCTAAATTTTCGGCAGTTATGATTCAATTTGTGAACTTTTCATTTATTTGATCAAAGCTCAGATTTTCTAAGACACTTTTTTCTAATGTAGCTTCTGCTCTAAAAAGTTGCCAGTCTTTTAAATGAAGCTTCCCGCGTCGCGGTTTTTTTTGGATGATTTACGGTGGGGATGTTAAACTTATTTATACAGTAAGGCGATCGGCGCCTTATGGGTTGTCATTGACATCTCATTTAAGCTCGTTAAATACACAAGTGGAACAAAAAGATAAACCTAGGCAGCTCATTTTCCCGCTGCTTGGAGAACAGTACGTGTGTTTGCCCGTGTGCAGCAGGCAAACATTGTTGCAGAAAATAAAATCTTCCAGAATTTTGCCTCTGACGTCCGTATGTTCCCTTCCCCAAAAGGAGGAGTCAGCATTAAAATTCCCAACTAAAAGATACGGCTCCGGTAGTTGTACTAAAAGCGTTTCTAAATCGTGAAGTGTGACGGTTAGGTGAGGTTAAATGTATTGGAGCATATTGTTACAGTGTTAAAATCGAGGACGGTGACAGCAACTTCCTCATATAAGGTTTTTAGGTGAATTTTCTGAGTAGCAACACCACCCTGCACCACAATTGCAGAGCCTGCTGAGAGCCTGCTTCATTTCTCTCGGTCGCAGCGAAATACTTGATACTTTTTAAGAATTTTTTTTTTCTGCGGTGCTAGGTTAGTCTCCTGTGTGCACATTGCCACTGGGGAGATTTAATGTAAAATATCTGTTATGTCAGTGTAGTTCTTTCAAAGTCCACGACAATTCCAGTGAACTAGAAATGCCATTGTTAAGACTAGTTGGGGATAAGTTTAAAACCTTAGGTTAGCGGGTGTTTTGAACCTATTATTGGGACTTTATTCCTTTTTTTCGCTATATAGAGCTTTGTCGCCGCTGCAGCAGAGGCGAGGGAGGACTTTTTTTAAGCGAAATTTATTGCCCCAGGGCATCAGTGATAGGTGAAGGTGTGATGAATGTTGTAGTAGAGATTAAATGAATGGAAAAAGGTTAGCTGATTTGATGAAGTCCAGTAGAGAACGATGGTACGGTCCCTGCGTCCAGGCAATGTAAGAAGCAAGGTTGCTTCGTGAAAGACCTGCTAGCATCAGGTGCCAGATCCTTGTAGGCTTGAGAGCTGGGCAGTCCCACAGTAAGCGATGAATGTCGGCCTCAATGTCCTCGTATTTACATATCTGACTCCCCGGCCGAGGAAACAATTCGTGAGGGAGGAGTTGTGTCCATTGTATCCTCCGATACGCTGGACGAACGTGCTGAACGCATGGTTGTCTTCGTGTTGTGCCTCTCCGTGTGGGGAGGGGTCTTGGGGCCGGCTGACCTGGAGGTCCGCGCGGCCTGTTTTGTGGGTGGTGGCGCAGAACTAGGTTCGGCCACCAGGGGCACGGATGGCCCTGCTGCAGGCTCACTGTGTGTGAGCTGTGCAGGTGCCGAAGGACGCTGTGATGCTGTGCCCTGCTGCACCACGGTGGAGTAGCTTGGACATTGCAACGAGAGTCGTTTACGCGCTTCCCTGAATGATATGTTTTCTTTGACCTTAAGTGTAATAATTTCTTCTTTTTTTCCAGGCTGGGCAGGACCGTGAGTAAGCCGGATGACTGTCCTCACAGTTTATGCAAAGCTGGGGTTCAACATCACAGTTTTCAGTGGGATGACGTGGGAAGCATTCTGGAGCAGGTCTGTTTGCCCCGGCAGCTGTGCGAACAATGGCCGTACCTCTGGCATTTGTAGCATCGACGTGGATTTCGTATGTATGGTCTGAGTTTGAGCTATGTGTAGCCTACTTCGACAGAATCGGATGCTATACTAGAGGCAAATGTGAGAACAATGTGCTTCGTTGGTGTTTCAATGTTGTCGCGCCTTATATTGATTCAGGAGACATTTGTTGCGTTTTGTTCTTTAAGTCCTCTGGCATTTGTAGCATCGACGTGGATTTCGTATGTATGGTCTGAGTTTGAGCTATGTGTAGCCTACTTCGACAGAATCGGATAGTATACTAGAGGCAAATGTAAGAACAATGTGCTTCGTTGGTGTTTCGATGTTGTCGCGCCTTATGTTGATTCAGGAGACATTTGTTGCGTTTTGTTCTTTAAGTCCTCTGGCATTTGTAGCATCGACGTAGATTTGGTAGGTATGGCCTGAGTTTGAGCTATGTGTAGCCTACTTCGACAGAATCGGATAGTATACTAAAGGCAAATGTGAGAAAAATCTCCTTCGTTGGTGCTTCGATGTTGTCGCGCCTTATTTCGATTCTGTAGACATTTGTTACGTTTTGTTCTTTAAGTCAATCAAGGAGTTCTTCTGTTGGGAATTTCAAGTCATCATCGGTAATTACTATGCGAAAAACGTCCAATGATCGATGCTGGCTGATTGTCACTGGTAGATCTCACCAAAGCCTGTCACTCCTGGCAACTTCTCATACTGGTGGTATAAAAGACTTCCGACAGGAAATCGCCATTTGCAAGTTTCTTCATTTTGTAGCCTTGTACGATGCTTTCAGTTAGGGTTCTTGTTAAAGTGAAGGGTGAGACTAGTTGCGCAGTTATGTCCGCGTGCTCGCTGTGGACCACGTGGAACATCGAAAAGTTGTTTGCGTTTTTTTAAATTTTAAGTCACTTCGGTGCCCCCTCGTTTCAGAGGGCGATCGGTTGCAAGAAATGATGTAGCCATAAAATACTTGTCTATTGAGCCGCGGTGGCAGCCACCCACCAAGGAGCCCAACGAGGGGACGGGACAGGAACTTGTAACCAAGTCCTCTCCTCGGCAGCTGTACACCGCGAATATAACCAAATATGGGGCAACTGAGGGTAGCTACTCCACACAAGGTTAACCCTAGCCGCCAGGAAAAAAATAAAAACTTAGAAGTGAACAGGGGACAGGAGAGTTGTAAGAAAGAAGATAGGAAAGTGAAAGATAGAGAGGAGGACAGGAAAAGGCGACTGCCGATTTCCCCCGGTCGGGTCAGGCCGGAGGTGCCGTCTACAGGAAGCTGGAGCCAAAGTGGTGTGTTGCCTCCTCCGAGGAAGGGACCCTAAGTGTCCAAACGCTCGGCATCGGCTCAATCACCAGGATCCCCTTTTCCCAGGACACGGCGTTGCCACGCACGGCTGGGCGCGGGTGCTGGGGTCCGTGGTGATGCACTGTTCACCATCATCCCCCCTTCGGGGATGTCCCTGCGGATGCTCGGGAACCCATGGTGTCGCCACTCACCAACGGGGGAAGTCGGCTAAAGTGTCAGCGCCCGCCGCCGCGTTTTGTCGCTCATTGCATCGCGCAGATTCGATTTGCCGCATCGGCGGAGAGTACTTTCTGAGGCAACACGTAGACTATGGTAAAGTAAAATATATTTTTTGCGAAATAAAAGGATGTTAAGAAACGAATTTACCGTGCATACTTAATATTTCGCTTTATTCGACACTAGGTTGAAACGTAGTACATGCAGGAGGGCGGCAATATGCGCTATGTTTGAAGTTGCCCATCTGTGGCCTTTAAGAAGGGCATCGTCGAAAAATTTCGTGCGCCTTCGGTTCTCATTACTTCTATTCCATATTAATTCCGCTTTTCATTAAAGCGCTAAGCTGGACAAGTTAGTATTTGCTTGCTGGAATCATTTTGTTAGCTGCTTAAAAAGACACACACTACACCTACGATGAACACACAACGGACACAATCATTTTCTTGGCGGTTTAAAAACGCAGACACTACATCTACAACAAACACACAAGGGACACAAAACTTTCGTAGCGGTTTAAAAACGCAGGCACTACATCTACGACCGTGTGTGCCTGTAGATTTAGTGTCTGTGTTTTTAACCCGCCAAGAAAACAATTGTGTCCGTTGTGTGTTTGTCGTTGATGTAGCGTCTGTGTTCTTAAACCAACAAGAAAATGGCTCCGATTTTCAAAACCGCTTTTATTTTTTTGCTTTCTTGCTGTTCTCCTCACACAACGTGGAGGATTGCCGCAATGATGATAGGTGGCAATTCTGCGTAAAGCCGAGCGAACATAAGAGCAAAAAGCTGTCGCTGTGAAGAATAATGTTAGCAGAGAAAGGCAAATGATCAAATGATCAAAATATTTCAAAGAGAATGAACAGGAAATAACCACGTGTTCTTCTTTTAGACCTTTTCATTCAGAGCTTTCTTGGGCATAGCCACATTTCTCGCTGGGCTGTTATGTGCACTTGGCGCTAGAGCGGTGGATGCGGCAGCAGAACCGGTTCACAACAGCCCAGAGAAAACGTATTCCTTCATCCTCCTCGTCTGATGGAAATGTCTATAACTAAGGTAAAACTGCTAAGCAACTTATGTGCCTGTTTTGAATACAAACACAGATGTTACAGAGACTTGTAGAAGTAGACAGGATCCATGTTCTCGAATAAATAATTTCTTGAAAGTTAGCTTTCGTGTCGTCCTCTCTTCTGCTCTCGTCCTTCAGCGTTTGTGCTTTTTCTTCTTCATCGTGAGCTACCAACAAGCCCAAATAACCACTCTTCTAGACAGAGAGCGCCTGAGCGATGAAAGATTTTTAAATGCGCCTTTTCCCGAGGCCGAAGACAAAGACAGGAAAAGAAAGTGTTCTTGTGCTCCGGGATCCTCATGAACAAAGAGTTAGGCGTGAAATTCGAAATGAACGAACGCCCAGAGCGTGTTAAGGCCATGCTTGTAATCTGTAGAAACCAGAGGGCGCTCATGGCTCCTTCCAAGAGGACACTGACAACCCAGGAAGCTAGCTCGTCCAGTTATGTAAAGTAAGGGATCGTGGGTAGATAGCTCTGGTCAGCTAGGTGCCGAACTACCGATTAAGTCGGCTGCTTTGTAGAAATCGAGAGCAAACTGCCCTAGACTACAGAATACTTGATCAATATGCGAAAGAGCTTACTTTTTAAGTTTAACTGCACCGGATGATATCAAGTAATTGCAATTTATTATTTAATTAAATAGTAGATCACATTCTGTACCTATCCGCTTAAGCATGCAGCTTATATGCGGATAGGGCAGTCCATCTGTATAAGCGAAGTACATATACATAAATACATCACAGATCTCCATCTTTCAAAGCCCCTTGAAACACTGATCCATTCGAACAAGTGAAACCTAAGGACCCTTAGCATTCACTGCCCAGAAAGAAAACAAAATGAGCAAACCAGACAAGGATAGAACGACTGAACAGCACGAAGAAGCATATGTCATAAAGAACGCTCCTGTTACGTAAGGAACACATTTCCAGCTTGGAAAGACAAATAATAACAACCAGGATTTTGCACATCATCATTCAAACCCTCGAAATGACAACAAAAAGCACGCTTTGAAGCCAAAACAAAACCTGTCGACTGACTGAATCTGTTTACTGGATATTCGTCGAAACTCATTCATAGACTTCACGTTTAGTTTTAGCAAATTGGATTTTGGGGAAAGGAAATGGCGCAGTATCTGTCTCACATCTCGGCGGACACCTGAACCGCGCCATAAAAGAAGGGATAAAGGAGGGACTGAGAGAAGACAGGAAGAGGTGCCGTAGTGGAGGGCTCTGGAATAACTTCGACAACCTTGGGGTCTTTAATGTTCACTGACAGCACAGCAGACGGGCGCCTTTGCGATCGCCTCCATTGAAACGCTAGCGCCGTGGTCGGGTTCGAACCCGGGTACTCCGGCTCAGTTGCAGAACGCGCTAACCACTGAGCCAACCTGAATAATAAATATTCGTCCTTAAAACTTCAAGACTGATTTATCTTCTCTAGAAAGGATTCCCCAAAGCAAATGTTGGTGTGTATGTGTAGCGCCATCTTTTCGGGTTAACCTGAGCTATTTATGTTAATTGTTGTGCAGCCGCTAGATGGCACTACATGTAAGAAATACATTGTCACTAGTTGTTTCCGCATTCTACTGCGAATGAATGTGGACAGATAGTCGTCCACCTCCAACAGCGTGTAAACATAAAATTCTGTGTGAAGCTCTGCAAGGCAGCCACACTACGTATGAGCTCCTTCGTGACGCTTACGGCAAGGGGACATTATCGCGGGCGCGAGTTTTCGAGTGGCACAAGAGGTTCGTTTCGGGAAGAACGTCGGAGGAAGACGACACAAGGCAGGGGCGCCCTTCAACTTCACGGAATGAAAACAACGTGGCTCGGATCAGCGAAATCATACAGCAAGATCGCACCATTACAGTCCGCATGCTATCAGATGCTCTCGACATTAGTAAGACAACATGCCACCAAATTTTGCCTGAGAACTTGGAGAAACCAAAGCTGAATGCCAAACTTGTGCCGCACTCCCTCACACAGGATTAGGACACGCGGACATCAGTGAGCGCTGATTTGCTCTCAGAGGAAGAGAAAGATGCTGCATCCGTCGACAGCATCATTGCTGAAGACGAAACATGGGGTTTCCAATACGATGCTCAAAAAAAAGGCAGAGCGCCGAATGGCGGTCCACAAGGTCTCCGGCGTCGAGAAAGGTGCGGCGACAGAAGACCAAAAGAAAAGACGATGCTGATAGTTTTTTACGATACCACAGGTGTCATACACCACGAGTTCGTCCCAAAAGGACAGACGGTTATTGGTTTGGTTTGATTTAGGGGGTTTAACGTCCCAAAGCGACTCAGGCTATGAGAGACGCCGTAGTGAAAGGCTCCGGAAATTTCGACCACCTTGGGTTCTTTAACGTACCCTGACAACGCACAGTACACGGGCCTCTAGAATTTCGCCTCCATCGAAATTCAATCGCCGTGGCCGGGATCGAACCCGCGTAGGACAGACGGTGAATCAGGAGTTTTATATCCGCGTGCTCCAACACATGCGTGCCCTGACTTATGGGCATCTGGACAACGGAACCTTCTGCACGATAACGCAAGGCCACACACTGCTCTCAGCGTGACAAAATTTCTCGCCAAGCACAGCATTACTCTACTTCCCCATCCGCCATACTCTCCTGGCCTCTCCCCATGCGATTTTTTCGTGATTCCTCTCCTAAATGGTCGCTCGATGGGGAGCCTGGAGGCCATTCAAGACGCCACGACAAAGGAGCTGACAACCCTGCCAAAAGAAGCGTTTTCCAACTGTTTCCATGACATCACGAAGCGTTGGAAGCTGTGTACAGACGGCAAGGAAGACTATTTCGAAGTGGTGCTGCACAAATGATTTCAATGTCAAACGCATTTTTTAATGGACTCAGTCTCGGAACTTTACGGACAAAGGTTGTATTTGAGGATCTACAGCAGCCTGATTGAAATAAATGGAATGTAAAATTGTCGTGTTCGTTTGCCTCACTTTGTGGAGACTCTTAATACCAAAACCGTTTCTATTGCATGTATTTTTTATTTTAAATTTACTATGAAAGAAATGTTTTGTGAGTACAATATACAACACCACTTCCTGAACTGTATTAAATGCTGCTTCATGAGTCCAGCAATGTACTCGTTGTTCTTATTAGTTCCATAAGAAATACTTCGTGTTATTTGATATAATATTGTGTTTAAGATATTCAACTTGTGCAGCCCATCCAAACACTGGAACCATATCTCAGTGTTGACTCCTCAAGTGCATGTAAGTTATTCTACTTAATGCTATACTGCAGACTACATTAACCTTTATATGATTGCAGAAACAGTTCTTAATCGCTTAGCTATGTATTCTATGTGGTGTGTCCAAGAAAGGTGTCATGAAGAAACAATCCTAGCTAATTTACTTTTTTAGAGATCTCAACACTACTACAATTATAATTTTGGCAGTCATGACTCATATAAAGCGTGGATGACACAACAAATTTCCCGTGAGGACTGTGGAAACAAATTGCGTTTTCTTTGTGTTAACATAGATAAAATTATTATAAACCACGTGATTTTTTGCACACATACTGCTGTACCAAGACCACATCTTTATCATAGTTTTGTCGAAAGAGCAAAAAAAATGAGCGCGGAATGGACTCATGCCGAAAAACAACCGGGCAGTTCCCTCCTTGACAACACGTTCCGCGCCAGTGTTGATAAATGTGCGAAAGCAGAAATGGTACACAAAAAAAAACCCTGTGTGCTGCCAGCAGAAGGCAGTTTTCTTCCGTAACACAAAGCAAGCTGTTCACAATGGTGCTTAGGCTACAAAGGGTTGGAAAAACTGTCAAGAGAAGAATACTAACAGTAGAAGCTGGCGGTTTACATTGTTTCTGCTATATCAAGGCAAGAAGAGCTGATCAAACTCCGGAAGCACATAAAAGTATATAACAAAGCCAGAGAGCTCTCGTTGCTACACTGTTTATTGAGGCCAGTTTCTTCGAATCTCGCTAATCTATTATTTTTGAATGTAAGCCCAGCCAACAAAAGGCCTTTCTCTGCATAAAACTGTCGCCCAAAGGTGTTTATTCCAGGAAAGCCACTCTGGTGTCTTGCTGCCGTTCTAACAAAGGCGAAGGAACAATACCTTTGTTTAGTTTTTATCCATGAGCAGTTTGAAAAATCGTTGCTCTTAACTCTTATGCTCACTTCAGTTCACAGCGCTTAACATCATTCTTATCATCATCAAAATTTAAGTAAAGTTCAGAGCCTCTATAAGCCTCTCACCAGCCCACTGTCTGCTCTAAGGAAGGAAACATAGTCGTCGCTCTCACACTGCCTGCAAAAGTTGGTTGCCGTCCTAGAGTTTAAAAACTTATTTTTTGCATGCTGTGACCTGAAGGCCCTGGTTGGAGACAATACTCAGGTATTTGCACTTCTTTTTCTTGAGACATTTCCCGATTGCACCTGAACCCGGGTGTTCTTTATCGTGGATAACAACCTACATATCACAACAAAACAGTTAAACTGGTTATTAACCGCGAACAGAATTTGTGCTGCAGGGTGTTCATTTGCGTGCGAAGCCTTCTGGTGTCGTACGAAGCGCAGTTTGTCGAGGTAATTTTTAACGTAGAGGATAGTTAGAGGCTTTTGCCTCAAATTTTAAACGCGGTGTATTTGTCCAACAGTCTACCGTACGATCTGCTGGTACGAAGGCAAGCACAGTGGGTGGTCACTACAGGCATCAGTGAGTTTATTATACTCGAAGTTCAGCGCAGCAGGAAAGTGTGGTTTTTGTGCCATAAAAATATTTTTCAATATGCCACTCTGTAAGCATGTTACAGCCTTCCAAATTTGAGACTTAACAATCGTTTTCTAATAAGTGCATGATATAATCGGCCGGTGTGGTGTGGTTCAGTTGCCGTCGTCACATGCTTTGCTCGAGGGGTGGCGTAGTACCAGAGGTTGAAACTGGATCACGGGGTTGTCTTTGTTCCATGAAGCAAAAACCGAGCTTCCGATAAATATTGCCCACGAAGAGCATCCTCAAAGCACAACCTCTTGACTGAAACATGGTTTAGCAGAAAAAGTATGGACGCATCCGATGCAATGGTCAAACGTTATCGCTTGCAAAAAGAAGTTGCAGCATTTTGCCTAGTACTGCTATGCCGCGAGCACGTGGGAGTGAACTTATGAACTTCCAACGTTTAGACACTAGAGTCCCCTGCACTGAAGAAACAAGGAGAATTGGAAGATGTAAGAACAAGTTTTTATTGCCACAATATTGAAGTTAACGAAATAAGATCTTTATTGTGTGTCTAAAAACGACAAAACTGCGCACATATGTCAAGGCGCATTGATATAAGCAAATCAAAATGCAGCATGTTGTGTTACCTGCCCATGCAGCTGAATAAGTAAATAAATTTTTGGCTGTTTTACTGGCAGTTTTCACGACCTATAAGGACTCCTAAATTACTATCATATAGAGGACTCCGTCTGTGGGCAGCCTAGGAAAAGTTGCTGTGGGTTAACTCACCCGAGCCAGGATATACAGTGCGAAAGCACTGTCAAGAATGTTTAGACATGGTTTAGCTTTGGTTCAGCTTTATTTTTTCAAGACTTCAGCGAAAGCAAATTGATACAGCGAGAGCAAAGCACGTGACGCACCACGTGCCACAAGTGCAAGACCGAGCGTCCAGACAGGCGGTCGGCGCAGCGGCGCACGTGACTGCCAAGCGCAAGAGCGAATCACGTGACACATCACATGCCACAATTGGCGGGAAAGAGTGACCGAGCAGCAGCCAGCGCAGCGGCGCACGTGACTGCCAAACGCGCAGCTATGGCGTCGAAGGTGAAGATGAAGGTCGAGGCACTTGCCGCGCGCTACTTTGCACATGCGGCGCGCCTCCCGTTAGAGGTCAAACCCAAGAGCCAGACGACCTTCAGGCTCAACCTGGGAGGAGTAGAGGTTTTCAATCTAAAGATCGCGCTTCTTTGTTGACGACGGCAAAGTCACCTGAGCCGGTCTTTCGTTTATGGACTGTGTAAAAGATTTAATAAACGAAATGAAATCGCCGTCTGACGCTTTAGAACTGCGGGCTCGAAAGGTGAGTGTCCGACTGTCGAACGTGAAATTTGGAGAATTTATTTTGAAGAATTTCAAAGACTTGTAAAACGGATGAATGCAAAAATTAGAGGCTCAATTCATCCCAAGCAGCAGAGGTAATCGGCGCAATATTGGAAATGTGTTGGCAAAAGCTGGTCCTACAAAGGAACAGTGTGAAACAATCATTTTTAACTATTGGCCCAGTGACCTGTGCTGCTTGTAATGTTTGTTTGTTTTTTGCTTTTAGCGTAACAGGTAAGCAAGACCAAGCGATTTCCATGCTGCTCACGCAGAAAAACAAGAAACAAAAAGTTTGCTGTGCAGACACCATCATGACTACATGGAGCAGACTAAATCTAGATTTCCTAATGAAGAATAACCTCAGTTTAGGTTTGTAATCGCCTGTATAGGTCGAAACGCGAGAACAATGACGCCCCCATTTGTGAGCGCTGCTTTTTAAGAGCAATTAACAACGCTCACTTCTCAGTTTTCCGCAGTGGAAGTCAGGTAATGAATGTTATTCATCTATGATTCAATTCTTTTCATTCGATTTCATTCAAATATTATCATCAACCCGTCCGAAAGATTGATTCCAATCACAGCGAGGGCATGGGGCTTAACGAATTAGTGAAAGAACCACGACGAAATGGAATTTCAATGAAATCATACCGACCCGCCGTCCTTTGCGCTGATAAAAAGCACCGTATTAGCATACCCGCACGTCATAAAAAGGCCTGTTATTAGACACACATTCGTGCACAAAACTCTTCGTGCTCGAAGTATGCCCGTTAAACATTTTGTGCTCCACGAAGTTTCTTAAACAGCACCTCGTTTATAGATAACACCTATATAATCTCATTAGAAATGCATGGTCAGTATCTGATAGAACCTGCACTGTGACACCCCTGCAAGTGTTCCACTAAGGTGGCAAAAATCATTGTTCCCATGCTATCACTGCATTGTTTGACCCAGAAAACTCACGCACTAACTCTTAATAGGCTCTTTTATCTCGTTAGCATGCAAGCATCTGTGACACTGCGCTTTTAAGAGATATTTTTACAGAAAAAATCTTACAACAACGTCCTACTGGGTCGGTGCACAGTCACGTAATCCGTCTTGAATCTGCGTTGCGTTGAATTCGTGAAAATCGCCAATAGTTTGGGTTAGCTCTTGCAGTTAATCTTGCAGGAGGTCTCCTATCCCTTGCAGGTTATGTCGGCAGTCAAGAGCGTTAATATTAAAGGCGATCAGTGAAGAAGCGAAATGTTTCTTACAGCTGGTACTGAGGGCTTGCTTTGATGGCAGTGTTGAAAACTGTGGTTTGTGGAGTCGTGTGCGCTTTGATATGCATAGGCTGTATGCAAAATAAAAACTTTTTCATAATTTTACAGCCTGTATCGTCGGTGATACGTCGGGCATTAATAATTCCAATACACTTAGTGTCACTAATATTTAATCTACACCTGTTAACATCACCTGTGTGCGTGGATAGTACAGTCGTGGCCAGAATAGCACAGATCATGCTAATCAGCACAGAGCACAGGTAACCGGCTCAGTATTGGAAATCGATGGTTTTACTCTGGTCCTTGGCAAGACCGGCCTTTGCCAATATATTACCAATATTAGGGCGAACACCTGTGCTGTTTGGGTAAAAACTTTTAAACGGTTTGAGGTAGTACACCAGCTGATTACCCCATGGTAAGCATCCATTCAATGGGACAGCCGACTTCGAATGCAGCGCATGCTCAATTGAAGCCAATTTACTTATCCGGCGTCCACCTATTCAATGGTTGTTGACAGCTGAATTTTCCACATTTTTTTTGTAATAAATAACCTAGAAGGACAACGCTGCCTCTCATAAATCCAAAGCTAATAAAAAGGTTGGCCGACAAAATGACCCCAAATCTCAAAGAGAAATGGACGTTACTTAATCTCCCCTCAACTGCGACCGAGCACAACGTAAAGCAAATAATATTTTACTCGCATTGCACTGAAAAAGGTGGAACCAGATAAGAAAGCAAAAGTCAACAGGGTAGGTTTCGCCACAGGACGGAGCGGTCGCTCATCGCCCACCGTCCATTAAATCACGTAGTCAGCGTATGCATAACAGTACCTCTTGCTGGGCTAGTCGGTGTAACATTGTGTAGCAAAAATAAAAACAGCGCTAATTCTAACACAAACCACACAGAAAGACCAGACAAAACGGGCGCTGACTCCAGCTATGTTTACTGAAAGCCACATGTTGCATATATATAGCCCGAAGAAGGTGAACGCATGCGCAGTTCTTACATGGTAAAAAAGAAAAAAAAAGGAGAGAAAAAAGAACAACACCAAAAAACACACACTCAAACCAAACTTACTCCTTATCGCGTATTCTTCAGCAATCTATGCTCACTTTCTCGTAGGGAGATAGAAGTGGTGCTGACGCACATGTCACCTCTCTCTTTGATAAAAAAGGCTTCTGCCAATTCCCGAGCTACTCTATCTGCTTCTAGCTAGAATTTTCATCTCGCCAAGTCAGGTTCACAGTTTTTTTCGTTTTTATCTATGCAGGAGCGGCAATGGGCGGGTATGTTTTGGGACGAATTTTTTTCTCTCCTTTTTTTTCTTTTTTACCATGTAAGAATTGCGCATACGTTCACCTTCTTCGGGCTATATCAATCAATCAATCAATCAATCAATAATTTTATTTCTTCCTGACAAAAAGATTAGCGGAGGACGAGGAGGGCTCGAAGAAAAAGTGGAAGTTTCCACTTGACGAGCTTCGGGCCCCCTATTTACAAGGCATATACAGTGGAAGATTAAGAAACATACATCTTTATACATTAGAAAGTTTAAAAGTCAGTACGTATAATATGCAATACAAAAATAATATACTCATTTTTGAGCCACAAATTAAGGTCAGTATGTACAAGGAAGGCAGCCACGGTAGTACACCAATTCTACAAGAGAATTTCTAAAATACATAAAACAATTTCATACACGCTCACTGTCGCGTTACAAAGGACAAGCATATTGTTGGTAATGGTGCTTATGTTAATTCCTTGACAATGAAGGTGGTTTAGTAGGGTCGGTAGGGCATGACGGAGCATTTCTTCAGATAGTCTTAAGCGTGAGTAAGGAATTTTCCAAATTAGATTAGTGCGTGCATTGCAGTGTCGTGTTTGAGGGGTCAAGTTAGCAAGTGTACGGAGAATTTCAAGCGAGTCATGCTTATATCGCTTTGCAAGGTAGAATGAGTACATATGATGGATGGAAAGAATGTCACATGTGGCTTTCACTAAACATAGTTGGAGTCAGCGCCCGTCCTGTCTGGTCTTTCTGTATGGTTTGTGTCAAAATTAGCGCTGTTTTTACTTTTGTAACTCAGCGTATGCCATGTGCCCCTGCCCTTTACGATTGACATCGCGCATCTATGTAATAATTGCTGAATTTCCTCAAGCGCAATTTGGGAGCAGAACCTCCTGAAATGAGAGAGCTGCTTTATTTCACAAACATAAGCTCTGCATTAGATTATGCCTGCGTGGTTTTCGGCCCGCAAAACAGAAATATTTTTGTTCATATTGAGCGCGTACAAAACCGCGCAGCTCCATGCGTAGGGTAGGCCGAGAAACTTAAATTTCGGTTCCACATTTTTTTTACCTAAAAGGCGTGAAAATCTGCAGAAGATCAGAGAGGTAAGTTAAATTGTGCAGCAAATGTATTTCAAAATAATTTTTCTCTACACTATCAGCCAATGAAATCAGGTTTCACAAAATATTACTGAGTGCCAGTCTGAGACTACGTTTGAGCTCGGTTTTAAGTGTAACGGTTTCTGCACTTGCTATTTTTGTTTCAGTTCTACCCTGTCTGTTTTGATAATTTTTTAAGTGTGTTTGTAGGGTTCATTGAATGGCCTTACGCAAGCTCTATGTATTCCTTTTACTTAATAAATACACAAATAAGTGCAACAGCTAGGTCTAGAAATGAGGCCTGAAGAGGGAAAATTCTGTCACCAAAAATAGCTCGGAACTTCACTGCACAATTTCACAGTCCAAGGCAAAAAATTTAACGGACACAGAAGTACGCGCTCCTTCTTTCATGTACGTTCATGTACGTCCTTTCATGTTCATGTACGTCCTCCACCAGCGTCGTGCAATAAAAGTGAGTGCCCTGGAGAACTTTTCCAACAGCTGCAACCCGCAAAGCATACCCATATATCAAAGGTCACATCGCCAGTTCGGTTGACAGTGGCAAAACTAAAAAGCCAGCCTGTTCTTTGCAAAAAAAAAAAACTTAATTGTATGGTCGCCAAAGACAGGAGAAAACATCGAACAATTGTTTCCATCATTCCCTCTAGTTAAACGCAGTGCATTTTACGGAATTGAGGAATAACCCTTTTGTTCTACCCTTTTCTATATGGTACGTCACGCGCCTTAACCAACCTTTTCGAGGGACACAGTTGTCAATGCTTAGCACTTCTTGCCCGAAGGGCACCTTCAGGGATCAGCCGGAACAAAAGCCTGTTTTTCTTAAGAATAGCTTTTGTGATTCCGTCTCATGAAAGCTATAGCAATGAGAGCAGGATATGTTCTAAGTGCCCATGTGATGCTGTTATCTCATTGTGTGACCCAACAAGAAAACACGAACAAAATCTGCGGAAATAAGGCACAACGATGTTGCATTTAACAAGCGAATAACGCATCCGTTGGACGAAAAATTGGCATTGGCTTAATTTCAGCGAAAAGCAAGCACGCTTGCTAAGCATCTGAGGCTCGTCCATGGCAGCACCGCTACACGCTCGCGACAGCCGTTATATTTATGTACCCACACGACCACGTGGTTATGACGTGGTATCACATGGTCTTACGACACCCCCATCGGATGTCATCACGTAGCTCCACATCACCCCATCGGATGTTGTTGAGGTCAACCCGAAGGTCACCCAATGTCAAAGGTCAACTAAAGGTCATGGGTCAAGGTGGGGGTCAAGGGTTCGACACCATAACTGTACCACATATGGTCGTACATGGCTAGCATGCTTGGGCTCTAGGTCGTTCAAGGTCACACTCCGCCCTACGCGACGACTGCTTTACCTAGCGTAGTGTAGCTTTTCGCTTCAATAACTGAGAACACCGAGACGTGACCACCCAATTTCCAGGATGAAGGGTGGAAAAGACGTGTTGTTATTCTGGTTTACAGAAATATAAACGCTACAGCAGTGTTGGGCAAAAGAAAAATTCGAAAAATTTATCTGATGAACAAGGCAAATTCTGAAAGTATTTAGTTAACGATAACAAAGAATGATTTGCAGTGTATATAAGCCCCCTTGGATACCAGGAGTCTCCATGCAATTATTACACTCCTTTTGTGGCGACTTTGGCATTGAGCTGCTTGACCTAATTTCATGGGTTCGAATTCCAGCCTTGGCTGGTACGTTTCAATGCGAACCAAATGCAACTATCCTGTGCTGTGAAGATCAGTGCACATAATAAAACCGGGCGGTCGAAACTCTGGTGTCGTGGATTGCTGTGTCGCCCACGAGCAGATCCAACATAAAGCCCCACAGCCTATACCATCGCATTTGTTTCACCTTCCATCATATTTAGTGAATATTGGTAAAGCCCATAGGCAGAAGCTTGTTCGGATTTGAAATACTCGTAACAGCCAACTGAAGCCGCCAAAAATTAAGTGCAGATAAAAGGAGGAGCATTTTCTGCGTCCAGAAATGATAATCATCTGTTTGCACAACAAGAACATGACAAAAGGAAAGGCCAGTACACCGGTGCTAAAAGATATACATGTGTCAACAAATATCGAACAAAGCAATAAGGAATCAGAAATCGAGGTGTCTGCGGCGCGCGAATGACTTTACCAAAACGTTTTGTTAAACCTTTTACAAGTAGATAATGAATTGGAAGCAATCTATATTTAAATCTGATTGTTCAATTCAGAGCTGTGCCTTTTAATCCGCTAAAAAAGCATTGAGTCATTTTTAGATTAATTAGCATGATGTTTCATGCTATAGTTGCCATAGGTTCGAAGTATTTCACGACAAAAATCCCGTCAAAGTTAGGTAATGCTCTCTGAGATTATGTTTCTGGTCTTACATGGCAAATAAGAAAAGATGGATTTGTGATAAAGGTGGTTAAGTGGTCGTGACTATTTTCCAGCCATGACTTCTCGTCTATCGGCAGTTATAACCGCAGCAATTTCCTGCTTAGGCAAGGAAGAAAAAGCGGAGATCTTTATGAGCAGAAAAAAAATCAGTTTCTTTGCGCGAAAAAGTATGCCGCCATTTATCAGACCAATTTTTCCGCGTGAATAATGTTCAGACTTATCTCTCTGGTACTACGAACTCTGGTGACCATACGTTTTTCATTTGTGTGCGACACATGTAATGTGCAGCTTTTTTGAAGCCGAAAATAATGTTTAGAGAACATTGGACGAGGAGGCAGAGGCAGCTTTTTTGAGTGAAGTCAGAGTGCGCATATGCATATTTCCTTTCTCCGAGTACCTTCGTATATATACAGTTACTGGCGTGCTTAAGTGCCTTCTGGAGCAATGCTTCATTTAGCGCACTGCTTCGGTTACTTTCCTACTCTACTCAACAGCCAGTCTAGCTAAACCGTAGCTAAACGTCTCGTTAAGAGCTATTCCCAAGAATTTTCCGAGCATTCATAGCGCAGGTTCGTTCCCTATACTTAAAAAAACGTACTTAAAAATCTTACTTAAAGAAAAACCTGTCGAATTTGAATGGGAACAATCATTATCACAAGCGAGAATTACTGCATAGTTCCTGTATAGCTTCATGCATACAGGCATATGAACGCTGGACTATACCATCTCTGTATGTAGTATCAGTTTTATGGAATAGGAGACAAAGGACCACCGGAATAAGCTTAGCTTCTGTTCGACAAGGGATTACCAAGTTTTGCGGATCTCCATTCCTTCTGCAAGAGCTGTTTTCTTAATGCGCTCAAAGTAAATCGTTCTTGCAGGCGGGATAAAGAAACCAGATCTTCATGGCGACCGTATTATTGGCGGTTGTCGTCTTCGCTACGGCACTTGACGGCAGTGCGGCTCGACATGGTAGTTCGAGCGCACACCCGAGTGAAAATGGTAAGACAGCAGTGGTTTAATATTTTTCAATTAAAGGCAATTACAGCAAAGATCAGTTTACTATTTAAAGAACTATATCTCTGATCGCTGTTTCGCCACTATTGAAATCCGCCGCGGTGGCTCAGTAGCTAGGGCACTCGGCTACTGATCCCGAGTTCTCGGGTTCGAACCCCACCGCGGCGGCCGCGTTTCGATGGAGGCGAAACGCCAAGGGGCCCGTGTGGTGTGCAATGTCAGTGCACGTTAAAGATCCCCAGGTGGTCGAAACTATTCCGGAACCCTCCACTACGGCGCCTCTTTCTTGCTCTCTTCTCCCAGTCTCTCCTTTATCGCTTTCCTTATGGCGTGGTTCATGTGTCCTCCAAGATGTGACAGATACTCCGCCATTTCCTTAATAATAATAATATTAATAATAATAATAATAATAATAATAATAATAATAATAATAATAATAATAATAATAATTGGTTTTGGGAAAAGGAAATGGCGCAGTATCTGTCTCATATATCGTTGGACACCTGAACCGCGCCGTAAGGGAAGGGGTAAAGGAGGGAGTGAAATAAGAAAGGAAGAAAGAGGTGCCATAGTGGAGGGCTCCGGAATAATTTCGACCACCTGGGGATCTTTAACGCGCACTGACATCGCACAGCACACGGGCGCCTTAGCGTTTAGCCTCCATAAAAACGCAGCCGCCGCGGTCGGGTTCGAGCCCGGGAACTCGCGATCAGTAGCCGAGCGCCCATTTCCTGTCTCCAAAAACCAATTTTTAATTTTTCACTATTGAAACCTTGGTTTTGTTCGTGAAGGGGAGAGTTTTTTATCTAACTGTGCGACGCAGAAAGCTCTAATTATGAACACACTGTGTAGGACTGCTTCATGCTAGCAAGCGTAGCGATTGGAACGTTGACGGGGCAGAGTGCCTCATTAACCCTCTTTCCGGGTTTGGTGCATGTTCATCCCACGACCGCTGGTAATGCTGCTGGCCGGCATGATCGGTTGCCTTTTAAACTTCCTCTATTATCATTTTTAATAACTGAGTAACACTTTTGGGAACAGCGGAGGAGTAGTGCGCACCAACCTGCTCCGCAGAACGGAAGAGAACGCGTCATGCCATTTCATGCAAAATTTTTGCCATATCCTAACGTCGATGCAGGCACTGCTAAGCCTAAGAAGTCCGCATTCGGCCACGTGGCCCCGCTTACTGCGCAGTAGCGCCTCCTCTCATTTCATAACATATGTCACCATTGCCGCCTTGGTAGTCTTGTATACCACCCCGGCCAACCGCAAAACCTATCGGTATCGCGAGACTCTGTGGCGTCAGCTCGAGACTCGAACTTTTCCGACTCCTACATGCATCCAGCTGGCTATCTCTTCTCAGCTCGTAATTTCTGCCCGTCCAGAGCCAACTTCCACCACATCATGTTGGGCTGTGTTCGCCACCCGCCATCGAAATCCCTGAATATTATTTCGAAGGAGCAGTAGGAAGCTGCCCTACGAAGCCAAGCTCCTGATCTCCAGGACAAGATCCTAGACTGGGCTCACAGGGTGGCGGAGGCCTGCCCAGCTTAGAAGCTATCTCCCTCCCCCTCTGACCCCTTCCCTTGTGATATAAATAAGGCTGTAAATCAAGACGGCCTGAAGTACTATAAAGAACCACCTGCAAAGCGCTGCACCCAGCTTCGTAGCCGAATGCAGCAATGTAAGCTAGAAGTAGCGGAAGTAGGCAGTGCACAGCGGATGTTTTCAGTGCAGGAGGAGGTCTTCAGTTCACAGAAGTTCTAACGTACGTGGAAAACATCGATACGACGAAACCGCAATTACTTTCGCGCTTTCTCTTTGAGCTGTTTTTTTTTCTTAAAGGAACACTCTATAATCTTCTTTCCAATTTAGTTCTGGGTTAAAATCGGCTGTATGAAACTTTATGACATATCTGGTGTTTGCCCGGCAGCTAAAGCAGCATTTATTAATGATCAAGTCGGATTAAAAGATGAAACTTTTTTTCACGCCTTTGGCCTCAAAGTTAATTGTGACGACAAGAACGAGAAGGACTCCGTGATCAGCGTTCAGATGTGAATGACGGTGTAGTCGACCCTCACGGATTCGCATACCAAACATGCTTTTTTGACGTCACCAAACTTTGTGCAAACGGATGGTTACGGCTATACCTGCATTAGTTTCTTTTAACAGCGAAAGCTATTACAGCTTTGGTTTAACCATTGAGACATGCATTCTACCGTGGAATCTAAAGTTTTTGCCTTGAGACCTTAATTACTTAGCGAATTCTTCAATTTGACATAAATAATGAAATTTAAGCTAGGAAAAATTTTCAATGCAATTCAATTGTCATGTTTGGCCTGTGCCAAAGTGGAGGAGGAAAACCTCCCTCTTCATGTTTAGCTGAGAGCAGAACGAGGTAAAGTGCGAGAGAAAAAAAGAGGAACACCGTGAGAAATAATGGGTGGCCAGATCAGATTTTACTTATTCACATGACCATTGCTAGGCTTTCTCTTACGGCTGTAAAAGCTACAGCAGCTTTCATTTATTAATGCACTAAGATGGTAAGCTTAGCTTCACAATTTTTTTGCACCTCATAAAAGATCTGTTTTCAATTAATGCAGCCGCTTTGTCTTTAGTACACCGTATTCTATCTCTGCAGCCGGACCTCAGTTTGTCCTCAATGTCCCTTTAAAGGAAATAATGCATGGGCCACTAGCGCGAGATTTCATAGCGTTACTTTCGCGAGGTAGGATCACCCAGCTTATTGTTACCAGGCTGTTGAATCCCCTCAAAGTTTTTGGGCAGCTTAGTTCGTCGCCGAATGCCGTGTTACCTCGAAGAGTGACTTTAGTTCTTTTTTAAGGGCGGGGCCAACCTGACGGCAGCAGAGTCGTGGTCACTACGGATGACCTCTGGCGGCTGGGTTTTCCCAAGCTGGACAAGTCTGTGCGCGACTATTACGAGAGCGGCGCTGACCAGGAGCAGACGCTGCATGAGAACGAGGCGGCCTTCCAGAGGTTTGATACCAGTATTTGTTAGCAGTCTTGCTCGGTTCTTAAAGTTCTACTGCCGTACGTCATGACGTACAACGTTCTACTGCCGTACGTCATGACGTACAACGTCCTACTGCCGTACGTCATGTTGTTACAGCGAAGCGTTGCACAGCCCTGCGCCAGCACCACCGAAATTATACTGCCGTGCTACACGGGCACCGTATCAGCGATTCACGAGCTCCGGAGCTTCTTAAATACGCCTGAAGCGTAAAACAAGAACCTATACAATAGAGGGAATGAAGTTACTTACATTGAAACAAAGTTTCTCAGCTGGAAGCTTTTAGTTTCGGCGTAAGTTTCCGGCATATTTTTGGGTGATTTTACTGCGAGCTCGTCGAGAATGGGAGTTAAAAGCACGCCATGCTTAAAAGTAGACGCGTTCGTATTTACTCCAAGGCCCCATTTCAAGAGGCTCACTGCCAAGCAAGTGTTACGGTGGCGTTGGAGTAAGCCTGTGTGTATAAGACCCGAGTTTGCTTCTGGAAAAGTTAGCCCTAACTGCAACTTTTTTATATAAGCGCAGAATGCAGGCATCTTATCACGCGGTGCATTATGTAGACTTGAGATCTAACAAAGAAGTTTCAAATTTAATGTTACTGCATAGAACTGTGCGATAAAAGGATAGAGTAAGCAAGACAAGTTGGTTATTCAAATTAACAGTAGGCCAAAGCATTCCGCGCTTTTCAATGGCCCTGATACCACATTAGATTGCGGGCTAAAGGCGGCGAAAACGAATTTCCCCCTCGCATATTTATGTCGATGG
This sequence comes from Amblyomma americanum, assembly GCA_030143305.2. Lineage (NCBI taxonomy): Eukaryota > Metazoa > Arthropoda > Arachnida > Ixodida > Ixodidae > Amblyomma > Amblyomma americanum. The sequence goes on from JARKHS020002248.1 coordinate 208,637, forward strand.
GATATGCGCGCAATACAGCCGAGAAAACTTCTAAACGACTGGAACAGACAAAAATTCATTGCTGTGGCTGAGGCGAAGGCATTCACAACTGTTCCATTAAGATGTCAGCCTTCGAGGCAATCCTTCGCACTGCTTCTGTCTTTTAGATTTAACCGCAGTTCATTGCGCGCAATCGCAAGCAGACTCATATATTGAAAGCAGCCTACCATGACTCAGTTTACGCTGTTCACCTAACATATGTGCATGGTGCAGATGTTTCCAGCCTTTTATTGTGACGGTATGAGTAATATTTTTCGCGTGTATCCAAAGTTCTTGCCTTTCAATCTTTAGCCACGAGAAAGTGTTCAAGCTTTCTTTTCGTAACTTAAAGGGTTCACATTCAATATCACCATCAACATAATCGGTCGAGTTACGTCTTCTGCAGGATAGATGCCTGTCATGTTGATATCCATTTAACCCAGTACTTCGCAAGCTGCGGCCAGGCTGTGGCCACAAACTTCATAACATCATATGACCAGCTGATTCAGACATTAGCTTAAAGGGTCACGTTCTCTATGCAATACATGCCCTACCCACGTGTTATTACTTTATAGAAATGAGGAAGCCCAGTTCTCTTCCGAGAGCAAGCTAGCGCAATGAGGAACACAACGACCTACACTAAGGCAGGGTGCAAGCACACGTGAAGGACAATGTCATGCCCCAGAAGTCAGTGGGAAAAGAGCTGGTGATTTGAAAAGTCGCACAAGCATAGCCCATTACTCTCTCCACCATCCCAAGCAGCAGAGTTAATCGGCCCAAATATTGGAAATATCTTGGCAAATGCTGGTCCTACAAAGGATTAGAGAGAAACCATCTATTTCCAATATCAGACCGATTACTTGTGCTGCTTGGTATACAGCCAATAAAACAAAGCGGTCAGAGTTAATTCGCGGGGCCTCGGTAATAGACCCATAAATGAGTAAAAAGAAAGCATCGAATTGCTGTAACCAGTTCTTTAGGCGCCCACGTTTTAAGTCTACTGCCACAGAAACCTATAGTTTGTGTAAAAGGCTGTTGGAGCAAGGCAGGCCAATACATGTAAGAAGAAAAGGTGCGAGATCATGTGAGCAGCCAGGTTTTTACTCTCTGGTGCAAAGACCACTCAGCGTGATCTCTTGCAGTTTTATGTAATGAACATCAAAAATAGCATTTGCTGAGATACGTGGTATACGTGTATACGGGCTATAAAACAGCTGTATCTTGCCGGTACTCATCTAAGGGGCAGAAACGTGGAGGACACCGAAAAGGGTTCAGCTTAAGTTAAGGACAACGCAGCGAGCTATGGAAAGAAAAAGGACAGGTGTGACATTAAGAGACGAGAATCGGGCAGGGCAGGTGAGAGAACAAACGCGGGTTAATGACATTCTAGCCGAACTCAAGAGGAATAAATGGGCTTGGCCAGGGCATGTAATGCGGAGGCAAGATAACCGCTGGACCTTAAGGGTAACGGAGTGGATTCCAAGAGAAGGCAAGCGTAGCAGGGCTGGCGGCAGAAGGTCGGGTGGGCGAGATGAGATTAAGAAGTTTGCGGGCATACGGTGGCCGCAGCTGGCAAAGCACAGGGTTAATTGGAGGCACGTGGGAGAGGCCTTTGCCCTGCAGTGGGCGTACTCAGGCTGATGATGATGATGGTGGTGGTGGTGGTAATTGAAGAACACGCTCTTACGAGCGTTTTTCTTCAATGTCGTTTAGCTTGTCTAATAAATGACCCGCGGTACACATGAATCATAGCTCTGTTTCCATGGGGTATTGTAAGCAGCTTGCAGCGTTGCCTTGCCATCCAAGACGATTACTTGTGAATAGCTTCTCTTCTTGGTGCGGGCAGGTTGCGGCTTCGCTACCGTGTTCTAAACACCACGCCGAGGAGAGTGCTGAAGACAAAGCTGCTAGGACATTGTGTAGACATGCCGGTCGGAATTGCTCCTTCGGCGATGCAGAAGATGGCGCACAAGGACGGAGAGAGAGGCACGGCCGCGGGTAAGGTGGCTTTTGCTTCGTCCACCTGTATACCGAGTTTTCACATTGAATCTGGAAACAACGCCCAGAACACGTCACTCATGAGACTCTCTAGAAAACATGCTGTCTTGCACTGCGCAGAACATCACAGCAAAAACGAAGAAACTTCCCTGCCGCTGCACTAGCGATTACTGCTGGTGAAGTTTTTTTTTTTTTGGTGCGTTGTTTCATACTGAAGTGCACAACACAAACGTGGACGCAAGAACACGCAATGACAAAGGCGTGCGCTGAAAATCAACTGAATTTGTTTTTGTTGACGAGGTCTTCGCACATTTTTAGCCGCCTGGCTAGACAGCATAAAAGTTAAAACAATGTATAACACTTTTGATTATGACAATACCCAGAATTCATCAGGCTACCGAGAATGAACAAAGATGTTAAACGATAAAACGACACTGAAAAAAAAATACACGGAAGCAATGCAGCACCAATCCTGTAATGAAACCAGCACTGTCAGAAGTCACTGAGGTTTTGTTTAACTTTTGCTTGGCTACTTTTGCTTGTATCTCTCTGCTATTTTTCCAGTAATTTAAGGGGAGTCAGTGTTGTCTTGTTTTACTTTTGCTTGATAGCATTTTCTTCTATCTCACTGGCGCTTGTTCAGTATCTGAAGGGGAACCAGCGAGGTCCTGTCATACTTTTGCGTGATTCTGCTTTTTCTTGGACATCACTCACACTGCACACTCTCGAGCAGAGAATTCAGGTCTTGTTTTACTTTTGCTTTACCCTCCTCTTACGACACTTGCTCAGTATCTGAAGGAGAGTCGGTGATATCTCGATTTACTTTTCCCTGACTCTGCTATTGATTAGACCTGACTGAAATTCCTTCACTATCTGGAGGATAGTCAGTAGCATGTTGTTCTACGTTTACTTCAATCTGCTTTTGCTTGGACCTCACTGACACTATTCAGGTACACGGTAAGGCTGGTTTCCTTAAACGTCAATTGCGCTTCGGTGTTACACAGCTGTGTTTTTGTTTTTCTATATTGTCTTGCCGGCCCTGATTTTCCATGCGGCAGCGTTTAGGTTGCAGTCTTGCAAAAACAATCTGGTTTCCCTCTAATAATAATAATAATAATAATAATAATTGGTTTTTTGGGGAAAGGAAATGGCGCAGTATCTGTCTCATATATCTTTGGACACCTGAACCGCGCCGTAAGGGAAGGGATAAAGGAGGGAGTGAAAGAAGAAAGGAAGAATAGGTGCCGTAGTGGAGGGCTCCGCAATAGTTTCGACCACCTGGGGATCCTTAACGTGCACTGACATCGCACAGCACACGGGCGCCTTAGCGTTTTGCCTCCATAAAAACGCAGCCGCCGCGGTCGGGTTCGGACCCGGGAACTCCGGATTAGTAGTCGAGCGCCCTAACCACTGAGCCACCGCGGCGGGTTTTCCCTCTAAGGAGATTGCGTGATTGGTCGAGAGGGTCGTGACGTGATCAGCACAGCCAAATTTTAAAAAGTGGGCACTAAATGTTCGAGCGCGCTCTATTACATTATTTCTAGGTTAGATTAACCCAGTTACTCAACCACCTTAAAAATCCCACTAATCCAAACTAATCTAGCTTAACCCACTCAGTTGTCTACGCTAATCCACACTAACCGATCCAAAATTCACAATACCACTTTTTCTTTCTCTCGTTGGTCTACTTCCAATATTTCGGGGTGGGCCAACTTCGAAATGCTGGCGTGTGTTTTTCTTTAATCATCTGGTAAAGAAGGCCCAAAGTTTTGTTAAGTCTATAACCCTGGTGATTTATGGACACTCCCAAAAAGTTAAGATATGCTTCTTAATTTGTAAGTTGTCGTCCAAGGTGGCTATAAAAGTGCAGATACTTCGGAAAATAATTTCAGTGCGCAGCAAGAACCCGTCCTTGTCGTTGTATATTCTTCTTTAGTTTAGCTGCTGTGGTGGCTCAGTAGTTACGGGGCTCGGCCTCTGACCCGAAAGATGCGGGTTCGATCCCGGCCGTGGCGGTTGCATTTCGATGGAGGCGAAATACTACAGGCCCGTGTACTGGGCGTTGCCAGTGCACGTTAAAAACTCCAAGTGGTCGAAACTAACCAGAGCCCTCTATAACGGCGTCCCTCATAGCCTCAGTCGTTTTGGAACGCTAAACCGCATAAACTAAAACAAAGTTCGTGCTGCAATTCGTTTGATTCACTGCAGCTGTTCGCAGATAGATAAAGAGAGGGGGGAAAGGCAGGGGTGTTAACCAGAAAGGCTTCCGGTTGGCTACCCTGCACTGGGGAAGGGAATGAGGGGATTAAAAAGGGAAGATAGAAGGAACGGGAAACACAGTCACAATCTGTCAATCAAGGTGGCCGTTCATTAAAAAAAACAGTGCCTTGTAAGCCTTGGTGGCAGTCGACTGTTGTGGCCACGGACCGAGGATCTTGTCCTCCGTGAAAGGGCGAGGGTTAAGGCGGCCCAGAGCACAACGCAGCTTCCTGTGGTGTCAGTAGCCTGACTTAGTAGCGTCGTAAGTTGCGCTCGCACGATTTAGCGTTATCTCTTCTGATGCTTTCTATAAAACTTCCTCCCGATGGGAACAAAAACTTTAGTGGCTTAGCATAATGAGCATAATTTTAGGTTGAAAAACGTCTTGCACTGTCTAATGTGTCTGTACGTCACGCAGCTTGCCAAGCCTTTAACACGGTCATGATCCTGAGCACGCTGTCTTCGACACCCCTTGAGAAAGTCAGAAGAGCAGCGCCGAATGCTCTGCTGTGGCTGCAACTGTACGTCTTCAAGAACCGATCGGTCACCACCGAATTGATATATCGGGCTGAAAAGGCCGGCTACAAGGCCCTGGTGCTGACTGTGGACACGCCCACCTGGGGACAGAGAATAGTGGACGTCCGCAACGCGTTCACCATACCTAAGGGGATCACGTGAGTAACTCTGCATAATAAAAGAAAGCCGGAAACTAACCCCAATCTTTCCCTTCTGGACAATGAAAAATTGAGGGCTCACTCAATTCCTTTGTTATGCGGATGATCATTCCCACGCCTACTAGAATTTATTGTTTTCACAATACCTACCGCTTAAGGGAGGACGCAGGAAAGAAAACAAGGGATATATGCACAGGTCATCACAAAAGTAAGCAGTGAACGCGTATTCATGCACACGACATGGCATGCAGATGGCTACTTTGATGTGAAGGATGTAACTAACACTGAGAAGAGAGGAGTGTATGATCATGAATGTGCTAGATATTCTGAATTCTTGTAACGGGGTCTTACTTTAACAATGTAAATGCCAAACGATGATAGACTGCAGTTGCTCGCACGTGCCCATCAGGTTTGAAGAGGCTCGCGTTTACTGGCTATACCATCCGAGGAGAAAATCCAAAAATATCGAGTTATTCAGCTGCGAATACCAAGCTCGAGATGTGAGGAATTGCCATTGGCGCTGCTCTCATAAAGTCGTTCGGGCAATTATCCCGGAGAGCGTGACGTTGCAGGTGCATCACATTAGGAAGGTATGGCTTCCTAAGCAAACTGTACCGTCAGTGGCTGAAAAGCTATGTAACGAACTTAGAACTGGGTTTCGACAAAACTGTGAAGAACTGCAAGTACAGACTTTGGAGTGGCTAAGCCACATGTGCACATTGTATGACACCGTCTGAAAAACATGGCGAGTAAGCATGGCGTAGGGATTGTGATGACAACACCGAAGAAGTTGATCCGTTTGTGCTCTCTTGCAAAGGGCAGAGGTAAGTTGAATTTCAATAGGAACCTTGAGATGGTCTTAATACGTCTAAAGACGGTCTCTTCTAGAAAACCTCGCTAGCTTGTGGCAAGTCCTATGTAGGACAATCAGGCAGGTGCCGGTGTTCGCCTAGCTGGTGGTCGCCTAGCTGGTTGCTGCAAACGGTTTCCTATAAAATCCTGCAAAATATGTCTACTAGCAAGTGTTCAGGCAGCGTGGCGCATTTAGCTTACCTGAAGTTTGTGCCCACGCAATAGTTCGGACGTGTTTAGAGCCTATGAGATTTGATTATAAAATTTCGGAGCGCCATAACAAAACAAGGAGGCTAGTTATGTCCGGACGTTTACTACCAGCTTGATCCGTGCCGCAACCGTCAGTCTATAAAGGGTGTAACTAGTCCAAAGTCGTGCCGATACACATCGTCATCAAGGAGACAAAGGTTCTCCAGTGTTGCTCGAGGTAGCCACAACTGGTGCTGTCCTGTGGACACATTGGAGAGTTTCACATGAAACGAGGACCAATGTAAGACTTAGTGATGATTAGTGATAATCTCAACGAAAACATGGACGAATCAACACAGACAAGGTTTTCATTCCGGCTGTTATAGAGCAAGGTAGGAGGTAAGCACGTTTGGCATGGCCCGAAATCACGAGATTCCTGCTACAGTACCAAAATTCGACAGACGCCAGGAGCCTTGAGCCATAGACGTGAATACAAGTTTCATGACTATGATCCTATTTCTCTTACTATAGCTTGTTCATTTTTGTTCTCCTTATGAAGCAAAAGAACTCGTCAGCTAAAAGGAAGCACGTATGATTCGGCAGAGTGATACCCATACTTGAAGGAGTCGGTGCATATAAGTAGGTACAAGCGGCTAGGCTATCCGCCTTTTATTCTCCGAAATGTTGATTGAGCGATAGAGGGCTCAAAACTATAAAGCAATTTACCTCCCCTTTTACAAAAGCAATTTTTTCTAACAATCATATCTTCTTTATTTTTAGGATCGCAAATTTTGAGAACAGCCGTTACGACCATTTCGACCGCATCAAAGGCTCCGGCCTGACCAAGTACACTAACGACTTCTTCAATCAGGCGCTGACATGGGATGACGTAACTTGGCTCAAAAAAGTCACACGGCTTCCTATTGTCCTCAAAGGAATCATCACGGGTGGGTAGTACAGCACTCAATTTTTAATGCATGCAGTGAGAGTGCAAAGCAATACACTACACATTATTCAACAAAAACAGGTAGGAAACTATAAATGAATGCAATTCCCTTACAATGAAGTTCGTCAGAACTATGAAATTTTTTGTGCGTCCTATCGCATGACAAATAAACGCGATGTAATTCGAGAGTGTTTGCAGTGAAGATAGGTGCGTTATGTGAGAAGAACGCTTGCAAAATAGCAAAGCCATTCTTGATTGAATAGCTAATATATGCTAAGACAGGCTGGAAAACTGGGTAAATGATTGCGACTATTTTCAAGCGGAGAACAACAGTGACGCCAAGGCACGCAACGAATGAAAACAAAATGGGTTGCCAATGCCGAACAATACAAGCAGTATAGCGTTGTTGTCACTGTTTCTAAAAAGTTGTTGTTGTTGTTGTTGTTGTTGTTGTTGTTGTTGTTGTTGTTGTTGTTGTTGTTGTTGTTGTTGTTGTTGTTGTTGTTGTTGTTGTTGTTGTTGTTGTTGTTGTTGTTGTTGTTTTTTTTTTTTTCAATCAATCAAGAAGTCTTTATTGAGTAACACAAACAAAATGTATACACAGATATTTGGACAGATAGCCAATGAGGCTAGTAAGCGGTCCAATACAAAATAACATATAGGACAGCAATCACAAACACATTGAAGAAAAACTAACTTTGTAGCCTTGCTTCCATTCCCAAAAAATGTTTCTTGCATGTCAGTTTGAAATTCCTAGCTTGCTTTATTTCAATTGGCAACGAGTTCCAAATTTTCGCTCCTGTAAATTCTATTCGTCTTTCTCCGTACGCATTATGGCAAATTGGAAGGTTAAAATTGCCATTGCTGGCTTGTCTAGTGTTGCGGACGGGAATACTGAATGCACCAAGAGGTAAGGGGTAGTTGGTATTTATAATATTATTAACCGTAAGAGCTATTTTGTAATCGCGTAGGGTTGTGAATGACATGATTTGCATTGCGTCAAAAATGTTATTGTTAGAACTATTCGAAGAAGGTAATCCCATGGTTTTCAAGGCACGTTTTTGTAGTCTTAGCAATGGTGTTAAATACGTTTTGTATGTGATTCCCCATGATTCACTGCAATAACTGAGATGACTGTGACATAATGAAAAATACAGTGATCTAAGAATAGCAGGTGGAAAGTGCCGCCGTGCCTTAGCCAAGGTAAAACAACCGTACGCAATCTTTTTACACACATTGTGCACCTGTTCCTTCCAAGGCAAGTGGCAGTCAAACATGACCCCTAAATATTTAAAAGAAGACACACTATCAATAACATTGTTGTCAACACATATAGAAAAATCACTTGATTCAATACACTTTTGTTTTGAACGAAAAATAACATATTTAGTTTTTCAGTGTTTAAAGTTAGATGATTATTACGAAACCAGGTCGAAATACGTTGGAGTTCATTGTTAATAGGTTTTTCTATTGACTCAAGTGAGTTGCCAGTAAAGATAAGTGCAGTGTCATCCGCATACATCAAAATTTGAGAACACTGTATTGCATTGGGGAGGTCATTAATAAAGATTGAAAATAAAAGCGGTCCCAGAACTGACCCCTGGGGTACACCACACGTAACAGTTTGGTATGCAGACTTGAACTGTTTGAGGACAACTTGCTGCTGTCGTGAAGAAAGATAACTTTTAAAGAATTCAAGTGCCCCGCTACGCACACCATATGCTTCCAGTTTCATTAAAAGAATGGAGTGTGAGACTGTGTCGAAAGCTTTTTTGATGTCTATAAATACGCTTACAGCAACATTATGATTATGAAGAGCATGTTGTTGTTGTTGTTGTTGTTGTTGTGGTTGTTGTTTTGAGAATTCTTCCCAAAGAGCAGGGATAAACCACGTTAATATCGGCCCTGAATCGATTACCTGCCAACTTAAAAAATCTGGAAATATGAAGCTCGAAGCAAACGATACTTAAGCAGAATGAAAAATACAAAATTTCATGTTACTCGATATGCTGCGTTTGCTGAAGGCTGTCGCAATTCAGAACAAAGCTGTCCACAGTTACGTGAAACATACAATGACAAAGAACCACAGCTTGCGCTGGCGCTAAGTTAAGCAACGGCCCAGCCGTTCATTGCTTTATGCATTCACATGCGTGAATGAAGTTACACTTCCCCTTGAAACTGGGACGTTTTTGAAATTTTGTTTCGTTCCAAAAATGAATACAGATATCAAAATCAAATCGACATAATATTCAAGTGGCAGTAACTGCGGACTAAAAAAGTGTCGTTGCTTTTGCCTTTCTGAAAAAAAAAGCCTAGCTAGCATCATGCTTTATCCTAGAGAGTCATTGAGCAATCGCTCTCTACTTGTTTTTTCAACATATTCTTCAACTTACGCAGCGATATTTGAAACCATTGTTTGCCAGCTGATATATAAAGAAGTGGATATCTTCCTATATTGTGTTTTATGACACATACGCAGCCAAGGCCATCACGCTCCAAGCACGAGGTATATACGAAAAGTTTTAGCTGAAATCTATAGAACTTGAAAAATCATCGGTGGTGTATAGGGCCAAAAACGTAGTACTGCATAGTGATCTTACGGAAAATAAATTTTAGAAATGGCTACTAGTAAAAGCATTAAAGAGGGTTGGGTAACCTCAGCAGCTATCCTAGGCTGGGCAAGGATCTCGAGGCTCCCTACGCACCAAATAAATACCTCAGTCTCCTCAGGAATGAGAAAGAGGCTGAGGTCTACCAAAAGAATCAGCAAAGAAGCTGGTCAGAATCGGGAGTTTCTCAGGAAATCCTGCTTCTCTTAAAAAGCTAAAGACGCAAGACATGTTGACGATTCCATTATCTTCCAAAAGCGGTGGGATATTTTCCTGCGAAACAGCGACGTTTATGTGGACAAAAATGTTGCGAAACGAGCAAGCGCCGCATGAAAAATATCCTGCCCCCATGTTCTCTCCCCCCCCCCCCCCCCTCATCGACCCCATGCTCTTCACATGCGCAGCGGAGGACGCTAAAATCGCAGTTCAGCGTGGAGCGAACGCCATTCTTGTGTCCAACCACGGAGGTCGGCAGCTAGATGGGTCACCGTCAACGGTAATCACCGATCTCACTTGAACTTCTTTCATGCCTTGTAGTCGCAGCTGCACTGTTCCGTACCACTCGGATTTCGCTAATATATCTCCGACCAGATTTTTCAGTTTCCAATGGCGCCAAAAAGAATCGAAAAAGAAAGGAATGATTTGCAAAAGTCACAGAGAGAAAACTACGCATAGCTGTTTTCACCAGTTACGCACATGTCGATCTACATGGCAAATAACCCCAATGCGGCGACAAGTTGGAGACTGTCTAAAAGGCCAGGACTTTCGCTGAAGCACGTGTAGCGAGCATTGGTGGCGGAAATAACAGGTGTAACGTCAGAGAAATAAATGCCAATTGAGGAAAAAGTTATGAATTCGGGGGATTTAAGAAAATATTAACGCGAGTTAGGGTTATAACGATAACAACAGTGCTCTTATTGCGCTGAATTGATAGCAGAGTGACAGTTCCGATACAGAGAGAAGTATCACATAGGGCGGTGCGATAAAAACACAGCTGGAGTAGAGACCTCAATAAATTTGCTCTTGTTGTGAAGCCGCCACTGAGGTACTACATGTGCAGAATGAGGTCACTGGCAGAGGTTCTTGTTCTGCGGTGTACTTTGCTCACTATGGTCATGATGGTGATGGTGGTGATTATAAATATTTGTGGTCTGCAGATCGAAGCATTGCCCGAAATCGTAGCTGCCGTGAATGGAAGCAACACTGAGGTGTACCTCGACAGCGGAGTACGCTACGGCACTGACGTCATCAAGGCACTTGCTCTGGGTGCGAAAGCGGTATTCGTTGGGAGGCCCGCCCTGTGGGGACTCGCCTACAACGTATGTACTACCAAGAACTAATTAATACCTTAAAGCAACACCGCTTAAAACATGACGGATGATTTTGCCGCAAGATTGAAACGCTTTCTGTTGTTATTTCCTAAATACGATTAAGTTTTATTCACTCTGTTCCTTTTGTTCTTTCTCTGGCTGATACTCAATGTGCAAGACGGAAAGATCATGCCATAGATTTCTTGTTTATTAGAACACATGTTTTTTTTACCAGTTTCTGTGAATACAGCACGTGTGGTGGGGGCTGCGATAGCAGTAGTTTTCCTTTTTTGATACCATTGCAATCACGGGTAATTATTTGTGATTTATATCACTCTAGCAATAGCAAGTTTGCGACAAATGCTACTCACTCATGTGCTTAGAAAAAAAACATCTCGAAATAAAACCATATCAGAAAATATGGGCTCCACGGAAGCTTCTCTGTAACTCTTAGGTTCATAGGGCTGGAATAATTACTTTCATGGCAAAGAGTTCGAACGTTATTGGAGCTATGAGGGAAAAACTTCACTGCATCAGCCAACAAGCCAGATGCACGGGCACGTTTTAGAATGGCCCTTTTGATGATTGCTCTAAGAAATGACTCTTCTTGGTCCAACGCTAGTAACAATATATCCCCGGCCGCAGGTGCAGTTTAGATGCGGCCGCAGTTTCAGTCGGGGTGCTCGTTGCAGTGCGCAACTGAGACCTTTAGATTTACGCCGATTTAGATTGGTCGATCTGGAGCGATGAGGCTGAATCCGCACCAGAGTGATCGAATCCGCCCTCAAGGAAACCCAGTACTGATCGATCCGCAAAGCACACAAAGGCTCCGGCAGGGAGCTCTCTACGGAAGCTATCATGTGATGCCGGCTCTGAAAGTTGGGCCTGGTTTCTGTCTTTATATTCTCGCTTTATGATGATCAGCGATACGGGCACAGTTGAGTAGTACGATGTGTTTATCTTGTGAGGTACGCCGCATTCTGGCATTTTTAGCGGTCAATAATAATCAAGGCTGAAATCCGGTTACTTTGGCTCTTTTTACGGCGATGCGGGAAGCATTAATAAACACGTGTAAGGGTACCCACTTTTCGCCATCGTTGCTTCCGCTGTTCTCCAAGTTCCTCCAGCCACAGTCAGAACTAATAGGGGCGCGAAGCTTCGCTCATAAAGCTCACGAAGCTATAAGAAAAGTAAACAAACACCCAAAGTTAGTTCCGAAGCCTCAAACCGCACTGAAAACGGGGAATTCTGGGAGTGATGCGGAAGTGACGACGCAACCTCTCCTCGGTAGTGACGTCACTTCCACATCTGATCGGTGGATCAATAGGGAGCACTCCGAAACGAAGAGTTGAGCTAGCGAACCTGATCCAGATCGGCCAGTGGAACATGCATTCGTGGCTGCAGAGCAAGTAAATCTGCTCCGGATCGACCAGTGGAATTCACCGTTAACATCATCTATGCGGTAATCGTTGGGACTTAAGGGTATAGAAGCCTAGTAAGATTCCAGGCTCTTTCTTGACTTTTAACAGCGGCCGCACTCCCATACGCACTAATTTGGTGACAGCTATCCTGGCGATGGCTCCAGGTATCCAGCGTTACTGTGAGAAACAAATTCAGGGCGTGCTACTCTCGCACCAGTAATCACAGGTGACGTAATTCTAGCCGGTACAATGGCTGCCGCACCAGACGGCACTTTTTGCATCGTTTATATGAAATGAGTGCGCTCAGCAACACGAAAACTTCCTCTTCAAATAAATTTAAACGGTTATTGAAGATCTGAACCGTTAAATTTCGTTCTTTCATCGCGCAAGCGGTTTCGACAGCCGGACGAAAGTGCCGATGGCGGTTAGAACGCCCCTCCGCCCGCGCTTTACCCCCTACTTTAAAGTCGTTTGCTGCTGTTAAGTGACTTAGAATGCATCAGAGCTCGTTTTAAACATGGTGGAGGAAGATGAGTCTCTGAGTGCGTGGTTATTTTCTGGTTTCTCCTCGCATGCGGGAGGTGCGGGGTTCGGTCCCCAGTGCCGCTGGGTGTCCACTAGTGATGCCGGGGGTACAAAGTATCTCATGGCCTAGTGCTTGGCTTATCTGGAGTGAAATGCTTGAGAAATGGGTCTATGTCTCCACCTTATGTAAACGAAAATACCTTGTGCCATGGAGCTCTTTGGCCAAAGCAGCCCCTGTGCCATAAATACTCATCATCATCATTTTCTGGTTTCTAGGGACAGAAGGGAGTAGAGAAGATGCTGCACATATTCAAGTCAGAGACTGACAGGGCACTGGCACTCATGGGTAAGCACTGAAACATTGTTCTGCTTATAACATTTTCCAAGCATTATTGGTTCGAGATTTTCTATTTCTATGTTCCTGCTTGCCTCTAAAACACCTCTCATCGTTCGCAGTTACTTTTGCTGCACTGAGTGGCCAATAAACAGTGAAGACATATCAAAACATTTTAGCCAAAACTGCACAATGTGCAGCTGAAAAAGCAACTCGCACACTTAATTGAATGCGGCTAGCTCGTGCATAGTTTCGCCATATCTTGTTGCACGGCGGAACCTTACATGGGTGGGATACTAACACTCACCAAGAATTGCGCAACGTGTTAAGTAGTGTTAGTGAGGAACCTCTGAAGTGCAGGCAATACAGCAGTTTCTGTAAAAGAAATATACAAAGTTTGCCGTTCATACGCGATGACACGATAGAAATGAGTCCGCCTCTACGTGTTGTTTATTTATAACACCACCGACCAATCAAAATCTACGGGAAGTAATTCGACAGATTGTCCAGGATGAGTTTCACAGACTTCTACAATCATCGCCTCGCGTCCGCTCGCTAACGGTCACGGTTCGGGAAGAAGTCCACAAGGATTTGGGCTCCCACAGTCGACACCCACAGCTGCAGAACCCCAGGCCATGAGTTACGTCACCGTGGTACACAGCACAAGGCATCCCACCATCCCATGCCTTGGGCCCTATGTGCCATCCGAACGACCTCAGTCGCCCGCCCGTCCAGCCACCCAATTTGTAGCAAGCTTCGCCAAGGAAACCACACCTCTGGAGGTCTGGTTCCAGACCTCTGGAGGTCTCCAGACCATTGGAGGTCTCCAGACCTCTGGAGGTCTCCGGACCTCTGGAGCAGACCGGTCAGGGCCGTCCAGTCTGCTTTCAGTCCGGTGAGCCCGGCAACGTTCTTCGAAACTGCCCATACAGAAGAAAAGGTCTTCAGATTTTCGCCTATGGCGCACCACGACCCCAACCATGCCAACTACCACGCAAGGTAAAGGAATACTTGCGTCATGCTGACTTGACACAGGGCCACACATCAAGGCCCCATCGCCTTCCTCTGCACAATTTTTAGCGCCACGCAAAAGCCACGCAGCGACCGATCAAGGACGGTCTATCTGCCCCCGTAGGGGAAACTAAAGACCGCAGCCGCTGGAGGTGAGGTTGCTCACGTGCGAAAGGACAAAGATCCAACGCCGGTCTCGCCGCATTCAAAGACAAGGTCGTTCACGACGCGGTTCAACTCCAGAATGACGCCATGTTCCATCTTATCTCTATCAGTTCAGCGCGATATCTCCACTACACATTATTCGATAGTTTATCTGCGCCAGATTAGTTGCCACACTCCTAGACGAGGTACTTTTATCCATCACTGATATTTCTCTAAAGTTCAGATATGGAAGAGAGAGTTGGCGGGCTAGTTGGTATTGCATGGTGAAGGAACAAAGCTAAGTATGGGACAAGAGGCAAACATGGAAGCGCCCGTGTTTGTGCTTCCATGTTTGTGTCCTCTCCCGTACTTAGCGCTGTTACTTCACTATTCAGATATGGCTGTGAACACTGATTCACTTTTGGAGTCCGGAATAAGAGCTTTTTTTTCTCTTTGCTATGTCCCGAGTCTGCGCATAGGCTGTGCATGCAACGCCGCAGTGGAAGGCTTCAGACTATTTACTCATCAGTGGGGACGGGCACTGGCATCGCGCAGCACACGGACGCGAACACGAATAGCCTACTGGCAGCGGAAAACCGTGGTAGATGTGCGTGCGCATGTGCATGTGTGCGCGCGTGTGAATGTGGGTACGGGGGGTGTCCCTCCGGGATAACAAATGAACCTTTCACCTTCAACTCTCCCTCCCCGCCCAGCCACCTCTGTCCTCAGGAACCCTCCACCCACTAGCCCACTAGAAGCCGACGCAGCGCCAGTACAAAAACGCAGCGGCGTAGTCACACTCTAAGTCATAGTCAAAGTCAAAGGCGATCAATTCAAATGCGTAATGTACAGTACTCACGGATTGAAATAGGACATTCGGAGCGCGTGGCCGTCGCTTCATGGAGCGCCGCCCGTAGACGCTCATGGAACCAAGGTGGTGCATTGTGGTATGGCGCGAGAGGGAGAACATCTACAAAGCAGAATTGTTCCTTCCAGTAGCCAATGAGCCGGCCTGTGGTTTACCACATGCCTGCGTGGCACTGCAAGGCTAGCGCTCCGAATGTCCTATTTCAATCCGTGAGTACTGTACAGCCATTAGTGCTAACTCAGGTTTGTTGCATCGCATCATATGAATGCATGCGCATTTTTCTGCATGGAAGGATTCGTCCAACGCGAAGTGCGATTCACTATGGGAAGTGGCTTTGAAAGCATTAAGTATTGCAGATGCATGTTAAGTGTAGGCGGAATTATAGAATTCCTAATGAACTCTTTTGCTGTGATAGTCGGTTTTCAGAACAACAGATCATTTCAATAGCAGGTGTCGCGGTAATATAATAGCCCTGGCAGGAAAGTAAAAAACTTGTTCTTAACAGTGTCCTAAACTTTGTTCCCTCTTGCCCATGCCATAAAATTATTTTTTATCTCATGATTTCTCACGACGAAAGTGTTTTAGTGGCGAAGTGGCTGTTGCTAAGCTTTGTTTTGTTTTCGACTGAGCTTGTACAGGGATAAAATTCTTTTTGCAGGCCGGCGATCGGTGCAAGAGCTGCAACGACAAGATGTCGTTCGTCAAGAACACTACCGGAAGCTATATAGAGCTTCTTGTGTGTAGAAACTGGTGTGTGAAACGAAGCTGCATCTCTGCCAGCCGTCTGCCTCATTATGTTGCCGTATGATATAAGCGCGAACCTGAAGAATAAATCATAGTTGTAATCATAAAGAAAAGCTTTTTTTTGCTCACAGGTTGGAATTGTGAGCCCGGCCACCCTCCTCCAAAATCAATATAAGACTGCAGTAGGGCCATTGGCTAGATTAATTTCGTTAATCGATCGGCGCGAACTAGCCGCCAACCCCAGTTTTCGGCATGTCAATGCACTATAAACATGTTAAATAAGCTCGGCGAGCGCATTTATGTGCGTAGTTTGCGCACAAATCCAAAATTCTCGGAAAAAAACATTGAAAATTGGAAAATTGTAAGATACTGCTATGAAAATATTGGAGGTAACGGTCCGTTCTGATATGTAACAAAATATTTTTTTAAAGTGATTTCATCGATCGCATCGAAGAGTTAAGACTCCTCCCCCCCCCCCCCCGCCCCAAAAAAAACAAAAAAAACTAACAATAGGGAACGCTCTTCACGACCGCAAAAATGTAAATAGCAAGAAACGGCTGATATATTGAGTCTCATTATATGAAAAAAAAATGATGATGGCCTAGCTCTATTAGGCCAGGATATACGTAGCGTAAGCGCGGCGACATCTGGTTCGGAAGAGTTAATATATCAAAGGCGCGAATTCCCTACATGCGCCTTTATTCACGATTAAGCCTAGAGCCGCCTTGCTGGCTCCCCTATCTGGATGCATGTGCGTGTTTACCAGACTTTTGATGTTTTCGAAGGAGGGGTCAAGCAGGAGCAAGGTACTCTTGTTGCCATCACATACTTGCTTACTACACTTCACCGTCCATATTCACTGGTGACGCTAATCACTGACCCTAATTCACTAAAACTCTCTGTGGCGCAGTTCGTCTACTGTGTGGAGAGAGGTGCTCGCACAAGGCCTCCATTTATCTCTCCTAACCAGCGCTCCTTAGCGGCATAGATATATGTTGCAATATTCATTTAACGCGTCAAGGAGGCAGATGACAGAAATACTAATAGAATCTCTATTCCCTGTGCCCATGTATCGGCGGCCTTACCTTGGTTTTAGAGATTCGAGTGTTTTGAAGCGTGTTCAGTGAATGTTTGGTATATGGGGGTGTAACGTCCCAAAGCGACTCAGGATATGAGACGCCGTAGTGAAGGGCTCCGAAAACTTCGTCTACCTGGGGTTCTTTAATGTGCATCGACATTTCACAGTACACGGGACCCTGAAATTTCGCCTCCATCGAAATTCGACCGCCGCGGCTGGGACAAAACGACATTAGGATCTCGCCTTACAGTATATGGTTCTTACGTGTCCTGAAAGACTCCAGGATTCTGTGCGATCTGTTAATAGTGATTGGACTTTTTAGCCAGTGGAAGAGCCGCATGATGAATCGACACGTAGAACCCCCTCGTTCACCTAGTCTCTGTTACGTGAACACTGCGCCTTGGTGCCGGAGGTTTATTCTGCGTTAGACCAACCGCCTGAATGGTTGCCGATTCTTGACGCATGTACATGTCTC
This sequence comes from Amblyomma americanum, assembly GCA_030143305.2. Taxonomy (NCBI): domain Eukaryota; kingdom Metazoa; phylum Arthropoda; class Arachnida; order Ixodida; family Ixodidae; genus Amblyomma; species Amblyomma americanum. The sequence goes on from JARKHS020002248.1 coordinate 226,092, forward strand.
CCACAATTTTGATGTGCTGGTAAAGTGCAGTGTATGAAGACATGAGAATGTGTGTCTGCATCATAGAATAGTAGTAAACGTAAACCATTTGGTAGCTTAGCGGGTTTGATAACCGTGTAATAAGAAAAAAATCCTTAGTGGTGTAAAGGTATCATGCCCGGCTCTCGACCCAGAGGACAGTGGTTCACTTCCACCTGAGCTTTTTTTTTCTGCAAAACTGCTTTTCTAAGACACTACCTTCATGAATAATCAGGATTTTTCAGACATAACGATGACGTCTCCGCCGAACGCTACATTAGCTGAAAGCTTAGCCCGATTCTGATACACTTGGCACAGGAGGATCCCGTGTCGGAGTTTTGCCGGAAGCGCATGCACACGTTCAGTGAGCTCACTCAGGTCTACCGAGCCGAGAGACAGCTCTATCCTCCACCTCATCCCTGCCTTGAGAACTACCACCAAACCCTATGGCGCCGTCTCCAGACGCGAACCCTCCGATCCCCTTACATTAGATCCCACACAAAATCCTCAACAACCCCTCCTGCACTAACTAAAAACGACCCAACTGCCACCCTTTGCCAACAACATATTCCAACGCCCGGCGGATCCTCTCCCGCGGGGTCTGGAGCAGTTCACTGTCTGGAAGAATTGGGAGACCCTACTACGCTGTGGGGACCCGGTCCGACAGAAGACCATCACGGACTGGGCTGCCGACGTCATGGACTGCGGGAACATGAACGTTTGAGTGTAGTGGGGCCGTGCGGGGAACCAAAGGTCTGCGTGCCCCAAACTACAATGTTTGAATAAAAGTTTTCGCTACCAATACTACTCAATATCGTGCTGCCGCACCTCGCGGATCGCACGCCTCTTAACCGTTTACACGCATGCGACGGCCCTTCCTTCGCTTGCACCCCATCCCGCTTGCGAACCCTGGCTGCTCGTTTACGCACCGCCTCCTTCGTCTGAACTTCTGGACGCCGTTTATCGCCTATGTAAGCGTTTACATGAACTCGACAGAGGGCATGCCGAGTCTCTTATTCAAGAGAAGAACTTTTGAGAACTAAAGGCGTGGCTCGTCCTATACTCTCTTCCCACCACGTTTTATCGCTTTTCTTGAACAAGGAAACGCATCTCGACTTCTGTCGAGTTCATGTAAACGCTGCATGTGTGAATGGTGCAAGCTTCACCCACACATGGACCGCTGGGACCGGTAACAAAATATCAACGCTGACCGGCAACGATCTTTCCCAAGACGACGGCTGTACCCTAACAGATAACCTGGTCATCGAAGGAAACAACTTTGAGGAGGCTGTAGAGCTCTGTTGCGACGCCTTATATCGAAACACGAGCGCCATTCCTCTGCAGAGCCTGATTCCTTTCACCTATAGTTAGCGAGGTACGCTCAAGCGACAGATAGCACGTCTGAGCCTGAATTACCTCCAGATGCAATTCGTCCTGACGTAATGCAAGTGAGTCCCGGTCACAGTGATCGCGTTTAATAGAGGAACGCGAAAATGCGTGAAGAGAGAGAAGCAGCACTGAAAACATAGCTGTCAGCTGCAGTACTGCATTAAACCCATTTCTTGACTCAAATGTGTGAACAGTGAGAAGGAGCAACTGATAACTTTGCTTGAGCTGGTTCAAAATAACGCTGCTCGTTTTATCCTGTCCAACTTTAATCGTACCGCAAGTGTAACAAGCATGAATGCCAATCTTTCTTTACCTATTTTAGCATCCCGCCGGTAGACAATTCGTTTGAGCCTTTTTCATACAGTATACCATCACCCCACGCTACGCGATTCCCTCATTTCGTACCCCAGATACATGTCAAATCGCATTGATCGTCGTCATAAAGTTGGCATTGAAACATGTAACACTGAAACGACATTTCAGTCTTTCGTGCCTCGTACATCACGTGAATGGAACAACCTTCCCGCAGATATCGTCGGCATAATTGATAACCAGCATTTTCGTTCTCCACTAGCTAACATTGTATAACAGGAGGATGATAATAGTTGTTCTGTAATATGCATTGTATCTGTTCATGTATTTTTGTTTTGTAACCACTCCCCTCTTTAATGCATTTGGCCCTGAGGGTTCAATAAATGAAAAAATGAAAGATTCTGCACCGGCGAGGTGCCCTTAGTCCACGACATTTGCAGCGGCTGCTGTCTACGCGACCGTGCTCATGTGTTGTCACTGGTAGTCCAAATACAAGCTTAACAGCACTATTTTCACAGGTATGGGATGAGGCAGGCGCTGGAGGGGCAGCCGAGGTACGTTGGCAAGCCCAGCTGATGGTGTATACATATTTGGTTTTGGGGGAAAGGAAATGGCGCAGTATCTGTCTCATATATCGTTGGACACCTGAACCGCGCCGTAAGGGAAGGAATAAAGGAGGGAGTGAAAGAAGAAAGGAAGAAGGAGGTGCCGTAGTGGAGGGCTCCGGAATAATTTCGACCACCTGGGGATCTTTAACGTGCACTGACATCGCACAGCACACGGGCGCCTTAGCGTTTTTATGCAAAGTTCATCTTGTGGGTTCAGCGCGAAAAAGAGGCACAAAGCAGACCAAATCGCGACTACTTTTTTTTATTAAAAAATTGGCAGTGGCTTAGCTCGGCTATGCCAGTACATACGTAGCCAAAGCTAAGGCATAGCATGGTTAGCTTTGGTTAATCTTGATTGCAAGTCCAGGTTAGTCTGGTTTTCTAGCTGTGTTGTCGCATTAAAGACGACACAACTGTGGATGCGGCGCACGCGAGCTCTCCTTTTCAATCCTCCGACGTGTTACAGGCATACGAAGCAGCTGGCGAAGCGAGCCGAGGCGAGCGGAGGTGAGCGCAACGACGAGGAACGCGGTGTGACGTCATACCAAACGGCGGCGGCGAGCCGCGCGGTGCGACGTCATGCCAGATGGCGCGGCGAGCGCGCAAAGCGCAGTAACCGTCTCGCATATCTCGGTGGACACCCGAATCGCGCCTTAAAGCAAGTGATGGAGGAGGATAGAATAAAGATAAAACTAAAAATTGAAAGTTGCATTTTGAGGAAAGGCGCGGCGCTGCGAAGCGGCGGAACACCAAAGGCGTGGCGCATGCGTAGTGGTGACTAGGGAACATGTTTTCCTTCCTCCATGCTAGGGAGCGAGAGAGGGAAATCCCCCGTGTGTCCTCACTGTTCCTCGCGCATGCGCCGCACGGCTCTCCAGGAATCACGCCAAACTGCTCAACCTGCGGCCAGTAAAGCTTTCGCCTTAAAAATTAATGATGATTGGTCTTTCGCTTTAAAAATTGTAAATAGATCTTTGAGGAAAAGATATGGCGTGCTATCTGCCTGACATCACGGTGACACATGAATCGCGCCGTAAGGGAAGAGATAAAAGAGGGAGTGAGAGAAGAAAGGAAAAAAGTGGTGCTGCAGCGGACGCCTCGGGAATAATTTCGACTGCCTGGGGATCTCAACCTGCACTGACATCGCACAGCACACTGGCGAAATTGAAAATTGGTTTTTGGGGAAAGGAAATGGCGTACTGTCTGTTTCACATATCGGCTGACAACGAAACCGCGCTTAAGGGAAGGGATAAAGGAGGGAATGTAAGAAGAAAGGAAGAAAGAGGAGCCGTAGTGGAGCGCTCTGGATTAACTTCGATCACCTGGGGATCTTAACGTGCATTTACACCGCACAGCACACAGGCGCCTTAGCGTTTCGCCTGCATCGAAACGCGGCCGCCGCGGTCGGGTTCGAACCAGGGTACACCGGATCAGTAGCTGAGCGCCCTAACCACTCAGTCACCGTGGCAGCTAACAGGCGAAACGGAAAAGGCGCCCGTGTGCTGTGTGATGTCAGTGCACGATAAAGTTGCCCACGTGGTCGAAATTATTCCGGAGCCCTCCACTACGGCACCTCTTTCTTCCTTCTTTCAGTGCCTCCTTTATCCCTTTCATTACGGCGCGGTTCAGGTGTCAGCCGAGGTGTGAGATAGATACTGCGCGATTTCCTTTCCCCAGAAACAGATTTTCCAACGTTTTCCTACCCGCCGCGGTGGCTCAGTGGTTAGGGCGCTCGGCTATGGATCCGGAGTTGCCGGGTTCAAACCCGACCGCGGCGGCTGCGTTTTTATGGAGGCAAAACGCTAAGGCGCTCGTGTGCTGTGCGATGTCCTTGCACGTTGAAGATCCCCAGGTGGTTGAAATTATTCCGGAGCCCTCCACTACGGCACCTCTCTCTTCCTTTCTTCTTTGACTCCCTCCTTTAGCTCTTCACTTACGGCGCGGTTCAGGTGTCCAACGATATATGGGACCGATACTGCGCCATTTCCTTTACCCAAAAACCAATTATTATTATTATTTTCCTCCACTACGGCGCATTTTTCTTCCTTTCTTCTTTCACCACCTCCTTGATGCCTTTATTTAAGGCGCCGTTCGGGTGTCCACCGAGATATGTGAGCCAGTAATGCTTCATTTGCTTTCCTCAAAACCATTCTTTTTCATCGGTCTCGCAGTTGCGGGAGTGATCTTGAGTGAGAGAGTGAAGTGAGGTGTTCACAAAGACCAATGAACCCACAATGAACAACTATTACAGACTCGCCCAGCTATCGATCCTTTTCCGGCGTTGTAAAGGGGGGGTAATCAGCGCAGCGCTGGAAGCTCAGCATGCTAGCCATGCGAGTGTATCTGTCGTGCCGGTGTATTAACTGTGTGACCGTCGTCATGCGGATTGAGAAATTACGTTTTACTACTGACGTTGACGGTGAGCAAAATAGCGCCACATATCAGTTGATGAGAAGGAGAAAGCTATGGGCTCCAACGTCGGGCATGATGGGCGTACACATTCTGCCGAAGTCAATCATAAAACTTTAATATCGGTACTGGTAGCGAGGCGTTCTGTCGACCCCACCAGATGGCCCTCAATCAGTACTAAACACGATCTCTTAAGCTCATGCTGAGATCCGGACTTGTACTTCCAGATCAGAGCTGGCCAGCAGGGTTTCCCACGTTTGCAAGCCTACAAGCTTATGGAGTTCTTCGGGCGGTGGGTCCGCGGGGCAGTCCCAAAAGGTGTCCCCTCGTGGCTTCACTGTCGCCATGCACAGTGTTGGTCTATTCCATGAGGTCGCGCAAGTAAGACCAAGACAAGGACCGCTACCAGCCATGAGCGCGTCTCTCAGTGTTAAGATCCTACGTCTGGCGTCCCTCGGCTGCGAAAGTTCACGGGGACGCGTTTACGAAAAAAAAATTATTTTGGCGCAGCCCCACTGTCCAGCCTCATGGTAATGTTACAAGCCGACGGAGCATGTTCGTTCCCACGCACCTTTTAGGCAATTTGATTGCGTGACTGCTTCGAAATAAATGTATTTCCCTAACGGCCAGCAGGATATCTTCGGTCAAGCCGTTGCTGCTGCTGTGTCTCAAGAGATTCCTGTCGACAACTAGGGGCGACGGGGGAGATGGACTTCTCTCCTGGCGTTCATTGGCTGGCCTTTTATTAAAGCTGCTTCTCTCTCTCGAACGCCTCATTCTACTCAACCTTGGCCACTAGTAAGTACATGCGCGCGCCTCGCCTCGTGCATGCGTTCCTATAAAGCACTTTCCCTTCGTTGCGAACGCCGTCCCCGCGATTTACTCGCCGAAAATTATATTTAGACGCCTATATTTAATTAAAAGGAAATTTTCCATCACCTACCAAGATTTCTCTTTGTTAATATTTAAAGCTGTGGCGAATGAATGTGACCAGGGCCCGGTATTGCACTGCCTCCTGGATCGGCCCACGGCATATTAGCGCGGCGCGTCTTTTCTTTTACTTTTTGTTCTCCTATCCTTTATCCCTCCTACTTTCAGCACGCGGCAGCAAGGCGTGGCTCGGCTTGAGCCAATAGCAATGCCCATGCACTTTCCTTTTCCTTCTCACTCTCAGAAACATCAGTAAGTCAGTCAACGTGCTGCCATACGCTCTTCGTGTCTGCAAAGAAGAAACACGTGCCATCCAACCGATCATGTCCCGGATGCCGCACAACTTCGACCCACTTCTTAACAGTAAGTTCACGCGTTTTCGTTATTCCCGTCTATTAGTTCCGAAAAAGTTATCTCGAGAGAGAAAAATATTAACGCTGTACTCCCCTCCAGGATCTATCCCTGGCCTTCAGGGTATATTCGAAGTGCTCAGAAATTCAGTTTGGAGCTGCTAGTGAGCTCCCTTAGTGTTAACGATGGTGCAGCAACCTGCCGGTCTCCCGTTGTCTAAATAGCAGTGTTAAGCTCATGTCGATAGAAGACAGCACTTACATGTGAGTGTGAGCAGGCGACGAACGCTCGCTACCGGTGTTACACGGGTGGCGAGCGTGCTCCCATGACAGAGTTCCCAGAAAGCAAATGTGCTACACTTTATACAACCAACGCGCATTGAGTTTCTCGTGGCCACAGCAGCCGCATAACTAGTTCAGATACGACAGAAAGCAGCCCTGAGCGGAACACAGAGCTTGGTTAAGGGGGTTTAATAACCCAAAGGGACTCAGGCTATAAGGGACGCCGTGGTGAAGGGCTAAGGAAATTTCGACCCTCTGGGGTTCTTTAGCGTGCACTGACGTCGCACAGTACACGGGCCTCTAGAATTTCGCCTACATCGAAAATGGACCGCCGCGGCCGGGATCTAACCCGCGTCTTTCGGGGTCAGCATCCGAGCGCCATAAGCACTGAGCCACCGCGGCGGCAAAACACAGCTAAGGAACCTTAAGGAACCTTTCGAAAAGCTCACCCGCCGCGGTGGCTCAGTGGTTATAGCGCTTGGCTACTGATCCGGAGTTCCCGGGGTCGAACCAGACCGCGGCGGCTGCGTTTTTATGGAGGAAAAACGCCAAGGCGCCCGTGTGCTGTGCGATGTCAGTGCACGTTAAAGATCCCCAGGTGGTCGAAATTATTCCGGAGCCCTCCACTACGGCACCTCTTTTTTTTTCTTTCACTCGCTCCGTTATCCCTTCCCTTACGGCGCGGTTCAGGTGTCCGACGATATATGAGACAGATACTGCGCCATTTCCTTTCGCCAAAACACAATTATTATTATTATTATTATTATTGTTATTATTATTATTATTATTATTATTATTATTATTATTATTATTATTATTATTATTATTATTATTATTATTATTATTATTATTATTATTAGAAAAGCTCTGTTACCTTGCCAATTCCCACCACGTGCATCGAGGCACATAGATCTACGGTCTGCACAGCGTGCACCTATCTCGTAGTGATGGTGCGTCCGCCTTTCGCGGATGCCACGCAGTTGCGAGGCCGGCGTCTAGCAACCTTATTCTGCAAGAGAATTCGAGGCACGCAGGAACCTTGGGCCTGTTGTCGAAAGATGGAGCATAATGCAGCGAAATGAAAGGCCCAGTAGCTATTTCACTATGAAAAAAATGGCAGTGGCTGAGCTCGGATGTGCCAGGATATACGTAGCGAGAGGTACGTTTTCCTGGTTTAGCTTGTTGTTTGTCACTGCATGCCTAGCAATGAGAGACATTGGGTGTACACATGCTTTATTCAATTCGCTTGACAGAGACGAAGACTGCCCGATGATCTGTGAAAATTTAGTAGCATGCAACGGTCTCAATTTTGTCGATACAGTATTTCAATTTGGTAGAGCCTCTCTATTTTACAAGCTCTATAGTAGTTCCCCATTGTGTAGTCTGGACGTGAAGGTCCGAAGCGAAATTAAGGAGAAACTTTCCTTTCGTTAACTAACTAAGAGAGTTCTTTTTCTGTTGAAGTCACCCAAAGTCGCACACAGCTTTGAAACCGTGCCGTAGGCTGGTATACACGTGGCAACCACATCAATCGTCTGTTTGACAGATGCTGCCGGTGGCACGTAGACTCCTTGGATGATAATGCCGCTTTCCAGAGCCGAACACAGCAGGCTTCACCATTACTCACTGCGATCGAAGGGAGATGTCTTACAGCGGCGATCGAAAGATGTCCTACAGCGGTTTCACGTACACACAGACTCAAGCGTTCTTATTTGGTTCAAGCACACTGCCAGGGGACATCAAGATCGGGAGTTATTCTCTTGTCTATTCTGTCGTTTAGCAGCGGCTGGACTCTCCTTCTCTGCAAGCATGTCAAACGTTGTGATACAGACGCTAACTGCATTTCCGCCTTTATACGCAATGCTGCGCATGCGACGTGGTTTCGGGTGATATAGCGGTGTGCGGCGAGGCGGCGACGAAGAACGCAGCGCAGGTGTGGGGTCCCTCCAACGTTACTTGATACCCTATCTAGTAACGTTGGGGTCTCTCTGGTTAGCATGGTATCGGTGCATTCGCACGATTGCTCATCCGCATTATGTCACGCTCGGCTTTGATGGTGGAGCGGGGGCGCGCGGCCGCGGCGACGGCGAAGTGCGCGTAGGACGCACTTTGCTCCTCTTCGGTTGCCATGTTGACAGCGCATGCGCACAACTTTCCTCTCCCATGTACCGTGAAATGCTCGACTGGTAGCCCCAGTGTAGATCTCACTACAAAAATGTTTGTGGTTTTTGAGGGAAGGAAATGGCGCACTGACTCTATTCTCGGTGGACACCTCAACCGCGCCGTGGGTCGCGACCCCCTCATGATAGTGGGCGATTTTAACGCCCCCTGTCCCATGTGGGGCCATCGCAAGGAAGAGCCGCGTGGTCGTAAGTTGGCGGAAGTTACTATGAAAAAAAAATTTGTGGTTTTTGAGGAAACGAAATGGCGCACTGACTCTTATTCCGGAGCCCTCCACTACAGCACCTTTCTCTCTCATTTTTTACTCCCGCCTACGTCCCATCCCCAACGGGGCGATGGAGATGTACCGGGAAGGGAACAGTTACCGCGTCTTTCATTTCATGATAAACAATTATATTTTAACGCGACAGCGTTAGGGGTCCCGCGCCGCAGAAAAGCCAGTGTCGTCGGCGGCGTTGGCCGTGAGCGAAAAATCCCTCCTACTCCTCCTCCTCCACCTCCTCGCAATGTATGCCACTGCCCAAAAGATAGCGCGCGACGGCAGCGCCTCCCGCTCGTTTCGTTAGGGCGCAGTGGGGCCGTGCGGGCACGCAGGAATCACGCGGTGAGCGGCGTACAATGCAAATCACATCAAACAACCGTTCACCACGAAGCTTGCGGCTAAGCAATGCTGGCGTCCTTGGCATCGGGTTTGTCGACGATGTGCCGACGAACTACGACTGCAACTTGAGTCCCGCGCTTTTCGGCAAGGCGCCTGGCATCGATTCTACGTGGTTTGCCGCTCCGCGCGTCCGCGGCACCGTAATTAGCAGAGCGATTTGTCCAACGGGCAAGGCGTCGCGCTGAACGGGCGATGACGTTCCGTGGATTCCCTGGCAGTGCTGCAACACGCTGTCGCGTTCCACTCTCAAAGGCGAAGCTTAAGCATCCTCCAATTTTGCTTCTTGCCTCCATCTAAACGCGGCCGCTGCGGGCGGTCTCTAATCCGGGTACTTCGACTCAGTAGCTGAGCACTCTAACCATTGATCAGCCGGGCCGGAAACCTTTGCTACGCCATCCAGAGAGGAAATAGACGAAAAAAAAGGAAGAGATTTTTGAATTCTATGAAAAAAATTGCACGTCTGTGGCTGCGTAGAATACGGCTACTTTTTTTTTAATCGCGAAACAAGCGTCTGATATCGACAGCATTGAACATAGTAATCGACGGTAGCACTGTCTGACCGCGGTGGATCGTCCTAAAGTTCGATGAGTCGCTGTGGAGGTTTGTCCAGGGACTTTCGATTGTCCATGCGCAGTCCTACCTCGTGCGTGGCCTTCTCGGAATTTGCTTGAGGCAGCGGCGTCCACGGCTCGTGCCAATCGACGCGGCTGGAGCCAATTGGCCGGGCCGAAGTAGATATGTATAAAAAATTAGCTGTGGTGTAACTACTGGTGAGTGTGGTTAGAGAGCGAAAGCTGTGGTGTACCGGGCAACTAGACGCGGTTCAGCAGCTGTTTACGATGAGTGCGTTCTGGACAACTGCCAGCACCGGAGCTCGTCGAAGCGCCTGCGTCTTATTCCCGTCCATGTTGGCCGTTCATTAACGCCTCGGTACATAACTGGAAGACACGTTCCTGAGGCATTTGTGCGTTAAGTAGACGCGCGCCATCAGCTCGACCGTCGCTAAACATTGCGTTTTGGGGTTTCAGGGGGCGCCGCATGATAGCGCTAATAAATAATAATAATTGGTTTTGGGGGAAAGGAAATGGCGCAGTATTTGTCTCATATATCGTTGGGCACCAGAGCCGCACCGTAAGGTAAGAATAAAGGAGGGAGTGAAAGAAGAAAGGAAGAGAGAGGTGTCGTAGTGGAGGGCTCCGGAATAATTTCGACCACCTGGGGATCTTTAACGTTCACTGACATCGCACAGCACACGGGCGCCTTGGCGTTTTTCCTCCATAAAAACGCAGCCGCCGCGGTCGGGTTCGAACCCAGGAGCTCCGGATCAGTAGTCGAGCGCCCTAACCACTGAGCCACCGCGGCGGGGCTCGGTACATAACTGGAAGACAAGTTTCTGAGACATTTGGGCGTTCAGTAGACGCGCGCCATCTGCTCGACCATCGCTGAACATTGCGTGTTCGGGTTTCACGGGCGCCGCCTGATAGCGCTAAGACTGCATACCATGGACATGGAGTTTCTTACTATTAACAGTAGGAAACTCTATGACCATGAACGAAGGAAATTCACTGGAAACATACTTCGCTACTGCTTTAATTGGGATATCTGTAATTTTCATCCTCATGATTAAATTATTCATGCACACCTCTGTACATATCTCCGAGATACTTTTCTTAAAAATTTGTGGATTCATTCTCTTAAAAGAGTCGAACATTTGTGTACCTTGAAACAGTTGTCATTTTCTCACGTGAGTGAAACACATGCCCGCTCCTGTTATTTCAGAGTGCAGCGCAGAACATATCCTTGTGATCTGTTGTAAACTGTCAAAACAGGCAATAAACACAAAAAATAAATAACAGTCGGGGCGGATTGGCAGCGTCCCCACCTCACATGCCGGAGGCCCGGGTTCGATTCCCACCTACAGCACAATTTTCTTGTTTTATTGAGGCCGCTTCAAGGTCACACCTGCGCCGTTCAATGTCATTAGTGCAGACGCAGCGAAGTTGGCATCGCTAGTATAGACAAGCTTTCGCTTTAAAAGGCGACACCCGAAGAATGCTACTCCATAGTCATCACTCATGCAAGTGCTGAAGACGGAAAGAGGAAATGTGGGTTATGCATTCTGTTTGTCGTTTTGCACTGGTCTAATAACTAGCGCCAGGCAGCGGCTTCTAAAAGTGCATCGTTTTCAGGCATTCACGGGCGAACCAGACGACTCCAAAAGCTGATGGCTCAGGCTCGTAACTTCTGTTGTGCATAATAGGCCTGGAAAGTTGACCTTGGGCATATAATAGTTCTTTCTTGCCTGTATTCATTATGGCAGTACTCACTGGTGACGTCTGCTCCTTTCGATAGACCGTAATTTTCTGCCACACTTATGGTCTAAGGAGAGGACACGAAGTTAAATGCAGCGTACGACACAGCGAGCTATCGTAGTAAAATCTACACGGATAGCTTTAAGAGGCTCGAAGAGAGTAGAGCGAATTATCGAACTAAAGGGAAATAAAAATTAATGTGGATTAGCTCAGCTAATCCAGGATATACAAAGCGAAAGATGGGGTTCGCTGTGTTCATTGGTGTTGGCGTTGACAATGTTCTATAGACGGCGATGGCTTTGAGGAAAGGAAGGGCGCATAACTGGCTCCCTGGATATGCGGACGCCTCATTCGTGCTCTGCTACATGTGGCGGTGGTGAGAGATAGATGTGGCCTGAATCCATTAGCGCCGAAAACGTTGTGGCTGACATGCGGCACTGCAGCAATAGCTAGGCCGCAGCGTTCATTTGGTGATCAATCTCTCGCGATCAACCATTAATTGCATGCCACCTCCCAGGTTGGCAGAGAGGGCGCGCTGCCTATCCAGTGTGCGGAAGGTAATCGAAGCAGGCTTTTGCAGTTGGACACCAAATCCACGTACATGAAAGAGAGATTGAGGTCTCTACTGACCAACGGAGCCGGTTGTACGCCTTTTCTTTCGTGAAAATGAACGTCCTTTGCAAATTTGTCAACGCGAAAGAACTCTATGAACGCCGTCGGCTCACTTGTTTTGTTTGGTTTTTGAGGAAAGGAAGTGACACAGTCTCACATATCTCGGTACACCCGAACCGCACCGCAAAGGAAGGGATAAAGGAGGGAGGGAAAGAAGAGAGAAAACTGAAAATTGAAAGTTGGATTTTGAGGAAAGGCGCGGCGCTGCGCTGCGGCGGAACACCAGCGGCTCTGTGCTACTAGTGGCGCATGCTCAGTAGGGAGTGAGAGAGAGAGAGAGAAATATCCGCGGCGAGGCGCGCGCTGTGACGTCATGTGCCTCCTCGGAGCACCGCTACGGCGAAATTGCAAGTTCGCGGCCAGTAAAGCGTTCGCTGTAATAACATCCTACAGCCGGAATTAAGAAGAAGACATTGGTAAGTTATCTAATGCTAACGAAAGATAACCGGTGTTCTTTTAGGGCAACGCCGCCAATTCGAAGAGAAAGAAGGTGGGAGGATGAGATTGGAAAAGCTTGCGGGCATAATGTGGCAGCAGCAGATGCATGACAAGGCCACTTAGTAATGAATGGGAAAACGCATTTTTCTGCCGTGGATGTATCTGAGTGGATGGCGGTAAAACCCAAATACCCTGCACCCCCTCATTTTCTACTTTGCTGCTTATGTCCCAACCGCTAGTTGTAGACTTTGTCCAACTCCAAGTGTGTTCTTGTCCTTTAAGGCGAAAGCCTTTTTTGCCCCATTGCGCAAGACTTGTCCGCAGGAAACGTGTGAGGTGTCCGATCCACCTGTAAATCAAATAAAAAGAAAGGAAAATAAATTTCGACCTCACACGGGCACAGCCCAATGGTTTAGCAGACCATCACCTTAACCACTCGGCAATCTAGACCGACGAAAGAGAGTGCTTTAGAAGGCATGTGTCGTGATTTGAAACCAGATATAGCGAACACACCGGATATAACAAGGGTGTAGTATGTCGCAACTTGAAGCCGAAAGTAATTCGAGAAGCGTGGCACGATCGTGTTGAGCTAGAGAGTTCAACAGGACGATACAGAGGCTTTCGCACTGATACACTTAAAGTGACAAGTGCTTCCCTGAATTTTTTTCGTTCGCGCGCAGAAAACTTGCTCTATTGTGAGCATTCCCCCCGCCTCGGTGGCTCAGTGGTTAGGGCGCTCGACTACTGATCCGGAGTTCCCAGGTTCGAACCCGACAGCGGCGGCTGCGTTTTTATGGAGGAAAAACGCTAAGGCGCCCGTGTGCTGTGCGATGTCAGTGCACGTTAAAGATCCCCAGGTGGTCGAAATTATTCCGGAGCCCTCCACTACGGCACCTCGTCTTCCTTTCTTCTTTCACTCCCTCCTTTCTTCCTTCCCTCATGGCGCGGTTCAGGTGTCCAACGATATATGAGACAGATACTGCGCCATTTCCTTTCCCCCCAAAACCAATTATTGTGAGCATTCTTTTCTCTTTTTGCAGCTGAAAGTTACGTGAAAGAACTTAGTGCGATATGCCTAAATCTCCTCCTGCATTTCTCTTTCAGTGACCTGCGCCGCCTGCCTCTGTGTAACACACTGTAGGCACTACCACAGTCGGCCCCGTCGCAACGAGTCGACACAGACAAGACCCGTCGCCGAAGTAAGGCCGCAGTTTTTACAGCGAAGCTGTATATCTCTACCGTCCAAGGAAATTTTCGTGGCGTCGGCGTCATCAGCAAAAAACGCCAGGCTAAAAACTGAATGCTCCTACGAGTGGAAAAGTACCCAACAGCATAGAAATCATATACTGATCATAAAGCAGTCGTAATATAAAAAACAGAAACATGCAAGAAATAATAATAATAATAACCATATTAATATATATATATATATATATATATATATATATATATATATATATATATATATATATATATATATATATCAAGAGTGATTTCTGGCAGCTAATTTGGTAAATATAATATAAAATCACCAAAAATTGAAGAAACATAACAGGAGTTAATTCACGTTTCGGCTGGAGGACCAGTCTGGTCCTCTAGCCGAAACTTCGTGAATTAACTCCTGTTGATTCTTCAATTTTTGGTGATTATATATATATATATATATATATATATATATATATATATATATATATATATATATATATATATATATATATATAAACGTATTTGGTTGCTAGAGGTAAAATGCAAAGTTGAGAAACACTTCATTTTGCCGTAGTTTTATTTTGAGCCGACGTTTCGGACAGAGCCTGTCCTTTCTCAAGACTTGAGGAAGTCTTGAGTTCTTGGATTTATAAGTGACGCCACCAGTCAGTCACCAATTGGCTATATCAGTGACGTCACCAATCAATCACCAATTTGATGTGCTAATGACGCCACCAGTCAATCACCAGTTGGGTTGCTATATCGATTTACTATGCGGGCCGCCATTTTGAATACCTCGGACTTGGAAAATTTCACGCCGAAGGGAAGTGGTAGCAGACCCCAAGGAATGGAGCATCGTGATGAGTAAAAGCTAACACTCTTAAAATCAAACCTTTGTGCGCACAAACGCACGCGGCTAAAAAAAATTACGGGAGGACTTTGCCAATCTAAATTGCGGCAAGCCGAAAGCCTATGCCCTTGGCGACTGCGATTCTAACTTCGCAGGTTCCCATACTAGTGGCAATCCCAAAGGCCACACCTTGCCACACTTTCGATCTAGATGACGTTGTTAGCTCATGCGGCCTTCTTGTCTTCTTCTCTGGCTTCTGTCTTTTCGGGTGTGGCGCGCAGGTGGCGCCACTAGCGCGCGCGCTGTTACCATGACGGCCTCGGGTGTGACGTCACCCTCTCCCGTCGCTATATCGACGTCCGCGCTATATCGACGCATTCGGTTCTTTTCTTTGTTTTTTCGCTATAATTGGCTACAATTAATTATCTAATCACTCTACAGTCATCAAACTTGGCGTGGGGGTTAAATTTTGCCCCCTATACCTGGTGCTACAATTCGTTTTCTGCTATCCTAATTAGTTGACGCGTTATACGTGGAAGACAGCGTTACACAAGATGCGCGAGTATGAGCCATTAAGGCTCATAATAAAAGGAGACATGCAAAGCTATTACGTAACCTACGGCAAATTTGTTCGCATTGGTAAGAAAATACGGGGAGTCGCCGCTGTCCATGTATTGCTATTTCCGTTCGGGAGTCATTGGCGTCCCATTCCCATTACATTGCTGAGTATCTCTGTCAACACCTGCTGATTTTCATGCTGTCCTGTCCTGTTGCTTTCGCAGTTCTCTATGGAGAGATACCTGGGGAGCGACGAGCTCACAGATGTAGAGTTCGTCGTGGAGCCGCAACTTTTTCCGGGCACAACAGGCACGTTCAAGGCGCATCGGGTTATTCTGGCCCTGCAGAACGAGGTTTTCAAGGCAATGTTCTTCGGCCACTTCGGAGAAAACGAGCGTGTCGTCATCACTGACCTCCATCCGGATGGTTTTGAAGGACTCCTGAAGTGAGCGCTTTTCCTAAACGCCAGATGTTTTTAGTCCTAAGCTTAGTACAGTTAAGCTCTACTCTCGTTAAAAATCCAATATCCGGTCACGGGCATGAAATTAGCTTACATTGCAGCTAATACAACGGCAATAAAACAGCAAATAAGCTGTTGTATTGCCAATTTAGTGAAACAAATGATGCTCGGTAAGGGCTGCCCCTAAGGTATAGGGAAATAAAGTTGTGGTCAAAAGTTGCATACGATGCGAAGTGCACGTGCTAAAAAATAAAATATTAGCACGGCAAAGTCATCGTTTAGTGTATTGAGGTAGATCTCGCTCCTTTTTTGCTCCTGTTTCGCACCCCAGTTATGTAAACCCCTTCACATAACAATCCAGCCAGAGCCGTGAGGTATTTGAATAAATAAATAAATAAATAAATAAATAAATAAATAAATAAACAAACAAACATTAAGCATCAGTAGCCAGCTTAACAGCATCCATGAAATGTGTCGGTTCTGTTGGAATGCAGGCCTTCTTTTGCGCTCTGAAATATAATTGGTCTTTTTAACACCTTAAAGTATGAGTCGCTGCTGGAATTTTAAAGGCTTCTGGTTTGCATCCCGGTCACCTTTCAGAACTGCTTTGTATTTTCAGCTTGGGCTTCATTACCACTTAAGCTTCTACTGAGAAGCTTCCCTTCCAAAGACTCTCTATACAGTCTATAGACTATCCATAGACTACTGTCTATAAAATGCATAGATTATAGACAAACCCATTAGATCAGTCTATAGTCAATACAAATCCTATAGGGAGTCTATAGATTTATGGACATACACTTTTATAGACGTCTAGAGACAGTCTATAGATCATGAATAGACAAAATGAAATATTTTTAGGAAGGCAATAGAATCTATAAGAAGTCTATAGACTGTCTATACACCTTTTTACAAGGGTTCATCAGCCGTCAATGTACGCAAAATTATGTGTTCCTTCAACAAGCAGCGTGTTTCATACAGAAGACTAATCTTAGCGTAACCACAAGGGCCCAAAAATATTGTATGCAAGCTTTGTTTAAGCCATGCAGCTGTCAGCAAAGCCTGAAAATAGTGAGTGCTGCTTTCGTTTGAAGCAAAAAACATGTCGGGCTGGCATCGTTCCCAGCGTTTCACTTTAATGCTAAAGAATAAGTAATTAACAACCTTGGTGTCGCACTACATTCCTCATTTAAAGTGGCACTGAAGGTGTTTTTGTGCTTGTGTGCTTGTTTCTACGTACAGATTATTGCAGTTCCTAATCCTCATCCGCCATTCTAAATGTGCTTCATCATCATCATCAGTCCGACTACACCCACTGCACGGCAAAGGCCTCTCCTGCAAAATTTTACGTGAGCCGGTATGGTCAAAGTGACATTCAAGCAACCATGAGGTGCCTCTGAAGGAGTAACGAAGGCTTTCTTCTCCCGTCCGTGGGCTTTACCTCCATGCCAATTCTCTGCAACCGCGCCAAGCACTCTGGAAACACTCTCGTACACTGCCTCTTCTGCAGCAAAACTGGCTAACCTTCGACGTTGGCGGCCTTCAATTCGGCAATATCCGCCTAAAATTGAAACTAAAAAAAGTTGATGATTTACTTTCAGATAAGTAATCAACAAGTAATCAATAACTCAATCACGTACAAAATTTCGACCTTGTTGTACAATCAACCTAAACACACCCACCGACACAGCGCTCATAGATTTTGAAATAAATATTCCTAAAGGCAAAACAAATCACCCGGAATACATATGTAGCGTGCAACACATAACTTAAGGCGAGGAAAAATAAAAAGCGGGGAAGCGCAGATGGATGAAATGAAAGACATATTGCTTGCTGTCATGTGGCACGGCTCACAGTATTTGATATATTCCGCTTGATAAACTGATTAACTTAGATGAAGCCGCCGCGGTGGGTCAGTGGTTATTGCACTCGGCTGCAGACCCGAAAGACGTTACCGAAAGACGTCCCATAACCGTCACTGTCGGCGTCGTTATTGCTTGCTGGCAGATTTTTAGGAGGGTTGGCAGGCTGATGCTTACTGTGAGGGATTGATCAGGAGTCTGGCGGTGAAAAATACAACGTGCAGAAAGAAGGGCACATAAGATAGAAATGAGAAGGTTATTGGTGAGATGGGTTTTGAAAGGACGAAGTGCAAGAAAATACAGCACACAGTTGCGCAAGTTTCGTATCTCTTCTTTGTTTGCTTTGTTCTTTGCGCCCCCCTTCATACAAAACCATGCATCAACTAGCCCGCCCAACGTGTATTTCTTGGTGAGAACATCGAAGGGGGCTCAATATGAAAAAACAAGGAGCCATATGTGACGATAAAAACTAACATAAAGGAAACCAAAAGTGAGACTTTGGCAATGTATCCACTACAAATCTAGAGGAAAGTCTTGCATGGCGGAATCGGCAGTCCCATGATATCGCCTGAATGTAGAAGTGAAGAGGAAACGAGCTGCTTGGCCGGACAAGCTCAGGACTGTTCTCCGAGCCAGAATATTAAAAACAACATCATCAGAGGCGAGAATTCTCCCGAGAACAGAAAATATTTTATGTACAGACTTCTGTGCCGGCAGCCGGCAAAATAGCCGGCAGGGAACTTTGCCAGCAGTTTGAAATTGAATATTGGTTTTGGGGAAAGGAAATGGCGCAGTATCTGTCTCATATATTGTTGGACACCTGAACCGCGCCGTCAGGGAAGAGATAATGAAGGGAGTGAAAGAAGAAAGGAAGAAGGAGGTGCCGTAGTGGAGAGCTCCGGAATAATTTCGACCACGACATTGCCGGAATTGTGTTTGTCTATGCGTTTTCCTGGTAGGATACCCTGCGCAAAAAGCTGTCGTCAACCGACAATGAAACCTAACGAAACGAATCTAATAATGTTAACGAAAGGCGACACACTATCAGGGGTAACAAATTGTGATTTTTTCAGTTTTCTTTTTTCGTTGATATAAACAAAAAAATCCATCTCGAGGAGGGCTGTGGACGTCGCATGACTACACCGAAGCAATCGAACAATGCTGCTGTCATTCTAACTCGACAGTTCTTCTGTCGGCTACCGTCAGGATAGCCACTCCCACGTTTTATAGATTCTTGTTCAGAACGGAACCGACATAAACGCCGTACTGCTTTTTTCTGCTTTTGTCCTTTTTTTGCGAAATTCCGCGAGAGTTCATGAAATTCTCTGCACTTCATACGAGTCGCAAGAAAGAAGGGAACAATGACGCTTATAGCAACTCATTGAGCCATCTTCGCCACCAAACCCAATGGCACAGCACACGCAAATGACTTCCGAAGTATTCTGCCGTAGGCTTCTCGAAACCTACATATCTAGGATGTGTACGATGCATCGTGCCAGTTTAGCCGGGAATGTATCATGCAGGGAAGTGCATTTTGCATTAGTGGTTGAGCACCAGGGGGATGGTCAGACTACATGCAGCCAAAAGTACTGTCCCGCCGCGGTGGTTATGGCGCTCGGCTGCCGGCCCTAAAGACGCGGGTTCGGTCCCGGCCCCGGCGGTCGAATTTCGATGGAGGCGAAATTCTAGAGGCCCGTGTGCTGTGCGATGTCAGTGCACGTTAAAGAGCCCCAGGTTGTCGAAATTTTCGTAGATCTCCACTAAAGCGTCCCTCATAGCCTGAGTCGCTTTGCGACGTTAAACCCCCATAAACCAAACTAACTTAAATGAATTATTAAAAATTTTAAATATTCTCTTTAGGGCGAAGTGCGCTTCGTGAAGTTGTCGAGGCGGTTCAGAAACTACAATCATTAAGCTTTTTTTTTTGTTGTGGAAACGAACCTCCTGCGGGGTCATTATTGTCTGGTATTTAGAGAACACCCGCGAAACATGAGGGCACAAAAAAAAAACACATAACTGCGCTCATGCGCCACCATATTGCAGCTTTCCAACCGAGTAAAGAAGGAAAAAAACGTGCGCTCAGACAGGGCGTAGGTGAGCCGCTCAGTTCGACGTGCTGCGCAATGCAACAAATAAAGTATTGAGGGGCTCTGACTTGGCTAACCCTGGAATTCAGCGAAAAGCAAGCACGATTGCTAAGCGTCTGAGGATGGCCCATGGCAGCTCCGCTACACACACACACTCGCGACAGCCGTTCTATATATACCCACACGACCACGTGGCTATGACGTGGAATCACATGGTCTTACGACACCCCCATCGGATGCCATCACTTGGCTTCGCATCATCTTATAGGATGCTCTCAAGATCAAAGGTCAACCGAAAGGTCATCCAATGCCATCAGAGATCAAAGGTCAACTAAAGGTCAAGAGTCAAGGTCACGGGGTCAAGGACCAGACACCATAAATGTACCACATATGGTCCTACACGGTCAACGTGGTTGGGCTGAAGGTCGTTCAAGGTCGTTCTCTGGCCTACGCGACGACTGCGTTACCTAGCGTAGTGAAGCTTTTCGCTTCAAAAGAAAACGGAGGCTACCTTGTACTACGGGACTCCACTGCTTTGCTTTCCTCTTTTGTCTAATCTTTATGAGAGCTCAGCTAAAGCTCCCTCCGCAGCGCCTGTCGTTGGCCTACCCCTCACTTATCGCGCATCACTGTCCCCTTTCCATGTTCCGGAGGAAGGCGCTCACGCATTTTGCTGACTAAGCCGACAGCGGCTTCGTCCGCTCACTTCGAGGCGGTGAGCGCAGACGCTTCGTTTAATCAGAATGCATTTGGCAGCACTACAGTACGGTAGGGCAAGTTCGCGGTTGGGTGATTCTTGTCCTATTTCGCTATCGTTCTTTATTTAAATTCTGCAAAAATAGGACCACGTTGGACGTACGTTGGTACAAAAGAGTGGATCGGCTGTTTTCAACCCCCTGTGCAAGATAACGGGACGAACTTGACTCTAAAGAAACCATTAAAAAAGTTTTATAGTTCTGAGCTAATTAACTAATTAAGCGCATTTTAAAAATATGTTGAGCAGCGTCAGAAGACGGGAAACAATATGCCGTTGGCCTCACCCAGATGCGCTGGAACGCTTTTTTTTTTATCTTTGGCTGAAGTTATGAGAAACACACTCTGTACGGATCGAGCGACCAACAATCATCTAGTGGGCAGGCGCTTGCTATTTCTTGCGTTCCCATTAAGCTGAATAGACAAACCAACTAGCCCAATACAAGCTTTTGATACAGCACTGCATTCGCGGACTGCCTTGAGCTCTGTTCACAATGTGGGCGTGTTAATCTCCGGTGCAGGTTCTTCTACAGCGGGAAGCTGGAGCCCCAAAGTGTGTACCAGGCTCTCTGCATCCGCAGTGCGGCCATTAAGTACCTCGTCACGGAGCTGGCCGCGATGTGCCTGGATCACGTGAAGAATAACATGGGGCCCGAAGACGTGTGTCCGGCTCTCGACTACACCGTAACCACCGGTGAAGACGGCGGAGTGACCGACCACGCCACGGAGGTCATCCGCAGGTCCAGTAGCTCAGTGCTTTTCTCGAACACGTTCAAAACCAGCTCGCAGAGCGTCGTCGGCTACGTCCTCGACAATGTGAGGTACGTCTCCGAGAATTCGGTGCTGGAAGCCCTCCACGCCTGGGGCTTGCATCAGTGCTGTCACCGGGAGCCGAGCGGCGGACAGGCGTTAACCGTGAGGTCGGTCGTGTCGTGCTTCCTCCCGAAGATACGGTTCCTCACACTCACGCCGATGGAGTTCATCCACGGGCCGAGCTTGCATGGCTTGCTGAGTGATAGCGAAGCCCTCGCCTTGCTCTGCAATATCATCCAGGACGGCTCAATACCGATGCCAGATGGCTTCTCCAGAATCCGCAGCTTTCGCATGTAACTTCGCTGACGCGCTTTGGCCTTCATCGCGTGACGTCCGCGTGACAAAGTGCAAAAAGATGTGGTTCATAATGCTCACTTCCCCATTTAACACACCCCTTTGATTGCTAACTCTAGACAAAGTTTGCATAACTGTTCCAAAACATTTTTGTTCTTCTTCAGTGCAGCCAGATCCTGCTTATTTCAATTGTAATGATTTCTTTCTTCATTTTCATTGCTCCCTATTCATGGGCTCCTGATGTTGGCTTCATCCGAATAAAAAATTCAGCTTTCCTGACGTATTTAACTGCCTCCGTCACTTGCCTTAACCACTGATGCTTCTGAGTTTTCTCTAAAGCCACTGGATGGACAAGAACGAACTGTAATGCTCTTCAGTTTTAAAATAAAAACATTCGAAGGTTTCTGCGAGTGCCACAACGCAGGAGCCAAATTTGTTTACCCCACTTGCCGCACAAGTGTAGTAGCCAGTGTAGCATGGCTCCATTTTTTTTATTTTTGCCAGTGCAGAAAAAGTGTAGCTCTAACCGCCTGCACGGGCGCATTTATTTTGCACGTATGTAGCATGATACCTACATTTTCTACACCGCTTCTTTTAGAGGTGCATGCTAGTGGACGAAAAGTGGAGGCGGGCGTTTGAAGCTCGCGCCATTCACTTTCGACAAACGCCGCTAGCGGTTGCAGCGCTGCCACACAAGCCTACAAATTTTAGACCGCCTAGACGATTGTTCACGTGCGCGTCAAGGACAGCGTCAACCTCCTATTTTATTAAGACTGAATCGCTTACACGACTGGAAGTCTGTATTTCAAGCTGATGAACGCTACTTCACGTTTAGATAAGCCACGCTCATTGTCGGTATTGCAGAACGAAAACCAGCCCAAAGGACGGAGACACAGGACAGGAACACAGTCATGTACCTGCTCGCCCAGTTCTCCGCTCTACTAAACCGGTCGGTATCTTTGGCGCCGAGTTACCAAGCAAAAAAAAAGTAGGTCGTTTGCAAACATAGTGATCTACGTGGTTGAATATGTTAAAAGCTTTCTACACTGACACTAGTGTCTTTCACGTCTGCCTGTTAATACGGCGGCGTATCAAAGCGATCCGTGAGTCCGCAGGCTGAGCCGAAAGAGCCGCCTAAAGTACACGCAATAGACCGCGGGACGAAAGTTTCAATGCGGCATAGAAAGCTGCTCCCTTAGTTGTGACAGGAGAAGGGATGCTTCGTGCATGACATGAGGAAGTCAACCTCATACTCTTCATACGATGGCGCACTCACTGCGCCACAAATTTAGCGACGATTGCGTAGATCTGCTCCTTGCATCCGCTGAGCAGACGATACAAGCATAGGTGCGCGCTCTGCTTGAAGGGAAAGTGTTTTCTGTGCCGTTCACCGCAATGAACACCGCGCAAAGCTTTTTCGCAGTAATATTTCTACTGAGCCAGAGTTCCTGGTTTACAACCCGGCCGCGGTGGCCGCGTTTCGATAGAGGCGAAACGCAAAATGGCGCGGTGCGATGCAGGTACACGTTATATATGCACAGGTGATAGTGCAAAGTAATATCATGGTACGTGAGGAGTGCGTCGCGCGCATAAATTGGCTGGGGCTGCGTAGGGCGAATTGCGCCTCTTGGGACTGCCTCAGGAGGTTTAAGGTTTCAATAGAAAATCCTGTACACGAAAAAAGTAAGGATTGTTCTCGTAAAGAGGAATGGGAACTAAAAAAGTAGCGTGAAAAACCTAAAAAATATTGCGATAAACTTCAAATGCCATAACGGAATGTCCAAGAGGGTTAAATAAATCCACATTTTTAGATCAGCTCCTCCTTACTGTTGGTGTTCCTCGCATTTGCTCGTGAGGAAGCTGACTTTTTTTCCTGGGTTTTTTGGAGGAATCAGTAGCCCATACAGAAGATTTCCATATACACTCTTCGTCACCTGTCAGGCAAGATATTCGTGCTTGAAGACCAGTTTTGATCCCAATGTGCTTCAAAACGTTCAGCGCCATTCTCTTGTCATTGTTGAAATGACATACGGAATCGCACAAACCAAACTTCAGTGTTAGTTGGAACACATAACCATCAAGACTGTCCAAATGCCTGGGGTCGCTTTTGTGAGCGTTTAAGTTATTATATCGAAACAAGAACATAGATAATAAGAAACAGTTGTAATAAGCCTAACTGAAAAACGAAGAATAAAAAATTGAGAGACGAATCAGAAAGACGGTAATGCGAAATTTGCACGCATCTCTTTAGTCGTGGCAGCCGTGGCAGCTACTACCTGCCAGTGTTGGACGGCGACTTGTTAGTATACTACGCACCCTCCTGGATCTTTTCGTGGCAAGCACCTTCCGGTTGCCCAAACCACCACTTTCACCGTGGCAGGTGGCGCTTCGCTCTGCTGCTCCCTGCCAACACGCCACCTGTAGCACGCCGTAGTACGCCGACACCACCACCACCGACGACAACGACCACGACGCGAAATGTAGGGACCGGCACCGGACAGCTGCGCTCTAAAAATGACCTATGCTGAAAAAGTAGGCGGTTACTTCGATGTAACTCCTTTAGTTTAGGTTTCGGGAGATGCGCAGAGGGTGACAACTTTGGCTGTATCTTTGGGACGGTGTTATTAGGAAGCTATTTTTGTTGCAGTTCATTTAGAAACGAATACGCATTTTGATAAAGCATAGTTTAGAAAATTGTTCATTTTTTCAAAAATAAAGTGGTCTCATATCTTGAAGGAATTAGATAAAACACGTGGACGCTGCATCACGTTGGGCGCGTGCCTCTGCGGGACTCGAAGAAGAGGAAGAAGGAGAATAAAGCCGGCATATAAGCATCCTCCGGCAATGAGTAAGTGGATCGAAAGACTACGAATCTGGTCTAGCATGAAAATTAGCCTTCGCGATCAGCTTAGTTATTTCCTATAGTGCGGTGCTGTCGAGCAGTCCGGTTTCCTGAGCTTCGCATGCACGATTGTAATCGTACAGGCTGCTCTTAAATTATGAGGAATGAATGAATGAATGAAAAACTCGATTGCCAAGGAGGATTCTCGCGGCGCATAGGTGGGTCCCTCAGTCCAGGGCCCCAGTTGCCTTTGCAGTCTAGCGAGCCCTGTCGATCAGCTTGAGCTGTTCTTCAGGCTTCGAGCAGGACAGCGCAGCCTACTACTGCTTCGGTGTTGGTGCGTTGTTTATTGGCGCTGCCTGCGTTTTCTGACAGGCCCATGTAATGTGATAAAGCGCTGAGTGTTCCTCGTAGAGAGGGCATTTGCTGTCACATGTTGAAGGATAGATTTTGCTTAATAAACTGAGATTGGGGTGTGTATTAGTCTGCAGTTGTCTCCAGGCAACCGACTGCACTCTCTGCTAAGGTTTTTGTGTGGAGGGGGGCAGGTCCTCCTCAGGGGTCGTTGGCGTTCCAAGATGGCTCCATACCGTCTAGTGACTGCTGTCCAGTTCCCCTTCGGTGTGCGCCTCCCGGTGGGCGTATGCTGGGGCGTTGTCGTCCGCACGTTGGTTCCCTTTGACAGCCTCATGGCCTGGTGTCCCGCTGGTGAAGCATCTCGTAAAGGTGATTGTTCTCGCCTTCAGTATGCGGATGGCCGCGGTGGAGGCTGAGGAAGCAGCGATCGCACTCGCCATCACCCACCAGGGTGAGGAGCCCCATGGGGCTCGCAAGAGGCATGCAGAAGGTACATCAGTGGACACGTCCACTGATGTACCTTCTGTATACCTCTTGCGAGTCCGTACTTATGTGTGCATGGGGCTCCTCACCCTGGTGGGTGATGGCGAGTGCGATCGCTGCTTCCTCAGCCTCGAGGACGTTGTTGGTTTTGATCGAAGCGCGATTGATTTCCCTCAGCTGGTGATCCACCACGCTGGCTACCGAGCCGTATCGTTCTCTATAGGAGAAGGAAGCCTGCTAACGGCTCATTCACAGGCTATTCGGGTGTGTAACGCGTTCAATAATATCGACCTATTTTGTCCGGATAAAGTTCTTGTATTGAGGTGCATTCTTTCTGACCAACGCATAATTTGTACAAGATCGCTTCACTAGCTATAGATAGCATTGAAGCAGTATTAGCACTGGCTTCTTTCATAAGAATGTGCTCTTATAGATTATGGGTTGCACGAAAATTACTCTGCGTAATAACGCCCAGCAGTTTTCCTCGCTCATATTTCAGGGAAGCTAAATGGTAGTACTGAGAGGCATTGCACAACAAGCCAGCTGCTATACGCCGGTTAACAAACTTCGACATCGACTAATCGCTCAAGCACGAGAAGAACAAGAGGAAGGCAAAAGAGCTGTAGAAAAGCAGCGAGTGTGAGAGGAATACTTCCACATTCTAAAAACAAACATTTTGGAGGGGAGACTTCATCTATAGCCTTAAGGCTATGACGCGATAGTTAATGGGTTAATTCCTATACATGGGGAATTGGGTATTCCCTACTTAACATTGATGAATCCCTGGGAGACCTCGTACCACTCCTGGCGCAGTGGTGCAGCGGCTAAGTGAAGCGTCACTGCCCTGGGATGGGCAGGTGTTTTAATCGGTGGGACTTGTGCGCTCCAGCTTGCTGTTCACAGCGAACTCTCGCAACCAATCAATAATTTAACTGCCACGGTGGGAATTTCGCTCACAACCCGGTGGGCAGGTTGTTATGACGCCACAATGTCACGTGACCACAGCTGGACCCCATACCTCCTAAGGTATCGAGATTTTTCGGGGATTTTTCGCGCACGGTCAAAAACGGCGGCGACGGCCCTTGATTTTCTGTGACACGAGCTCCCAACGACATAGAGTTAAAAGCATTTCTAAACAGGTTTTGGTATAGCATGCGCTCCCGTTTACTGGATCCTGAATCACATATCGCTGTGACAGTGGCTGTAACATATAGAGGTATATATTCCCTTGCGAAACATTAGGCTTATCTCGCATCATACTGCACGACCTTTTCAAACTAGCCCCAGCACAACGGACGAATTTCTGTTTTGGCACTGCTTCTGGTGAGATAACCGTGACCAACTTTCTCTGCGTAGGGTGCTTTTAGCGTCAGCACTGTACTATGTCGCAGCGGACCGCAGCCACGTTAGCTTGGTGTCCCGGTCGGTTCAAGCCTCAAGGAACATACTGGGCGGAGGCCATTTCCACGCGTGGCCCAAACATTCCCTCTAGGGGATTCCCCGTGCACTGCCACTTGGAATGCATGTTATGATGATGTCCATGGACATGGTAGTGAGGGTAAGAGAGTGCTGATCCCAAGTGGGAGGTTGAGAGAGTTAGGTTTACATTAACGAAAGGGCGCAGAGAAAGCAGACAGAAGAGGAACACAGACAGGGTGCGTGGACCCAACCTGCAGTCAACGGTACTTCTTTCTGACCACCTATCCTGTGCGGTTATACCGAAAGGAAGATAGCTGCAATACGTACCGTCATCACTTGCGTAAAGGGCAGCCCCGGTCACATGCGGCGTAATACCTGCAACCTACTGCCAATTCACCTAAGGCTTGATTTTTTTAATTTTTTTTACATCCGCTAATGCCTCCGTTTGGCTACTAGCTCACAAGCCTTCTCTCCTCCTGATCGATGCATCTGGTCAGTGACATATGATAAGATCTACGGTAATCTCAGTACGGAAACTGAAAATTGACGGGGGAAAAAAAGGAACAAGTTGACGGTTTCTTAGAGAACGCATCGGCTTTTAGGATCTTTGTCCGATGATTTTTGTCATTGTTAAAAAAAATGAAGCTGCGAGTTTCATGTACTGTCGTCCTCTGTTTCCATCTTTCTCATTTCTTTAGTCTTTCACGTGATGGAACATCAGATGGTCGAAATAGTATTGGAGCCTTCAACTCACCGTCACTAATACATTGACTTGCCTCAGAACGTTACATCCACACATCAAAACCGCGTATCTATTTCCGTGATTAAAGCAACCTTGCTGAACCCTTGTGCCTAATTGCTCCTTGTTCTTTATTTCCCGTCTTCCGCATCAAGCCTCCATCACAGTGGATCTACCTGTTGACGACGGCGGTAAGATTTATTCGCTTTCCTCCTTCTATTAACATCGTAACAGCGACAAGATGACCATGCTAAACTCTTTATTTACTCCCTTAGAAACTGGGAACTAGCCCGAACACTGGTTGCGCTGCATTAGAGAGGTCGGCGGGAGTCCCTTGGGAACCTGCAACCTTCAATGCGGGCGAAATGAGCTGGCGCTGTTGGGCCAGCTCGGTGGTACGCAGGAGGGACTGCCACGCATCTACGGTTGCTGAACTGTCAGCGTTGTGTTGTGTACATGTACGCAACATGTTAAGGAATATTACCAGTTGTGAGCAGTGTTTTCACGTAGGCTCAATAAGATTTGGGAAAAGTCTCTATATAACTATGGCTCAGGGAAGGTTCTTGTTTGTATTTTGCGCCAATGGATGGCGTTGCGCCAGGAGAGTTGCCGATGTGCTGTGGGGTACAGAAACCGCTCGAACCGATAATGCTTTAGGGTCTCCGTGTACGCAACAAGTAGAGTGTGAGTGCCATGGGAAGTGTCAGAGGAAGCGGCAGGCTGAGTAGAGCGCTCCGCCCGGTGGATGAGTCATGCGACTGTGCGGTCCCGCTGAGCACCTCATGTCCTGGAGCCCGTATGGGAAGACGAGGTGTAGACGGTGAGGTTTTGGCTGGTTAGTTGGGTGTTTATTGGCGCTAGTGCGACTAGGGCCAAAGAGCGCCAGAGCAATGTTTATCAGAATCTTGTTCAATAGTGAAAATGGTGTAATTATGTAACGCTGCGCTCATTAAACAAATAAAGAAAATAAAAATCCAGTGCAAATGGCTGGGACAAGATCACGATATCTAATTATCATTATTTAAAATGTGGTGTAATTATGGCGGTTAAAAGATTGAAATGGAGGCTGAATGTAGGGCATTGCCAAGAGCAAGAGGGCGAGGAGTTGCCTCCCACCGTGCATGGCTACGGCACCTCCTTGTCTGTGACAGGGTACCCTTTAAATGATCTGATATAAAAAAAGCTACAAGAGCTTTAAATTTCCAATGCTTTTAAAAATTCCATAACTTTGTCGAATGATACCGTAGGTTCATCACCTAAAAAAAAGAGAGGGATGGAATGATACGTGATGTTTGTAAATGTTTGCAAAATGAGTATGAGGATGCGTTTCATTAAATGGGCAGGTTAAAATGATTTGAATGACTGCAGGCGGGCCACTGCAGTGCTCGCCTTCCGGTGGTTCTGCTCCAATGAGTAATTAATTGTAGCTTAAGTGTGTGTGTGTCCGATTCGTTGTCCTGAATCTATGACTTCATAAAACCTGTTTTTATGATGGCAAACCTTCCATTCATTTATGTTTGGCTTTATGAGGTGCAGGGAATCTTCATTTTGTTGACATCGCTTCTGGTTGCATTTCCTGCCATGCAGTCTGCGAGCTCGTTGCTTGGAATCCCAACATGGCTTGGAATTCAGCAGAAATGTACCTTTTACCCGCGTATCGAAAGGTGATGAAGTTGTTTCAGGATATAGAGTAAAAGAGGGTTTCTTGATCTTCGTTTCGAGCTAATTCCACTCGTGGTACTTCAGGAGTCTTTGTATATTACTGTGTTTTTATTGTGCTGATTAATTATTTTGTGCAGTGCTGTTAATATTCCATATAATTCCACTGTGTACACGCTTGCTTTTGGGTTAATTACAATGGAACAGCCGGCTGAACCATTTTCCACATCAGCTGCACTAACCCGGTCATGCGTTTTGGAGCCATCTGTGTATAAAGCTGTAAATTCGCTATAAATTTTTTCTTAGATTTCAAACATTCGGTTTTCATAAATGCCAACGGTACAGCTTTTTTATCGTACTTGGCCAATGCATAATTACAGTGCACGGGCGTTTTCATCCAGTGGGCGACGTTATTTTCGTACGGGAGCAGATGCTCTACAGAAAGATTGAATTCACATTATTCGGCGGTCTGTGGCGGTCTGGTTTATGATAATCCATTTGGTTGGGAAAAGAGTCGTGTGACGTGTATTTTCCACAATAGGTTTGCAGCGGTGTTCCGGCAATGAAAATATCATTTGCGCGTATGTCAGTGTTAAGAACATACTTCGCGAATGCAAGGATGGTTCGTGGCATTCCACATATAGGCTTTGAATAGGTGACGTTCGGTATGCGCCTAAAGTAATACTTAAACCAGAATGATGGACGGGGTCTCTGAGCATTCAGTGTGGGTGGTCGGACTGAATAATAAACAACTCACCCATAGTACATCTTTGACCGAATCAGTGATCGGTATAGGCGGAGTAAGCAAAGCCTGTCTGCCCCCCACGTCTTTTGGGACAGAACTTTCAGGATATTTGTCGCTTTCTGAGTCCGGAGCTTCAGCTGTTTGATGCGTGGTCCGAATTTTAGTTTCGAGTCAAAAATAAAACCAAGAAACTTTTACTTGCCTTTTACGGGGATGGTTTCTCTACTGAGATGCAGGGATGGATGTGGAAGCAGGCCTCGTTTGCGTGAGAAGCAGACTGAATTCGTTTTTTTTTCTGGATAGAACCTAAAGCCAATATCAACCACCCACTCTGTGAGGCGATTGACAGTTGTTTGTATTTGTCCTTTGTAGATAGCAAACTGCATGATGTAAAACTGATTTGCAGATCACCTACGTACAACGAGGGCTGAACACTAGACGGGATGATAATAGTTCATGAATTTATTTTTGGGAAATGAGCGTTACACTCAGCACGTTACCCTGGGGGACCCCACTTTCTTGAACGAACACACCAGAAAGGGTGTTGCCCAATGGGACTCTAAAAGTACGTAAAGAAAAAGTCTTCAATACAGCGGAGCATTTTCCCCGCAATTCAGTGTTGACGAGGTCGTGGAGGATTCCCTACCTCCAGGTTGTGTCGTGTGCTTTTTCTAGATAAAAAAATACCCACAGACAGCATTTGCCATATGCGTGCGCCTCCCGGATGTGTGTTTCAAGGCGCACCATTAGGTCTACCGTAGATCGGTGACGTCGGAAAGCGCACTGGAGTCGACCTATACGCTTGTTCATTTCTAAAATGTACACTAGCACCGTATTGACGACATGTTCAAAGGTTTTGCAGAAACATCTGGTCAGAGTTATCGGACGATAGCTTTCCGCGAGGCATCGGTCTTTTTGCAGCTTGAGAATTGGAATGACAGTTGCAGTTTTCCATTCGTTAGGCAGTTTGATTTCGTTCCAAATGCGGTTAAAAAGGACAGCAATGATTCAAGTGCAGAAGGAGCAGATTTTGCAGCATGCTGTAATGAATTCCATCTGGACCACCCGCAGTGGCCTTGCAGTTAGCTGGCACGGTTTCGAGTTCATACACTGTGAACAGACAGTTGTACTCTTCGCTTGCGCTGCGTTGTGGAAGCCTCCTTTTTTTTCGGCGTTTTCTTTGTTTCCAAATCTTCTGTGTATATCCTGCAGAAATCAATACACTACAGAAATGTTCTCCCAAGATATCTGCCGGTTCTTTAAGGGACGTAGTCCTAGCAACAGTTTTATTAAGAGAGATCGTAAACGCCTTGTTTTCACCATCCATCTTGCGTATTTTTTCCCACACTAGTTTATCTGAAGTACGGCTGCTTACTCCAGAAACGTACTTTTTCCATGACCCGTCGTTTGCTTTCCGCCGAACATATATAACACCCTTTTTCTTTTGTTTCTTCTTAAATGTTATGACATTTGTGATGGTTGGATATCGTTTGAAGATCTTCCATGCCTAGTTTTGTGCTTTCCTCGTTTGACGGCAGTCTTCATTCGACCATGGTTTTGGACGATTTGGAACATTTCCACTGGAACGGGAGATTGGTCTTGAAGCTGCATCAATGATTATCTTTATTATCTTGATCTTGATATTATCCTGATCTTATTATTATCTGGATTATCGCCGTATTTTCTTCATCTCTAGTTAGATGTGAGAGACCTGCGTGTGTTATTGTGGCATATTCTTTAAACACACCCCACTTGGCATGTTCCAGCTTCCACCAAGGAGGCCGAACAAACGGCGTTGGGCATGCAGCTGTGGCTTGAGGGAGGATGGGAAAATGGTCGCTAGCAAAAGGGTTTTGTATCACATTCCGCGATTAATCCATGGACAATTCGGGCAATACAAGCGATAGGTCAACTGAAGAGTAAGTTCTGTTCGCGGTGCTAAAGTACGTCGCGTCACCGTTGTTCAAGTTGATACTGTTTGTTGCGTTAAGCAACTGTTAGATCATTTTTCCATGCAAAATTGTCTCATCGCTGCCCCACAGTGGGTGGTGAGCATTCATGTCTCCAAGGATAAGAAAAAGTTTTGGTAGCTGAGTAAGAAGGATATTCACGTCGAAGCCATACAGAAAGGGACTTTCTGTCAGAACGCACAGGCCAGCCCAAGTATACGCTATTCATATTTTTGGGTTCTTAATGTTTCTTTAAGACGCATCATTCACTTATGAAACAGTACAAGATAGACGCTTAAGTGAAAAATTTTGATCAAGCATGACTCAAGTGTTTCGTTTCATATTGCTGTTAGGTTCAATTAAAGATTTCGACAGTGACCCTCGCTGTCAACTCGGCTCAAAAGTGGCAGGAATTTGGTGCAAAGAAATCAATAACGATGCTCTGTTTTAATTCACTCTCGTTGAGCAGTTAAAAACGCCTTTCCGCAATGAAAGAATTTTTTTAGACCTGTTTTCTGACTGAGGCTTGTGTTTGCTCTCGCAAACAAGTCCAGTTTTATCGGGCAAAAATTTTGAATATAGGAAAATTGTAAGACACTGCTACCGAAATTTGAAGGCAACGGTCCATTATTTGATATGTAGCGAAATCTTGCTTTTTAAGTGTTTCAGCAATCAAATCGAACAGTTAAAGCTTCCATAGAACACCGACGGGGACCGCTTTTGACGATAGCAAAAACGTGAATAGAAAAACAAATATAAGACGATCATCGGGTGATTTGCGGATATATTGATTGATATAGTGGAAGCTCACAATATATGGAAAAATTGCGTTCATAAACCGTTTCCCGCTGAAAAATCTTTCTGCCCAGAATTGCTGGGTATGTAATATTTTCACGTTGTGGTAAGCGGTCTGCTTCCGTGTTTTAAATTTTCTTGAATTATAATCGTCAGAGAGAAGAATGCGCAAGCGTTTGATGCGACTGAACTGCGAAAATAATTAGAAGGGCACTCAAAAGCGTTTCAGCGGCTGGTTCAGTGGTTACGGCGTTCGCCTGTTGAGCGAAAAGTCGCGAAATCGGGCTTCGGACCCGGCGAGTGATGTTCGGTGGAGGCGAGCAGCAATATATCCATGTGCCGCCCGTTAAATAGCATCATGCAGGTGGCCAAAATTAGTCCTAAGCCCACCGTTGCGGCGTCTCTACTACCCCATGTGCAGCATCCAGGCGTTAAAACCCACAGTCATGCATGGTTGTTTGAACAACACGGCTCATTTATGAACCAAACAACTTTTTCCTTGTAAATTTCTTCGTGCTGAAATTAAGAATTTGGTTGCCTTCGTCATCTCTCCTCACTGATCTTCTATAAAAAATTACTAGGACAGGTGGTGGTACCGTGTTCGATCCCCGCAGCCGGTATCTGGCCCGCGTGTTTTGGGTCAGCAGCCGAGTACCATAACCGCTGAGCCACCGGGGCGGCCCCTTGACCAGGACGGATTTTTTGAAGCGAAAGGCTCACTACGCTAGTCAACACGGCGCTTCGCGCGAGCCGGCGTATGTCGAAGCACGAGTGACGTCACGAATGGCGCAGGTGGCCGCCGCCAACTCCGTCGCCTGACCTTTCGTTTCTCTCTCTCTCTCGCTCCCTAGTCACTACTGCGCATGCGCCACTAGTAGCACCGAGCCACTGGTGTTCCGCCGCTGCGCAGCGCCTTTCCTCGAAAATCCAGCTTTCAGTTTTCTCTTTCTTCTTTCCCTCCCTCCTTTACCCCTTCCTTTACGGCGCGGTTCGGGTGTCCACCGAGATATGCGAGACGGTTACTGTGCCATTTCCTTTCCTCAAAAACCAAACAAAACAAGTGAGCGGATGGCGTTCATATATTTCATTGGCATTGGAAACTTTAATAATAATTATTATTAAAGTTTTATTATTAAAGTTTCCAATGCCAATGAACTCTATGAACGCCATCCGCTCACTTGTTTTGTTTGGTTTTTGAGGAAAGGAAATGGCACAGTAACCGTCTCGCATATCTCGGTGGACACCCGAACCGCGCCGTAAAGGAAGGGGTAAAGGAGGGAGGGAAAGAAGAGAAAACTGAAAGTTGGATTTTCGAGGAAAGGCGCGGCGGAACATCAGTGGCTCGGTGCTACTAGTGGCGCATGCGCAGTAGCAACTAAGGGGCATTGGAAACTTTGCAAAGGCCGTTCACTTTCACGAAAGGAAAAGCGCAGAGCCGGCTCCGTGGGTCAGTGGAGACCTCAATCTAGCTTTCGTTTTGTACATCCTGAATTAGCAGAGCTTATGCAGAGTAATTTTTTTGCTAACCTTTTGATAAAGCTGTATCACTTTCCCTTAGCAGCACCGCCACCCTCTGGTGTATTCTTGTGGCTAATTAATCCATAATTATATAGAGAGCATAGCGGAGGCGTCCTAACGTAGACTTATGCTGCATCGGTGGCTGCCTGCTGCGCAAGCGAAGTGGCAGCTCGGTGGATGTTGAGAAGCGTGCAATGCCCGCTTTTTCACAACATGTATCAGATTATACGGGCTGCGTCGACGTTAGTGCGTCTACGCTATGCCAAAACTTTACAAAACCAGTTTTAAACATATTGCTTACCCTCGTCAGCTGTGCAATCGTGACTAACTTTATTGTTATCTTAGTATTTACAGCCCAAACGCCCACGTTCAACGGTAAGTATAGATTTTGGTGATTGCAGCCAGTGATTACAGAGGCTGCTAATGCGGTTGACGCTAAGAACGAAGGCGATGGAAAGAACCGCGAACAGAGCGGAGCCTAGCCTTGCAAAACTGGTCTATAGACGCTCTATAGACTACTTATAGACTTTATTGCCTTCCTTTAGATATTTCTTTTTCTCTATGCATACACTGCACACTGTCTGTAGGCAAAAGTCTACTAAAAGTGTATGGCCATAAATCTATAGATTGTCTATAGAGTGTCTATAGGATTTGCATTGCCTATAGACTGTTCTCTAGGGTTTGTCTATAGAAAGTCGATAGACTTTATAGACAAGAGCCTATGGACAGTCTACAGAGTCTAAACACATTTTCGTGAGGTGGGCGCTACGTTCTTGGCATTTCTTTTGATCACACTGGCGGTAGCAAAAAGACGCCTGAGCATTCCGTGATGCATTCTAGGACGACTTTCACGCCTTTTTCTTACCGCCCTGGTAAAAACGCGATCAAACTAAATTCGAACAGCGGAGCGCGTATGCGCCGCGGTAGTACATTGCACATGGTATTTCGTAGTGAAATCCAATACGAGGAAACATTTCCTGCCATTAAACACCGAAGCTAAAGAATTGTGAGACAGCGGACAACAAAGGGTAATTAAAGGGGCGTAAGCATAACAGGACTTTGTGCGGAAACTTATTTGATTCTTTATGAGATTAATAATCCTGATGAGGAAAGAACACGACGGACCTTCTGTCGAAGTTTACAAAAGCTCAAAACAAACTTTTCGCTCAGATTGCGTCAGCGATACTCATTAACTCACTCGTTATGGTGGAGATCATAATGAAAATCAAAAGTATTATTGATTTCTATGCAATACATATCAAAGTTTATGGAAGATCTAGTAACTTGCCTTAGCTCTCAGAATGGACGGGAGCAATTTTTAATACAATAAGCATTAAAGGCGTGGTGGTGGAAGATATGTGATGTTTGTCATAAAAGTCGCCCATTGGTTGGCTGGAAGTGAGGTCACCTGACGCGATGGGTCCCATTGGGTGAAACGAAGGGATCGCATCGGACAGAAAGTGAGAAGTAGGCGCTTCGGTGCATCTTCGATGTGCCCATGTGCCAGCCGTTAACTCTAAACACTTAAGGGAAACATCTAAATGCCATCTAGATAACCCGCAAATATTTCTGGCTCTGCGCATACAGACCAGTGGCGTCCATAAACACAATCGTAACAGAATGTCATAAGACTCCATGTAAACGCATCAATAGCTTAATTACAATGCCAACCAATTAGATATCCTTGTGAATTTTTCTGTTTCAGATTCAACGAATGAAGAGTAAGTACAATTTCTCCCCTAGTTTTTTTTTCCCGTGCTCACCAGTCGATATTGAGACATCAAAATAATGCCATGAAAACGAGAAAGGCCAACTACATCAGGCACGCTCAGAGACTATGGGTAGGTTGGGGCTTCATAAAAGAATATAGACCCCAGAAATGTTACCTGCGTGTTTTTTCGTTTTAACTCATGCCTTAAAAGTTAATGTAGATGGGTCACCCTTTGGTATTGTCCTACGAGCGCCAAATGACTTGTGGTTCAATTTCTTATTTATGCTGCTTGTACATCAGTTTCCGCAACCTAATGGTGGCTGTGACGATTAAGGATTGATTGGATCAAGTGAGGCATGAATAACACTTCAATACAGTCGCTGATACATAGATTTAGTTGACTACAGCGCCTAAGCCAACCGGCTTCAAGATATGGAACAATAACAAGCGACGTATCAGCTTTCATATTATACATTTTTATGCCTCTCTCGATCTAAACACACCTTCAAGTCACAGCCATCTTCCGGCTGATTAAAGCAGGACCGAAACAACAAGAGAATGTCTCATGCACCATTAAGCGAAAGAAAGCACGCAAGTAATAAAGTTCCTGCAGTACTTTAGACTTGAAGCAGTGGGGACGGCAAGTGCAGCCTCTCATTAGTGTCTGTTAGGACTCTGCTTACTTTTGTTAACTGTTAGTGATACATAAAATCTAGGACCAATTCAAAGAGAAACCGTACGTCCCAGTCTGTTTTAAATGCATTGAACACCGCTGTTTTAAACCCATAGCATTGATTTCGTCTCCCGCCGGCTGTGACATAGCAAGAAAGCACACAGACAGCAAAGCCTATCAGTGCGCATCATGAGCACTCAACTTACTATGAAGCAAATGCGGCCCTGTCTTGAGCTGGCATTCACAAAACCGTCAAAACGCGCGTGAAACCACAAGAACTCACTGAGCATTCGTGGTTGGTCTCTGAGCGCACGCAGTCTTCGGCCGTTCTTTGCGCTGAGCTTCAGTACTAAGTGTCACAGGAACAAAATCTTCGTGCGCCAAACTTAGTTTCAGTGACTGGTTTACCGCTTGCTCGAACGTACTTGCAACTCGTAAGGTGCTGGGCGCCACCCTTATATATATATATATATATATATATATATATATATATTATATATATATATATATATATATATATATATATATATATATATATATATATATATATATATATATATAAACAATCGGCAAGTATGCTGTCTTAGTCCCTTAGCAGAAAAAACTATGGGAGCACTTTGACAATCTGAAGTTCGGCAAGGCAAAAGCCTTAGGACTTGGCGACTGCCATTCTAGCTTCGCAGGTTCCCATACCAGTGGCACTCCCAAAGGAATCTTTCTAGCTTGCCACACTTTCGATCTAGACGACGTTGTTGGCGTTTGCGGTCTGCTTCTCTGGCCTAATTCTTCTCTGGCTTCTGGCTTCTCTGGTGGTGACATGCAGGTGGCGCCACCACCACGCGCCGTTACCATGACGACCTCGGGTGTGACGCCACCCTCTCCCATCGCTATATCGACGAATTTGGTTGTTCGCTTTGTTTTTTCGCTATAATTGGCTGCAATAACTTAACTAATCGATCTACAGTCATAAAACTTAGCGTGCGGGTTAAATGTTGTCCCCTCTATCTGATGCTATTATTCGTTTTATGCTATCCTGATTATTTTTTGCGTTATATGTGAAAGACAACGTTACACAGGATGCGCGAGTATGAGCCATTAAAGGCTTTCGCCTTAATATCAATAATCTCTGGTTAGAAGAACCAAGTACAAAATGAAAGTTTATACGGTGTGCTTTTGAGCTGCTCACTTCCTCTGGAATTGCCACCATGGTT
Source organism: Amblyomma americanum (assembly GCA_030143305.2). NCBI lineage: Eukaryota > Metazoa > Arthropoda > Arachnida > Ixodida > Ixodidae > Amblyomma > Amblyomma americanum. The sequence continues at coordinate 263,638 of JARKHS020002248.1, forward strand.
GCCATGGCTTTAAGACCAAGCTCGGTTGTGGAATGTCTCGTAATGAAATAAAACCGAGGCTCACCTCACCTCATTTTTATTGCCACGTCATAAAGATCGCAGCGGTGAAGCGTTTCAGCTGCTGGACAAAGGTGAAGAAAGTGAAGTTTCATCCGAAAATCCTGATAGGACTGGCATACAATATCAATTCCCCTTTGGTAGTGCAGTAAGCCACATTCCCTTTTCTCATGTGCTGTTCACAGGCAGCTCCTTCCATACAATGCTGCGCTGGTATACGAGAAAACAGCGCAGGTGCTATCAGCAGGTATCTGAGCAATGACAGAACTGCCTGGTCCAATTTATATTTTCATGCTAAGCTATGGAAAAAATGGCATGGTGCGCAGCTTATTTCTCTTTCGCTGCAAGGAAAAAAGAATGCTAGGAAGCCTGTATGCACCTCCTATTAAGCAACCCAGCGACGTCCACTTTAGACCTAAGTTAAGCAGTTTCAGCCCTCTCCCCTTTCGTGGGAAAGAGATGGGGCTTCGTGTAGTTCGTACGCACGTTCCCGAAATTACCAAGATTAAGCTATTAGTCCCCGCTATCTTTAGATCTGTTGAAAAAAAACACTCATTGCATTCAGCGCGAAAACTTATGCGAAAACTTTATCGAGTGTAAGAACCGCAGCGGTGGCCTCGTGGTTGAACATCCATCTCGCATGCGGGAGGTGCGGGGCTCGATCCTCACTGTCGCCGGGTACCCACTGGCGATACAATGGGTACAAGCTTCCCCTGGCCTGGTGCTCGGTTAATCAGCGGTGAAATGCTTGGGAGAAGGGTCTTTGACCCCACCTTGAGCAAACAAAAAATACCTAGTGCCAGGGCGCTCTTTGGCCGCAGATGTCTTTGCGCGATAAATGTTCACTCCTCGTCATCATTTACCGAGTGTGCATTGTTCTCGCGTCTAGGCCAGCCGACTCGTCGCACGACGTCTGTGGACTCATGTGCTGTGCCTGCCTCGGCCTCATTTCCGTCATGTGCGTCGCTCTCATCATGGCATTCAACATGACACGTGAGTGCCGTGTGCCTTGGCGCACCTGCCACTTACGGTGCCGTCAGCTGTCTTCTCCTCTAACCAAACCACCATTTCTACCCCATACCTTAGGGCTGCGGACCTGACAGTAGAGCCCATTTGGTTAGAAATTCCCCGACTTATTGTTCGCTTTATGGAAAATTTTTTATCCCAATCACTCCTAACAAGATGAAAGTTGACAAGATTTCTCGAAGTATCGCCAATTGAGCGCTTATATCATACGTGCAGGTTATATTGCCGTTACAATCTACACTGAGTGTTACCGCGCATGAGAGCAAACTATGGAAAAAAAAAACTGGTTGCATTTCAACTTCCGCTACTGCTCAGTAAACTAATCGATGCGAATATAGACTTAGACAGCATTAGCTTACACTAACCTCCTTGACTTCCTTCTCCGCGAAACTTTCCTTTCTTTGTGTATATTCCTCACGCATGTGTAAACATAACCTTTTACAATAAGTGTCTTACAAGCGTTATTTTAGTTTCAATGATTGTTGTTTTTATGGGCGTTTTCTTTTCCTAAGCGAACTGCTGTTTCGTGCTCACGTTTATGTGAACTTTGCCTTTGCTCTTTCTTTTTTTTTTAACATAGTTGTTTGCTGTCGTGACAGAAGTGCCGTCGTATACCGCTGCTCCCTTGCTGTAAAGGGGGTGGAATCTTTGTCAAGCGTTAATCGCTTTTATTCCCCCCCCCTATAAACGTACGGTGATGAAATTTTTTTTATTTTTTTTTTTTTTTTTTTTATTATTATTATTATTATTATTATTATTATTATTATTATTATTTTATTATTATTATTATTATTTTTATTATTATTATTATTATTATATTACCCCTAGTGGGAGACAGAAAGCATTGTGTCGTGTTCCGCAATGTACGTAATACGAGTGATTTTTTTTGTGCCCCACATATAAAGGTCTACACACTGCTTTTTGAACACCCGGCGAGAACTATGTGAATACTTAATTCTGGAAATATGCCCTTAGATCTAACAGAATACACTTGAAGTTCATTAAAACAAACTTCGGCCTCCGACCGATCTCGCATAGTCTGCATATAACAGACACCGCTATAAAGATATCGTCATTCTGTGTGCGTTTACAGTCGACACTGAGTAGCTGATTCATAAATTAATAAACAATAAATCCGAAACTGTCCGCGCACTGGAAGCGATTCGGAAGCGAATCCTTGTACTAATATCGCAACGTTTGCGCAGTGGAGACTGAAGACATAGACTTGGACAGCGACGAAGGACGAAGCTCGGGCCAGTCGGACCGGCTCCCCGAACGCAGGAGACCGGGCCTCGCGAAACCTCCGTCCATACCGGACGGGGGCAGCACGCTGAACCCGTCGACGGCGCCAACACTCGAGACACAACCATCTGTGCCATCAAGCCAGGGCCCTGTGCCGTCAACCACACACCCAGCCGCATCGCCTTCACAAACGTCCACTGCCACAACCAAGGCTGGTTAGTGCGCTATGAAGGCTAACGCAATTTGGACTGCTCCATGTGGAGCAGTTTTCCTTGGTGCATGTCGGAAAATGTTCATTTTACTTGTCGACGCTGATATGGTTGGCGTGCTTCACGCTGGTCTTTCCAGAACAGAACACTTGCGCTCAGTGTGCTCTTGTTCTAAGCACGAGAGTGGAATCTTGTCAGCAATCCAAGGATCCGATGTCACTTGCAGAATGGCCAAAGCAGCTCTCCTTTTTCTGAGCGAGATTCGGGCATCTCTACACAACCCTGCGCATTCGTGACTCTACTATTGTTTGTGCCGTGAGATCCACAATCTGTTCTGTTTGATGCGATGAACTTTTTCCTGAGTTGAAACCGCTCAGTGAGCGCCAGCACAGACAGTAACAATGACAAAGCGCATTCTCCTCAGGAGATGCTCAACGAAGAGCGAAAACCACTTGCTGCAACGTTGTTGTAGGCACCGGCTGTTCGGATTGAGAGGTATGCATGTATATATGTGCGCATGTATGTAGTGGTCGGTTTCGATGGAGGCGAAATTTTAGAGAACATTGCATTGCGCAATGTTACTGCACGTCAGAGCCCCAGGTGGTAGAAATTAACCGGATACCTCCACTATGGGCCCCTTATAGCCCGAATCGCTTTAGGGCGTTAAACTCTATTTAAAGCAACCAAGTTTAGAAGAGCCGATAAGAGCAAAATACTTTGCTCGCTGTAGCGCAATGCCGTGCTAACTACTGAGCTTGGTGTAGAAACAACTGATGTGACAACACGGAGAACACCATGCTGGCTCTGACAAAAAGCTCGCTCCTAAACTCTGCCGTAGTGGTGCCGTAGTAATTTGAGCATCCGGCACACAAGCGTGAGGTAAGGGGTTCGATCTCTATTACCACCGGGAACCCAGCGATGATGCATGAGTACAAGCTCTACATTGCCCTGGAGCTCGGCTTATAGGAGGAAGTGCTTGGCAAATTTGTCTCTTACACCCTCTTGAGTAGACGATGGATACGTTGTACCAAGGAGCTTTTTCGCCAAAGCTGCCAGTGCGCCATTAAAAACAACCTCTGGAGTCAGCAAGGTGAGAACCTTCGCGTGTCATTTCTGTTCTTGCCAAGTACCGCTGGGGACTTCGCCTTTACGAAGTCCCTCCGTCACCCCTTGTCCACGCGATTTATGGCGGTTTACCCGGGCAGTCTGAAGCGCACATTTCGCGGTCAGCGTAACCAGGCCTTAGCCAGGACAAGTGTACACGGTCACAACATGCCCACACGTACTGAACACAGATCATAAGCACGAACTACAAAAAAGCATTCGTTTCCTCTCTTCAACTCCGCAATGATCCCAGGCCCTGCGGCAGCACCGTTTCTTTGCACCGTGACCGTGGTACAGTATCAACCCTATCCACCAGACGGTCTGTGCGGCGTGCTCTTCTATGACTCACTGTACCGCGACAACGGCAGCAAGCTGCCCGTGGATCCGCAGACAGACGCGGGAAAATTCATCCACTTGGCGGCGCAGGCGCAGCTTACGTCCTTCGGAGTGTCCTTCGCTATCGAGTAAGTGGCGCTCCGTAAACAGGTGGGCCTCGTGTCTGGGGGTAGTCGCTTTCCCGGGATGACACCCCCCATGACATCCGTGCGAGCCTCACTACATGCATATGTATAAAATATGTGTTTGCACAGGAAGGCACGTATTTAAAAAAAAACTGCCCTCCCGAAATCAGGAATAAGCATGAAATAGGTTTTACTGCGACGTGGTACTATCGCGTATTCTTCTGCGGCCTTAGCTTGGCGCTCGCCTTCCTCACCTACACTTTCAGCTTCGTGAGCGGCCGCATGATCGTGGTGTTGTCGAATCAGTCGAGCGGTATTCTGCTCTTGTGTAGAACTCCAATATTGCTACCTCTGGACCGAAAGATTTCAGCCATGCTCCTAGCTCACCTTCGCTGTTCTGATGGCGACAGCATCAAAATAGAATGATTAAAATAGAACGAGCGCAGCGGGTCCCTCCCTTGTTGTTAACGGCAGGAATATCGGGCGGATCCGAAGTACAAGGGTCTAATTCACTCTGCAACCGCCAGCAAATAGAGCTGAACTATATGGTCTGCTTACGGTTTCTAAGAAAAAAAGTTACTGTCTGCAACTTCACATTCTGGCGTGTATGCGCAGATGTAAGAACGTAGTTTGTGCATCTTCCCAAAGCCGACAGTGCATAATAAAATTCGGAAGCAATGAAATTCGAATAATGAAGGGCGTAAAGCTGGCAGACACGATCTCGTCAATGCAATTCACGGCCTGTTTACAAGGCGTATTGCGAGGCCTGGATTGGTAACTGTTGGGGATAAGGGTCAACAGAGAACAACTAAGTAATCTGCGATTCGCTGACGACATTGCCTTACTAAGTCACTCAGGAGATGAACTACAAAGCATGATCAATGAGTTAGACAGGCAAAGCAGAGCGGTTGGTCTAGAAATTAGCACGCAGAGAAACCAAAGTAATGTTCAGCAGTCTAGCAAGGAAACAGCAGTACACAGCTGGCAACGAGGTGCTGGAAGTGGTAAAGGAATACTTAGGGCAGGTAGTGACAGCTGATCCGGATTATGAGAGGGAAATAGCTAAAACTATAAGAATGGGCGGAGGGCATACGGCAGGTTCTCTCAGATCATGAGTAGAAGTTCACCAATATCCCTCAAGAGAAAAGTTTACAGCAGCTGTATATTACCAGTACACACCTACGGGGCAGGAACGTAAAGGCTAACGTAAAGGATTCAGCTTGAGTTAAGGACATCACAGTGAGCCATGGATAGAAAAATGATAGGTGTAACGTTAAGCGACCGGAAGCGGGCAGAGTGTGTGAGGGAACAAACGCCGGTTAATGACATCCTAGTCCAAATAAAGAGGAATAAATGGGCTTGGGCAGGGCATGTAATACGAACGCATGATAACTTCTGGTCATTAAGAGTAACGGGGTGAATTCCAAGGGAAGGCAAGCGTAGCAAGGGGTGGGAGAAAGTTAGGTGAGTGGATGAGATTAAAAAGTTTGCGGGGATAGGGTGACCGCAGCTGGCAAAGGACAGCGTTAATTGGAGACATGGGAGGGACGTTTGCCCTGCAGTGGGCGGTGTCATGCTGATGATGAGTTTTATATTAGGCATTTCTAAGTATCTAATCCTGTACGCATCGTTAAAATGGCATTTTCGATCCTTATTTTACACAGTGCCACCGACACAGTACTTTGTCTATGCGGAATTATGACCAAAAAGACGCCGCGCATTAAAAAAACCACTCCTTACCACTACTACTGCTGTTCCGTCTCATTCGCTTTTAGGTCGACGCATATCGAAACGGAATACACGACGCATGCATTCCAGGCTGGCCTGGATCAAGTCTGGGGACAAAGGATATCACACTTCGGATTCTTGAACGCCTACCTGGAATACACTTCCGCTGGCAACATAACTAGAGCGCTGCACGTGCTAAAGGTATTTAATCCATACTTATGATTTCGTTTTTTTTTCAGTCATGACGCAGTGTCTTGTCGCATATTAGATCAAGTTGTCGTCACAATGAAGTGCTTCAGTAATAGACAATGCTGTTTAAAGTGTACTTTTTGAAAGGCGAATCAAGGATGCTAGATGTGCTTCAAAAGTGAATTAAATTAGAATCAAATACCCGTGCACTTTATCAAAGACCTTCTTCTCTTGAAGCGCCGGCGCCAGCTGGCACCAAAAGCAGAAGCTGTGGTACCTAGGTGGATGCTGTGACGTTTGTCAATGCTGTAAAGAATGCTGGCTGAACACCTCTATTCTGCCCCGTCGCGAACATGTGATTATGGCCTCCGAAGCTGCGCCGCCTTCCGAGAACTTCGCATATCCTACGTCATTTCTACCCTAGTTCTCCAACAGAAATATAAGAAATTGCAAACGGTGTTGGCCTCGGTCTGCTTCTCCCTTAGCACAAGGTTGGCGTTTTCAAGTACATCGTTCCTTACGGTAACTGAAAGCTGTCACGCTGAAGTCAAATAGTCCGTCGCGAAGGGATGCTTGGCCACCCTACTGATCATCGAAAAAATTTGCCGTTATTGCGACGGATGCACTTTGCGGTATTGTTACCGATTAAAACAGACTATATACTGAGTACCCTCTTTTAAAAGCCCCCTCCCCGCCGAGCCCTTCCTTCTCCGAGCTTGCTTCAGTGAACCATAGTTTCGTTTTGGGTTATTGCTCTGTTTTTATATCGAGGTGAGGGACCGCGAAGCGACAAAGACGCCAGTCTTCGTTTTCAGCGCCAATCCTGCTCGTCTTCGTGCTCGTCCTTGATCATTCGCGATGGGTACACTCCACATACCTTTCTGCAATGAAACGTCGTTCACAGTAGCACCTCCGCATACAATCCGCGCACAAATGGCATGACTCGGCACACTTTACGCACCATAGGTGTTATGATGGCTATGTCTGTTGCATTGAATCAATGCAACTGGTACCGCCTTTCACTATCTGTCTGCCTGGCTTAAGAGTGTGCCACGCAAGCCATTAAAATGGATTCTACCCATACTTTTGCGTGCATGGCAGCGAGCCTCCCTTCACGATGTACACTATTCCCCATACCGATGTCAGCCCCCCAATTTCCGAACCTTTTTCCCACCCGCCACTTATGGCGAAGAAGGTTGCCAGCTCGCTGATTCTTTCGCTACTCCCGCCCAGAAGCGTAAAAAATTGGCTGTGGTTTAGCTCTGCTTAACCCTAGTTGAATTGCGTAAGCATCGTTTCCTCGCCACGTCGTCTACGCAGCGTCTCAATCCGACACTCTCGAGAACACAAACCGGTCTCTTCCGCAGTTGAAGAGTCACTCCGGGACGTGGCACGACTTCTTTTAGCCGCATCTTCGTTACGACGCTTCTCGAGTCGTGCGGTGCGTTCTTCTGGCGTCTCATGACCGCGTTGTCTCTTCCTCACTTCGTTCTGTCCTTGTTGCGCCTCTTTCGCGCTCTCCATAACTACAATACACTGAGGCAAAGCTCATATATATATATATATATATATATATATATATATATATATATATATATATATATATATATATACCTCCTCCCCCCCGCCCGAAGCAACACCTGCTCTCCTTCTACCCCAGCGGAGCACTTCTGGTGTAGCGAGCGGCGACGGAAGCGGCGTCGACGGTGACGCCATCTGTTGGAGCGCGGCTGCGACGTTGCTAGGCAATGGCGGCTCAAGGTTGTTCGTGGGCCACAGCATATGACATACGGCATACGGCTAGACGAGCCTAAATAGCTCGCTGTCTGGAGTAGTAAATGTTTCGCTTTTAAAAGCAGCCGCTATCCTCCTGAAGTTCTCCCACACTCTCTTTCGGAATCATTGGTCTGGCAATCGGTACGGTCTGTAGGGCCCAGCCTGCCCTCCAAACTTGTCAGGACGTACCATGGACTTCTGCAGCTTTCTAGAGCAAACATCCGCAGTCAACTACCTAACGAAACCCCTTTTGCCATCCTCTGTGAACTGTCGCCTAGGCACAAAATTGTCCACGGCGGCGGACTGAAACCTTGCTAAGGCTCCGCTATAATCACCTCCCTAGAGTAGTCGCAGCAAAGGTCATCGGCTACGGAAGCCTTGGCTATCGATGCAAAATAAAAAAGGCAATGACAAGCTCACAACTGTAACGACAGTCAGGCGCTCACGCGTGCTATAGAGAATTGTGGCCCGTAGTGGGTGCGAACATTTATTGTCTCAAAAGGAGGTTCTCTGTGTGAGAAGGGAACACAGTTCAGGGCTCCTGTGGCCTTTTCAGTCAGCTGGACACTGTGTACCAGCGGGGGATATCAGGCTAGAGAAGGGTATTGCGAATTTTCACTGATAAGGGTTGGGGATAACTGGGGCTGCCTTCACTTAAGGACAAGCCCGTTAAGCGTAATTTAGGGTGGGGTGCGGGTCGCAGAGCGGCATTTATTCGGGTAGAGTGTGTGTTATATGATATCAAGGAGGCTAATATGGATAGGTGTTGGTTTGGAACTGCCTCTATGCAACTGCTTCCTCCCGCGTCAGGTGTTTGTGTGGCGGGAGTAAATCTGTCGGTCGAACCGGTGGCGTTGAAGGGCAGTACTCTTCTTTAGGGCTTTTGGAGCAGCGGTTCCGATAATATTGAGCCGTCGTGCTGGGCTAGGTTTGAGTAAGTGCTGGTGATAGCATGAGCGTGCTGGTTTCCGTGGAAGGACTGGTGACCATGTGTTCAAAAAAGAAACATCCGGTACTTGGTGCTCTCTGTACTCACGGTGTAGTAGTCGACGAGGATGTATTCAGGTTCCTACTCCGGACTGGAAACTATAGGGAGTGCGATAGTTCCCTCTTCTGCTTCCAGAGTGCTGGTGCTGCGTACGGCGGCGGTGGTTACTGTGTATGACTAACGGTGCACAATGTGCCGCGTTGGTATATCTGAAGTTGGGTAGGCTCACGTACCATCTCTGTAGGAGTGTAACTCTGGCCGGTCGCTGAACGTTTCGATAAAAGACCGTGCAGTAGCGAGGGCGCGCTAAAGCGGCTGCAGTGCGGTACGCCGCTGAAACTAAAAGTTATTATACATGCTCTGAAGCCTCTTGGTAATGAAGATATGGATACATAGGCGGAGCGCCTCACTATCACTTCGACAGTTGTTCGGAGGCAGGACGGCAGCCTGGCACGTTCCTCGCTGTGCGGTTTCTTCGCTCCGCGGTTTGCGTAGCTGTTAATTGCCGCCCTTAAAAAATATTTTTTTAGACAGTCCATTGACTATCTCTAGACTTTAGTCTATGAAGTGCATAGACTCGCTATAGTCAAATCCTGGACTAGTCTATATACAGTCTATATATTTATAGCCATGCACTTTTCGTAAACTTTTGTCTATAGACAGTACACAGACATGTCTACTGAGAGTCTAATAGGCACAGACTTGTAGACAGTCTATAGACCTAGACTTATGGCCATACACTTCCTATAGATTTCCGTATATAGGCAGTCTATAGACAAATGCGTACTGAAAGTCTAGTCTATAGGCGATCTATAGACTTGTGGCCACACACATTCTGTACATTTCTGTCTATAGACAGTCTATACACAAAAGTCTAGAGTGTGTGACCATAAGTCTAGATCACCTATAGATTGTCTGTAGGCCTCTGCCTACAAAACTTTCAGTAGACCTTTGTCTATAGACGGTCTATAGCAGTCTACAAATGCTGAAAAACGTTATCGCACGGTCTTCACAAAAGACATTGCGATCAACGTACTTACAAATTCAGTTTATATCTAAGCTGTCCAGGCTAGGAATACGCAATATATGCACCATAAGAATGCTCCACAGTATACAAATAGATGTTGAAAGTAAAGGTCTGACTAGTTTCCTCAGAAGCATTCTTGCGACCTGTTTTCTGCAATCAGTCATCTGGACATGTTGACCTGTGCAGCGCAAAGGAAGGAATAATATAGGGGCAACTGAAAAAAAAATTCTAACTCCATCTCTACACACATGTTTTACAACGCAAGGGATGTCCTGGCTATCCCATTCTAGAAAGGTAATCTTGATGTTCGGTTTGGTTTTATGGATTTTAAAGATCCAAGGCGACTCAGGCCATGAGGGACACTGTAGTGAAAGGCTGCGGGTAATATTGACCACCTACTGTTTTTTACCGTGCACTAACGTCGCATAGTACACAGGCCTCTAGCATTTAGAATCTATCAAAATGTGATAGTCGAGGCCGGGATTCAAACCTGCATCTTTTAGGTCACCAGACGAACAAGATAAAAACACTAAGTCATCGCGCCGGCTTCATATTTCAGGTAAATATGCATGACAAATTCTAAGTGGTTTCTATTAAACATTGTAATTAAGACCCGTAATCCCTGGAGCACTCTACCTCTCCACTGAATACCTACTGCCAATACTGATCTCCGTATGGTATTCCTTTCGCATTAATTGGAAGTGAGCACTTCGAAGAATTGTGCAACGTAACAGCATTGACTCGCTACGAGCTGTTGAGAATGCCATCTCCATAAAATGCACATTCTGTTCACATTACACACGGTTCCCAACAGGAGAATATTGCAGCATTTATTCTTATATACCTGCTATTGAACAGGCGCTTCAAACTATCCTGCGTGCAGCCAGGTATACGTAAGCCGATACTAAAGCCAGCGCGATACTAAAGCCTTGCAAAACCTACCAGGCACACTGCGAACCAGTTCACCACAGTTTTGCGCCCATAACTTGCAACACAAAGACGGAAAGCACACTCGTGCATATATCAGCGTGCGCCCTTAGAATCAAGCGGGCTAAGGCGCCCGTATGCTGTGCTATGTCAGTGCACGTTAAAGATCCCCAGGTACTCGAAATTATTCCGGAGCCCTCCACTACGGCACCTCCCTCTTCCATTCTTCTTTCACTCCACCCCTTATCCCTTCTCTTACGGCGCGGTTCAGGTGTCCAACGATATATGAGACAGATACTGCGCCATTTTCTTTCCCCAAAAACCAATTGTTTTTATTATCAAGCAGCGCTTCCATGCCACGCTCATTATCCAGAAAAACTCAAATAGCACATGGTGGCTGCAGCTGCGCAGTTTCGGAAGCAGACATGAGATTCAGACAACAAACGCATTACTGTCACGACGAAATACCGTCTCAAATTCACTTAGTTTATCCTTCAAGTGCAGCCCGATGAGAGCCGTAAAGAAGTGGATCTTACATGCAGGTACCTAACACCGATAAGAAAATCAACGAAAGCAACGCGCTCAAAGTAGGAACTATTTCAATGAAACAATCAACGTGTTCATCAACAGGCGCAGCCATAACACAGCGTGAGCTGAATTGTATTCATGGCGCATGAAGCGCCGAGTTGCTTTGGCGCCGCATTCGTAATGTAGCAGCTTGAGATCAGAAACGCATACTTTTCCACTCGCACAAATGCTATTGGAGAAACATGTGCACGCGTGAGCGGGGTTCGTAAACGAGCCTCTCGGGACGAAATGTAAGCCATCTCTTGTCGAGGCCAGCAGCAGTAGCCAGCGGCTCGCATAGCAGGGATGGACGAATTCATACCTGTGCAACCAAAGTGGATACGGGATGCAGCTCGTAGGTTCTACGCGGTGTTAGTACACGCTGAACATTCGCGCAGGCAACGACGTTTATTCAACCATCACATTATAAGGATTGCCCAAGTGCCGCTTGATTAAAACTTTGACAAACTTCCGGTGCTCCATTCTAAAGCAATAGAAAACATATTTGGTGAAACGTCGCTGTCCAGGACACGCACCGAGCGAGCGTCTACACGTAACAAGCAATGCACACCTGTCAATGAACAGCACTCCATGTTCCGGACAGGCGATAAGACAAAGATTAAAAAAAATGTACTCTACCTCAAACGTGAGTGTGCATTTCCGGAGGCGCCAAGTAAATCGAGATCACACTGCGCTAACTAACGCATAGCTCCATTTCGGCCGCCATTCAAGGGCTAAGCGTTATCTTTTGTCGCGCACGTACCTCGCAACACGAAAAAGCCAGTAGACAGCTCGCGTGGAGCGGCTTGCCATCACGTGTTACGCACATACTGCCGTTCCGTGCGTTAGGAAGGACATAGCGACGAAGACATAAGCGGCATTAGTCGAGAACCCGATGGCTTCCGATGCTTATAACGCCGCTTACAAACGAGGATAGAAAGTTTGTCCCTGCGCACATAATCTGTTCTGCACACACAGCTCTACTTAGAATGGTTTAGGATACCAAGTGAAGAGAAAATAATCGTGTGGACTTGCCGTAAGTGGACGATTAAGTTGGATGTCGATGAAAACGTAATCTATGACAGAAAACGCCGGCGACACCGGCACATCCGTGCACACAGTTGTTTGCAGCCCGAATCATTTTCCGCTGTCTCGCGGTAAAATGTGACCCAGAAGCGCATTTCTCGGTCGTATCTTTACTGCTCGCACTCTTTCCGTGTGTAGCTCGATCTGGTATCCGAGACCACAGAGGGAAATTGGTTTATAAGCTTAAATTCTCCACTCAGCTTTAAAAAGCTTATTGTTTTCGCGAAAACAAAACCGAAACCTTACTGCTTTGTTTATAAGCGCTGCATCTCCCATCGAAAAGTTCGTGGCACAACTTTTGAATAACAATTAAAAAGTTGCCGAGCATAATGTCTTTTTTTGCGTGTATTCGTGTTTAGAAAACTGGTACGCGCGACATCAGCGTGTCCTCGGTTCCGAAGCAGGAGGTGTATGGAAAGGAACAAAAAAGGCTGCCACTTCCACGTAAATGCTAACTGCAAAAGTATATATAGCAGATGTTAATCGCGCAGGGGACCGTGTTCTTTGAGACTCTCCTAACGGTGTTTCTAAGGGATGGGCACATCCTTGAATTAATAATAATAATTGGTTTTTTGGGGAAAGGAAATGGCGCAGTATCTGTCTCATATATCGTTGGACACCTGAACCGCGCCATGAGGGAAGGAGGAAAGGAAGGAGTGAAAGAAGAAAGGAAGATGAGGTGCCGTAGTGGAGGGCTCCGGAATAATTTCGACCACCTGGGGATCTTTAACGTGCACTGACATCGCACAGCACACGGGCGCCTTAGCGTTTTTCCTCCATAAAAACGCAGCCGCCGCGGTCGGGTTCGAACCCGGGAACTCCGGATCAGTAGTCGAGCGCCCTAACCACTGAGCCACCGCGGCGGGTCAACCTTGAATTCTCGCGTCCTTATTTCCCCCTTCATTTTCCGGGTGGTTTAAATAGAAATGTAATCGCTGACGAAATCTTTCTAAATTAAGCGTGTTGAACAATAACGATCCAAAGGTGGAATGGAATTGCCGCGAGCGATTCTTTTAAGGGAGAGCGTGTTCGCTCGACGTGGTACAGTTTTCGGGCACCCTTACTTCAGTAATGGCTGCCTTTCCACGCTTTACTTGTTAGCAATTAATATTCTTGAATTGTGGTTATAGACTGGCCTTTAGATAGTCTATAGACCGTCTATAGACAAATAAAAATTAAGGCTCTTATAGACTTCAGCCTATAGATAATCTATGCCAAGACGATGCCAAGACATTGCCAAGACAGATCCCTGTATCAGTGAGCCATCACATGCGCTGACGGAGAACTTTCTTTTCTAGGGTGTCACAGCTAACCTTTGACCTGATTTTGTTCCTTATAGTACCCTGTCACACGGGCACGTGTAAGGCCTTAGGAATTAAGGTCCTTTGCCCCAAAGGCGCCTGACGCGCATCTACACGGCAAAGCGTCGAGACCTTTGCGAAAAAGGTCCGTAGCCGCAAAGGCGGTCGTCAGCGGCCTTAAATTTGCTTAAAGGAGCAACCCAGATGGCAGCGCCAGCTAGCGAGCTCAAAGAATAAAAAATTGACGCAATATTTAGTTTTGAAAACGTAAAAAAATATCTAATTTATCTAATTTATTGGTCAATTTTGCGTTACAGTGCACATAACCGTAGAGGAGCATGTCTTAAGACATCTACACTGCTAAGAAAGGACTTCAACGCATTTCAGCAGCCGCGTCGACAGACACGTGCTTGCGCTTCTCGCTTTGCTGTTTTTTCTTCGTTTGCTGTTCATGGCAATTACACAATTCGTTCTAACGTCTTGCGGTTCGTCGCTCATGATTACGGCAGCACGCTAACCAGGCACAACCTAATTTTTTTGAAATACGCACAAGGACATAAGCAACAAAGCACGCTCCTCACACACAACGAGGAGCCGAACGCAAAAGTGCGCCTACTGTGGTCGGACCGGGAACGATGAAAAAAAAAGAAACTTTTGTTTCAAAATATGTTTGTCACCGTCAGAACGCTCGTTTATTACCGTGATAGTTACTTTTTCAAATATACACGAAAGCACTCTTATCCTCTTAGCTGAAGTGCTGCAGTCTGCTTTAATTTTATAATGTTACTAGCGCCGCTTCACACAAAGCGGTGACTTTTGGCATTCACGGAGGTCGCGTTCTAGCTCCTTTGGATTTGCCGTGTGGCAGCGCCGCTGCTCTTTTTCGGTTTTCCTCCTTTAGTACATTAAGACAACTTTACGGCAAAGGCCGTGAAAAAGTCCCGTGTGACAGGGTTATTAGTCTCTTTCTGTTGTTTTTCTTACCCCGTATTTATTCGGAGCGTTTTGAATAAACGCATTTTTTTAGTAAGCGCTCGTCGTGTGTTCCTTCAAGTGTGTCGTCTTTTCCTGCGCTTCAACAATATGAACCCGTACCAACATGCCCAACTTCTCGCTCTGCTTCTTTCAAATCACAAGGAGTACCATCCAATTTCATACATTACGATGTACAGCCTGATGAAACGTTTGATCGCGTGCCGAATGAAGCGCTCTGCTAACTGAAAAACATCTTTTTAAAATCTGCATAGGTCAGAGAAAAGTGTACAACGCGGCTTTATCTTACCGGTACTCACCTACGAGGCAGAAACGTGGAGGCTAACGAAAAGGGTTCAGCTTAAGTTAAAGGGACACTGAGGAGAAATTGAAGTTGGCTTGTATCGATAGAATAGCAGCTCCTGATCACAAAAACGCCACTCTTACTGAAAACAAAGCTCTTGTAATGTAGAAAATAGCAAGAACCAAAATACAGGTGTCGCCGCCACAGGCCAAACTCGCAAGTACAAGCGTGATGACTTTTTAGGACAAGAGGCGCCACCTTGGAGGAATTTTCCTTACTTCATGGCACCACGAATCTCTGAGGCTGGAAAAGGAAGGTTGCGGACCGCACCGCTAGCCGTCAGAAATCACGGAGTCTGCGTTTACGTCACGTATCACGTGACTCCGTTCTGTGACGTCATAAGAGTTCTCCGTGTCGTCATAAGAGTTCTCGAGTTTGAATCAGAGCGGCGGGAAAAACTTTCTCAACTTCGAATCCAAATTTCTTTGAAATAAATGCATATTTCGCGCCCGGACAAGCGGCAACAAATCCATGAAATGCCGAACTATCAGATTTTGCTAACAAAACAAAAATGATGGAGTTCTCCTCAGTGTCCCTTTAAGGACAACGCAGCGAGCCATGGAAAGAAAAATTATAGGCGTAACGTTAAGAGACCGGAAGCGGGCAGAGTGGGTGAGGGAACAGACACGGGTTAATGACATCCTAGTCGAAGTCAAGAGGATGAAATGTGCTTGGGCAGGACAGGTAATGAGAAGACCAGGTGACCGCTGGCCGTCAAGTATAACGGAGTGAATTCCAAGAGAAAGTGAGAGTAGCAGGGGGCGGCAGAAGGTTAGGTTGGCGGATTAGATTAAGAAGTTTGCAGGCAAAGGGTGGATGCAGCTGGCAAAGGACACGGTTAATTGGAGAGCCATGAGAGAGGCCTTTGCCCTGAAGTGGGTGTAGTAAGGCTGATGATGATGATGACGATGATGATTATGATGGTGATGATGATACAGAGGACAGACATGCCCCATTATTCGTGTACTGCTCTCGCCCTCCTTCCTTGGTCGACAAGATGTGCGGCGAGAAGTTTCGTTCCTTTGGAGTGCGGTCATACTAAGCGAGGGCGCATGCCATGGCGCATGCTTACGCAAGCCAGTTTACACTCGCGGCCGGGAAGCAATGGCCAGCGCCGGGAACTTCAGCGCCGCTGCCAGGCTGAGTGTATGCTCCCGCCGCCGTCGCGGCTTCTCGGTTACTTTTGGCTAAAACGGTACATTGTAATCCAGTTGCGTTCGTGTCGTGTCCTCTCACAGTGCACGAGGTACGCGGCACACTATGCGCTGTAGCAGCTGGAGTGCAACGTCCTACAGCTTTCTGTCTATTGGTCACGCACAGGGCGCGTCATTTAACTCGGCAGGAACCTCCAAAGAAGCCGACTATCTTCTTGGTGCATCCACCGAGGTGTGCGCTGCGATCATCACAGGAATGCGGTCTGTAAACGGATGGCGCCTAGAATGCAACCAAAGTGCGCACTGAGTGAAAAGTGCGAATTGCCTTTATATCAGAGACGCGCCAATACGCAGTTCATGCGTGGGGCTGCATGCACCGAAGGCAGGCGGGAGGCCGGGCTGATTCCTCAGCGTTTGAAGAGGTTTACCCTTATGGAAGAAAAGTGACAGGGTAATGAATGGAAATGCAATACGCTCGCGTCTGGACGCTAGCATCGCAGCGCTTGTAATCAGGCGTGAAGTGATGAGAGCTGCATCTTTTATAGGGCTTTCTCTGAGGCGCACAATTTCCTACCACCGCGGTGAAGGGCACGTCTCTTCTTCGGCATCGCCGGACTTGGCCTAACACAAATAAGGAGAGCGAGGAGGAAAAAGAAGACATGAGTGACAATCCGCCGACCGTCCCTTCAAGAACCAAGGGGAAACAAGGGCTTACGCAGAGTGCTGGGTCACTAAGTCAATCTACACGTAACCGATGTGTGGCGGCCTCTATGCGCAGCGGAGCGAACTACTGCTCGCGCCATTTTCACCCGCGCAAACTGCAGCTGTCGCAGAATTTCGCCTTGCACGGGCTGGTAACTGTCGGCGAGTTTCTCTCTTTACTCTTTTTTCTATTTTCCTTCCCTTCCGGCAGAAGATATATAGGTACCTTGCACCGAAGGAGACGCCGACTCAAAAAGTGTTTACGGCGCTGGGCGTGGCCCCGTTAAAACCGTCGCTCTTCAGTACCTACACAGACCTGATGCAGTGAGTTGTTCCTGTTTTCCGCGCCTAGAAGATGCATATAAATGAAATAAAATTAAATCCTTATTTAAACAACATAGTACAGTTCCCTAAGGGGCTGAAAAAAGAAAAGGCATTGACTTGACTGACAAATGTCAGGCCCCCTCTTCCCACTTGCCACAGCACTCGGCAAAGAAACTAAAGGTGGACTCCCCCCCCCCCCCCGAAAAAAAAAATGACGGAGACGTTTAAACCCGCCGCTATGGCGCAGTGGTTAGCGCGCTCGGCTACTGAGCTGGAGTACTAAGGGAGTAATTACTCAATGCCATCCACCCGAACGCAGCCATACGGCTACAAAGGAAAGCTATACCCCGGAGCAGGACGATTCTTTCTTTAATACAAGGTATGTGAGAAAGCTGTATAGCTTTATTTTGTAGCCGTATGGCTGCGTTCGGGTGGATGGCAATAAGTAATTACTCTCTTAGTACAAATTTACTCCGCCTTGGGGTATACCACTAAATATTTGACCTGAGCTACAGTACCCGGCTTAAAACCCGACCGTGGTGGCCGCGTTATGCTGTACCATGTCACTGCACGTTAAGATACCCGGGTGGTGGAAATTATTCCGGAGCCCTACACTATGGTAGCCTCTTTCTTCCTTTCTCGTTTAACTCCCTCCTTTATCTTTTCCCTTACGGCGCAGTTCAGGTGTCCAACGAGATATATACGAGACAGTTACTGCGTCATTTCCTTTCCTCAAAAATCAATTTTCATTTCATTCTTAATAACTTACTGTGCATATCTATCATAATGTCGTTTGAGTCATGTTGTGGATTTATATGTGTTAGTTATAAAAAGTCTTGAATTTTAACTTTTCCGTCTCCACGTGCGACCTCACGACCTTCTCAACGACGCCCAGTTCTCCGATAAACGATACAATTAACGCTGTGCATTAAACTATGTCGCGGAGTACAGCAGTGTCTTGAGGCGAGACTGAAGTTACTGTTATACAATACCTTCCAAAGTAATCAAAAAAGTACTCGTGCTCCCTCGGACGACCTTTCCTAGGACAACAGACAATATATGTTTTGAGTTGCGAGTACATTCTTTTCTTTTATGTTCCCACAGGCAAATATTCCTACCCGAAATATTCATAGCTATCGGGCACATTTCGTACTCGCACAAACCGACGACTCACTGTGTGATCCTGCCGCCGACCGTATACAAATTCCCTCAAGGCTTCACTACTACTTATGATCATACTTTGGTGAGTGCTTCATGCGAACTTCTCTAGCCTGTCATCTCACGAAACCTGCTTCTCTAAGGGAAGATTCGTTACGGTGTGGTCTATGAAAGGAAAACTGCGAATAGATTTTTTATTATGAACGTTTTGCATTCTGAGGTATATACAATTCCGTTACATCACTTGGTCGTATTCCAGGGCTGCAATTTCTTCTCTAACTTCAAGAATGCAGGCAACGCTTTTCGATGCCAAAAGCGCTCCTGTGAACGTCTTGTGCAACATTTGAATAAATTGTAGAATTTATTGCTTTATGTAATAATTACTATGAAAAAATCCAGCAGTGTCCAGGGAATAAAAAGCACGGATTTAGGAGCGCTCATGGGACAACAATGTTTTATTGTTGGTCTCAAAACAGAGCCTATTCCTGTTTAGGCTGCAGATATTTTTAATTTCACCGCTAATACTTTTTGGCTCTGAATTATGGATGTACATTACACCAAAACTGAAAATTTATACGAATGCAGAGGTCCCACTGTGCTTAACGCTTGCAGCTTTCTTTGACGCGATCCGAAGATTTCTGCAGGGATAATATCTTTGAAAGAAGGGCTTCTATAATATGTCCGTGCTATATACCGCTAAACACGCTCTGAGGGCGTCTTCACAGCTGCGTTCTTGGTCGAAGCGTTGAAGTATTTGTCAGCGACAAATACGTCAGGCACAGGGAAAACATCGACAAAACTGCGCCTTCGTGACGGCACGGATTAGGGGCAGAGGTAGTGACTGTTAGCCCTGAAGTATTATCCAGGCACAATGTACCCTTCAGGACATCCACCGAGTGGAATGTACGAGTGCCTCCTCGCATTAAACGAGTTCGGGCAGCAAATGTTTCGTTGAGTAGTATCTTTTACTGGTACGTGTGACGTTGGTATGGATCAGCACATGGAACTCGTGCGCGCCTGCTAAATAATTTACAAATAAATTTTCCACCAACCTCTTTCGGCTTCGGTTCCCACCAAGACACGGAAGCAATGACGTAACGTGCGGCCTGTGGCAACTTTGAGGTCACGTAAGGCGCAAAAAAATCACTATAAAATCGTCTGCGTCGTTTTAACTCATTCCGCTCACTACTGCAACTTACTCTGCCGGCGTAGAGGCAAGAAATGCGCAAATAGCTACTTCATCGTAATTTTCTACGATTGATTCAAACTAAACGCTGCCTCAATTCGTCTGCAGTGCTGTAGCCAACGTTCTGCTCCTGGAACCTAAACCAAGGCAAGAGCAGAGGAAATTTTTATTTATAAATTATTTACCGGGCTGAAGGGATTTCCACTTCGGGATTCAAGCTGATTGTCATCTTTTGTATGAGTCTAAAGGAAGTACACGCAAAAAAAAAACTTGATGTGGCTATCCCTTACAAATATCATCCAGCTACGATGTCTCAGCATTTCTGCGGAGGTAGAATGGGCCTCTCCTTCCAGGAGATTAATATCTTCCTTACATAAGTGACAGTTCGCTATCTTAACCGTTGTCAACGCTAATACATTAAGCGGAGTTTACTTTAAACCCCATTTTTTAGCTTTCTTGCTTTCTTAGCAAAATAAAGTACTATATTATGAAGCGTAAGCGATCTGATATATATAAAGGACATGAGATAATAATATCTCTTTATAACAGCGCAGCAAAGGGTACCTAGGCATTTCTTCTTTTGTGCTATTTAACAGCAGTCGTCTTTAGCCCGCTAGCCACTGTTGCGATCAAAGAAGTCACTTTTGTGAAATGAAAAAATAAATAAAACAGTTTTCCTTATGGATTTCGCTTGTCAAGGTATTGTGTAATGTCTTGGACCAAGGAAAGAACTGACGACAACGCTAGCTACTTCACCGTACAATAAAGACTATTGTGACATATTTCCATTATTTACCCCTACGTACAGCACTAGGCAAAAGTCTTCTCATCTTGCGGGAACCTACACACGTGCAATTTGATCTCTGTAGTACAGTTTCTGCGTAGCGGAACCCAAAGAGTGTTTTCGCTGTCAGAGTCACAACACTTGCACTGCGAATCGTAGTAGGCAATTAGAGCCACCTCATCAAGCATGCAAAATTACGCAGCACAACACATCAAATGAGCGAAGACTCACGGAGAGGTACGATGTCTTGGTACGACCAGAAAGGCGAAAATATTGGCGACAAAAAAGTTCGGCCGGTCTTCAGGCTTTTCCCCTGCAAAAAAATTCTGCAGAGAGAGACCATGTGAACACGCCACATTTTGTTTTGCACCTCAGATTATTCACATGGCAAGCACGATAGTGTCTGTTTGCATCGTATCGTTTGACATACTATATTAATATCTTAATGATAACTTGAATGGTGCTCAACTCGTGCACGGATGTGTAGTACGTTGCAAGACCGGTGGTTTGGATCCAGCTTCTACGTCACCACCAAATTCTGGCTCCCCCACCCACCTTTAGGTGATGATGCGTATCAAGGGACCAACAGAACCACTTCGGCCTTGAATATGATTCGGTGTTAAACACTCATTGCTGAGGAAACTGGCGAGTGGGAGTAGGAGAGAGAAGGGTCCGGAGCGAGTGAGGATGACCGCAGCGGTGGCAAGTGATTGAGCATTCGCCTCGCATGCGGGATGTGCGGGGTTCGATCCTCAGTGCCTCCGGGTACTCCACGGTGATACAATGGGTACAACCTTTACCCTGCCTGGTGCTCGGCTTCTTTAGGGTGAAATACTCGAGAAATCGGTGTTTTACCTCACCTTGAGTAGAAGAAACAACCTTGTGCCATGGCGCTCTTTGGTCACAGATGCCCTTGCGCCATAAAAATCCACCACCACCATCATCATCATCATCATCATCGTCAGGAGTGAGTGAGTAAGTGAGTGAGTGAGTGAGTGAGTGAGTGAGTGAGTGAGTGAGTGAGTGAGTGAGTGAGTGAGTGAGTGAGTGAGTGAGTGAGTGAGTGAGTGAGTGAGTGAGTGAGTGAGTGAGTGAGTGAGTGAGTGAGTGAGTGAGTGGGGAATACTTCGACGACGATGACTACAGATCTCACCGTTCGACCTATATGTAGATGCCGCTACGAGACTCAGGTCATTTATCTATAGTGGTCGCCACATTCTATCTCATCGCGTCATCCCGTCAGTGATTCTGGTGGGCCGAGCAAACTGATACAAGGAAGGCGCCTTGCACATGGTCCCTAGGCAGGACGTTTAGGTTGTGGCTTAATTACGGTAGTGCCTATGCTATCTTCCATTCCATGTTCTTCACTGTGCTCTTCTTCGCAGGGAGAGTCCATAGGTCTGCTAAGGCACGTCGCTAGCAAGACCACCTACCCGGCCTTGGCACTCTCGTTCTCGATGCAGGGTCTCATGTACCATCCTTTGTCGATCGCCAGATTGGATGGCTACGGCTTACTCGCGCCATGCTGGACAGGCTACGACCAGTTATATTCGCCTGCAACTGTGAGTGCCTGCCCTAATTCACATCACACTTCGCAGCCTGAAGCTACCTAGCTCTGCGAGCAGGACTGGCAATTAGGCGCTACGATAAAGATTGGAGGGGAAACTTAAGCTTCCCTCGACGGAATGGCGCCATAGTGTAATGGGTTAATTCCCATACCTGCAGGACGACATTCTTAACTTTGCATTCGTAGATCCCTGAACGCCCTCATACCCTTCCTGGTGCAGTGGTGCAGCGGTTAAGCGATGTGCCACTGCCCTGCGATGGCAGGTGCTCCCAACAGTGGAGCTTGTGCGACCCAGGTTGCTCGTCCCGAGCGACCAATCAAAAAACTGCCACCTGCCACGGCGGGCAGTTTTCCCACTATCCTGTGGGCAGGTTTTCATGGCTCCGCAAGGTCACGTGACCTAGGTGGCCCACCTGCCTCCTAGGTTGCTTTCGGGACCACCTGCCAGAGCCACGGCCATGACTTTTCACTCACAATGCCGACGCCGACAACGCCTATACCCTAGGTTCTGGGGAAGGGGGCCTTTAACACTTTCGCTTTAATACAGTATATATTCCTTACGCCTTCCTAGGCAGCCTAAATTTTAGTAAACCGATCGAGTCATTCGCAGTTTCCAATTATCCTGTCTCCCTTCATCCCTGTTCTACGCTGGCCATCCGAATAATCAATTTGCAAATCCTGTACTTAATTTTATAAGCAAAAAATTTTGTATTCGCCAAAATGTTCCTTTATGAAAAATTTCTTCAAAGGGCATAAAGTTTCTCTTTCCCAAATGCTACAAAAAGCAGCCATATAAGGACGATAAGCATGCGTCTTCCAGAGAAACCACACTGTCTATACCGACATTTTCGTTTTCCTGTCCTCAAACGCAATTCCCTTTGTTTCCTTCCGTTACACTTTCCTCTCAAAGGTGTGCCCGTCGACAGGCAACCGCCGTTGGGACAACTACCGATACAACACCACTATGCTGGGGTCACTGACATTCAACACGAAGGACGAATTGACACTGACTTTTGACAGTGAGAGAGCGTTACGCGCCAAGGTGGGTACGCTGGTTAGGTTAAGTTCTCTTAAGTTGTTTGCATTCATTTGGCGATGCGTCCAGAGGATACTTTCAGTGGCTCAGCTTCGTTCCTGAAAGTTTCCCAAAGCGATAGCTGCAGACAGCTGCGAAGTTTACTTCCGTAGTTCGTGAGAGCTGAGGAAGGCTTGGATTTATGGGGTTAACGTCCCAAAGCGACTCAGGCTATGAGGGACGCCTTATCGGAGGGTTCCAGAAATTTCGACTACCTGGTGTTGTTTAACGTGCACTGATATCGCACAGTACACGGGCCTCTGAATTTCGCCTCCATCGAAATTCGACCGCCGCGGCCGGGATCGAACCCGCGTCCTTCGGGTCAGCAGCCGAGCTCCATAACCAACGAGCCAGCGCGGCAGCCCAGCTGAGGAAGGTAATACTACGCTGCTGTGCAGAGCTGCGAGAGTATCTTCAGAGCGGCGTATATTTATTCGAAGCATGGAGAAACGTCTTGTTAGCCGGTTGAAAAGAGATCCCGCGGTTGTTAGCGTCGACGGAATATTTCCTCGGATATTCAAGCACATCTAAGACTTAATGGCAAATTAAGGCTGGACTAATTCGAATGATTCCCACGTTATGATGCGAAAGAGATGGAGATATCAATGGAATCGAAGCTTTTCAAAGTTATAAGATACCACGAAAACGATGCATAAGTAACATTTCCGCCGTTTTTTTTTTTTACGACAGAACCGCAATGACGACAAAGGACAATTTGATGCGAATCAATGATGCTAGACCAGATTACCATTAACTCCCAGCAGGTGTTCATCTTGCTCTTTTGTAACTGCGGTCACTAGCTGGAATCGAGTTGAGGGAAACTTTTTTTTTTTATTGCTGGCGATTGTTTTATTTTCTTGCCAAAAAAAACAGAGAAAGATGAGCACGGCAACAAGAAGAGAAATAACCAATTCCATTGAGGACAAATATCGAAGGACGAGCTTTTCATTGTCGCGTCAAATGATTTAAAGCTCCACCGTCTAAGGCGCTGAGAACAAGTCGTTTCTAGGTGTTCTTAGCGAGCCTGTGTTCGGGAGCTGGTTCCTGATCGATTGTTGAGTGTTAACGAAGAACCACGTGATAACACGTATAGACTAGGCATAGATTTTTAATGTTTTATATTCTTAGTGGTCACTTTAGTCGTGTAAAATAAGTATTACAGCGGAGGGAGACTGGAGAACGATGTATATACGCACTCCTCTGGATCTTTGTCGCGGCCTTCATGAGACGACCCTCGTACACGTGATTGCGCTGCTGGCAGTTGTACTCATAATTTGCCAGCTATTTCAACGCCATTTGGCGAGTAAAGGTGTATATTTATTGTCAATAAATGCCAATCTTGCTGTTAGATCTTTAACTAAAAGTTTATTCTCGCTTTCGTTGTCTTAAAACAGCGGCCGCTGTTGCTAAGAGGTTATGGCGCTCGGCTGCTGACCCGAAAGACGCGGGCTCGATCCCGGCCGCGGCGGTAAATTTCGATGGAGGCGAAATTCTAGAGGCCCATGTGCTGTGCGATGTCAGTGTACGTTAAAGAACCCCAGGAGGTCGAAATTTCCGGAGCCCTTCACTACGACGTCTCTCATAGCCTGAGTCGCATTGGGACGTTAAACCCCCATAAGCCATAAATCTGTATGTGTTAAAACGACTCATTCCGAAGGCGACAATATTATTTAGGTTCTGCGAGTTAAAATATTGTCTAAATATTAAGCCATTTGGTAGCCTTGTATCATATTTAAGCTTATCCCAATCGCATAACAACAGAAGATTTTCTATTGTAAGAATAGATTTTGTTGTATTTTGGGACCTGACAACGAAGTCTTGTATTACCAACAGTATTTTCTGCCTTATTGAGCAGTCTCCTTTCGTAACGACAGCTTCAGTTCTATCGCCACAACAGACAGCTTTGCAATACAACAAAATAAAAATCTGTCTTAACGACAGGATGACAAAAATTCTGTTGTATTTTGGGACCGGCTATGTCGTATTTTTCGACACGGTATGCTCCGTTGATATCAGGTACTAATTCATAACGTCCATCGAAAACTTTACTATGACGGCCATAGAGCCGTGTTCGAGAATTCCACATCGCTGTTATTACCCGGCCGACTGCGGCTGTTTTTCTGAAGTCTAAACCTACTTTGTCCTGACCTTTTTATCATCATCATTTCCGTTCGTTCGACGCTACGATTTGCGTATCAGACGGGGCATCTGTGACAGGAACGTTTTGTCAAGAGCGACTTCATCTATGGCCTACCACGCTTTGCAGGCCTGCGAGACGAAAGAGTCGGCGCTGACGATTAACTACGGCTTGGCGGCGTATGCGATCGACTGCGACCGTTCGACGAAGGTGTGCCCCGAGCTGACTCTGACCGGGTCGTACAAGCGCGTCGACATGTTGGCCAATCTACACGTCTTCGTCACGCAAAGATACAACGTCCCTGCGGACAAAACGGCGTGCAATTTTGTTACTTGACGCCGGCACACTTCGCTTCAGTGAACTGGAGCAATATCGTTAGTATAACTCAGTAAAAATAAAAGATTGCTTCGTCTTGCGTATTACAGCGGTGGCTATTGCTAAGCGTTTTCAAGGACTGCAGTGCGCGAGAGTGAGGGAGCCAAGAGATAGGCGAGGTGAGCTGCATGCGAGCCAAGAATCGCGCTCAAAAGATGCGCCATAGTCAAATAACGGGGATGACGCTGGAAGTAGGAGCCAAGCTGACTTCGTGCAGCTTGTCGGGATGATTTAAAGGCGCTTTCTTTTTTCCCTTCTCCCACTCCGCCGATTGCATCCCTAAAACGATAGTTGCAAAGTGAACGTAATAGAGAAAGGCGCTGACCTTTTTTTGCCGCAGTGTTTCCTGATAATAATGTCGCCTCGTAGCCAGTTTAGTTTCTTCGTTTTGTCGTGTTTTGCTGATGAGTCTAAATGCGCCAAACAAAAAAAAAACGTGATAAGCGCGTGAAAACAAAGCATGAAATAAAGTGGCTGTCTTCCAGGTAGTGGAGTTGATCACCTGTTTCTCGTCAGCTGCCCTTTGTTCTGCCACCAAATCCGTGGCGGAATGAGGTATATTTGATATCTCGTAACATCACTAAGATATCAACGAACGAGAACCCAACACTAAACTCCCTGGACGTCAGACGGCTGAAGTATCACTCACACACCTGGAAACCTGGCCTGTGATCGCAATGTCTTCTACCGGCCCAATAGGGAACTTGAGAAGTAGAAACAAGAACATTGTGTATTATCTCGTTGGCATAGAAAGCAAATTTCACTCGGCGTTTGTTCTTTGCCATTTGGCTCAGGCAGCCACCGCTAAGGTGAACCTCGCCATACATTAGCGTTAAGCATTTTTCTTTTGTTTCGAATGCGCGCACACGAACTGGCGCTTCCGGGACTGACGCCCGTGTGCTGTGCGATGTCAGTGCACGTTAAAGAACCCGAGGGGATCGAAATTATCCGGAGCCTTTCACTACGCTGTCCATCATAGCCTGAGTCAGCTTTGGGGTGTTAAACCCAATGAAAGTGTACGCAAAAGGAGTCGAAGAAAGACATGAGTCAACGTCCTGGCGAACAATCGGAAGGACAAAAAACTCAAGGCCTGGGTTGTTGCTCCAAGGCCCCTGCTCTTCCCCGTCTAAGAGACTCAAATCGCGAAAAAGAAAAAGTCGTCGCATATTGAAGAGATATACCGCCATGCGTAGCAGGGGGCAGCAGAAAGTTAAATGGGGGGATGAACATAAAAAGTTAGCGGGGATACGGTGGCCGCTGGCAGATAAAAGGGTTAATGGAGAGAAATGGGAGAGGCCTTTGGCGCGCAGTGGGCGTAGCCAGGCTGATGACCATGATGATGATGGTGATGATGATCGAGTAACTAGATGAACAAGGGGACACTGTGTCCCAACGACTTCGGCCAGTGCGTCCCTGTCTCTACTATATCATAGATCGCGGTCATAGTTGACAAGCCGAGCGTTCGCATGGTAAAAAACGACGATATTTTTTTTTGTTCGAACAGTGCACCATACGGCATGATTAGAAAGCAGGAAGAGATTGTAAGGGAATGTTAAAAAAAGAAGTTTAGGGCAAGGTTTGCTCACAGATTGAGAACGGTCACCGGTTTAGCTATTGTCTGCGTTTCGCTTTTTGTAGTCACAACCGCGGTTCCACCTAGGCCCATCTGTCTGGGGAAGCGTTTTCGTACAGACGCCGCGGTTGGGCATCTCGAAAACAATTGTCGCACATCACTTATTAGCAGCAACATTACATACGCACTGCCATACTGCCTAGTGAGGCACGCGGATAAGGAGGCCATCAACAACATTATAAGCAAAGCATACAAATCAGCAACAGGCCTCCCTAAATACACCAGGTCTAAAGAGCTGCTCAAGCACGGACTACATAGTGCCCTGGAGAAGCTCATAGAGGCCCATAAAACAGTCCGAAAGGAAACGACTGTCCGCGACTAATAGTGGTAGATACATTTTGGAAATGCAATTGACCTGACTCTAAACTTCCAATCGGACCAGAGTCCCAATTCCGCATCGAATCAGGCGATATATCGAGAACAAACCCGTTCTGAAAAACATGCAACAAGAACGGCATGATGGTAGGTGGAGTAGCCAGGGCGAAAAGCCTTAAAAAATGAATATTAAGGGTATCCTGCAGTCGCTTATGTATGCCGGAAAAATAAGTGAAAAATACTTCTCTGCCTCTGTGGTATGTGGGTCGGACCTCAGATCCCTGGCCCTGTCCTCAGGGAAAGTCAACTCGCTCACAGTGGCAGAAGAAGTGAAGGTAGCTCTTGCCATCTCCACAAAATATATAGTAACAATAATGCGTAATTCAAAAAAAGACATCTCGAATTATAACAAAAGCTCTGTGAGTGCGGCAGCCGCGAGAATACTGGAAGGTTGCTAAACAATGGAAACTCAGGCAATGAGGTGGCGGATAGGCTGAGTCAAGGCCTAACCAATCGGACCGACTACAACCTCACCCCCACACCTAAAAACGCAACACCGCAACAAAAAAAACAACACCGAAACCTCGAACACCTTTAATGATATAACCAAGGGCTACAAGGAAGGAAGGTAGAGAACCTTTCCTCCACCTCATCGAGAGCTCACTAGAGCACAGGCCACAACGCTCAGAAGGATCCAAACAGGATCTGTCCTGAGTCTTCACAGATTACGTGCAATAGTTACAGACTGGAGCACGTCGTCAATTGCTACACAGGACCATATATTTCGGGCATGCGAGGCCAGCCCTCCGCCCAAAGAACTTCTAACCGCCCCCTCACGACAAGCGTAGAACGACTTAGCCGTCAAACCTGACAAGAAGACTCAACGCCCTTCTCGCAGGCTCGGCAGAGGAAGTCACTAACAAATGGGAGTCCCGACCCTGCATGACCGCTTAAACGATGCTATCAATAAAGTTCAGTAGTGATATGACTATTACGAACTAACGGCCGGTTGAAAACTGCTCCTAACTATGAAGGTTAAAAGTTATTGATTAGAAAGTAATCAACCAGCTTACTTGTAAAAAGGTACGCCTTTTTTCTGATCGTCTGCTAAAACTGGCATTAAGCTGCCGCAGAAACGCTCTTCATGTCTCAAAAAGTGTATTTTTAAAAATTCTGGTTCCCGTTCATTGAAACAAGAGATAAAGGATAGTAACAACTTGACAGCATTACGTTCATGAGAGCTCTCAATGCAAGGGTTATGCGCCAGTGAATTTTTGGAAAAGGACATTTATGATGGTGGAATTTCGGTCTCGAAAAGGCTTGCATCCGATGTCACCAGAAATATTCACGGACACCCAACTATAGTATATTGATACGTGCCACTGTAGAAGAAGTATCAAGCGCTTGCATTAGTAGAGAAAGAAGATGGTTCTCTCGCGCTCGCGCGCTCGGATCCACTTAGAGACCGCCGCAGTTTTACGTCTCTTCTCCGGAGGTTCTCCTCGCGTTGCACGTTGCAGTTTGGCGGAGGTGCTGGGTGCGCTTCCCGACCACCGTACTCCGCACAGTATCACTGCCCCCTACGTACCTCTACGGGCGACCCTTCCGTGTGTTGTGTTAAGCGACCACCACTCCTTATGCTGGCTGGCGAGCCTCACAGACCCCTCTGGACGCTTGGCTAGATGTAGCTTACGCTTGCAAGAATACGACTTAACAGTCGTCTACAAGTCGGGCCGTAAGCATCAGGATGCGAACTGTTTGTCGCGTGCGCCTATCACAATCGGTCCTAAAGAACCCGCCGATTATTTTCCTCTTGTGGGCGCTGTTTGTACAACCAAATGGCGCAGCTTCAGAGGGAGGCCTCTGAGATCGCGCAGCTCATCGATTACCTCGAAGGCGTCGACGCTCGCATCCCGCGTGTTTTTCGTCGTGGGCTCCACACCTTCACTTTACAACCTGGTGTTCTCTACAAGCGCAACTTCGCCAGCAACAAAGAAGCGTTCCTGCTAGTCGTACCATCGCAATTGCAGCCAGAGATCTTGAGTGCCTGTCACTATGAACCGCCGCCGGCCATCTCGGAGTAAGTCGTACACTCGCGCGGATCAAACAAAAGTATTAATGGCCCAGGTTACTCCCATCGGTGCGGGCCTACGTAAAAACATGCCGTGACTGCCAACGTCGGAAGTCTCCTCCGTTGAAACCAGCCGGATTTCTTCACCCCGTCGATCCACCGAAGACCCCTTTTCACCAAGTGGGCATGGACCTCTTTGGCCCTTTTCCGAAATCTTCGTCTGGAAAGCGTTGGATCGTCGTTGCCACCGACTACCATATCGACATGGTACGCTGAGACCACGTCCCCTGTCAAAGGCACTGCTGCAGAAGTGGCGCAGTTCTTCGTACACAACATTGTCCTGCGTCATGGAGCTCCTGCCGTGGTTGTTACTGACCGGGGCACTGCTTTCACTGCCCGCTTAACACAGTCCGTGATGACTCTGACGCACACCAGCCAACGACGAACTACGGCCTATCACCCACAGACAAACGGGTTGGTAGACCGACTCAACCGCACGCTAGCCGACATGCTTTCTATGTATGTTGACGTCGAGCATCGAACTTGGGACACCATTCTGCCGTACGTAGCGTTTGCGGACAACACCGCCCTGCAGGCGACAACCCGACTGACCCCATTTCAGCTTGCCTTCGATCGGCACGTTACCACTCCGTTGGATGCTATCTTGCCCTTTGACCCCTACTGCGACTCTGACGCTGACCTCGACGCAGACACCTTCGTTCAGCGTGCTGAGGAAGCGCAGCAATTGGCACGCCTGCGAGTTAACCGTCAACAGGAGACTGACGCCGCTAGGTGCAACCTCGGACGCCGCTTCGTCAGACACGCGCCTGGTGACTTGGTGTGGGTTTGGACACCTGTTCGTCGCCGCGGTCCATCTGAAAAGTTTCTGCGCAGGTACTTCGGCCCTTACGAAGTAGTGCGCCTCATCAGCGAACTGCCGTATGCAGTTACTCCCGTCCAAGCGCATTGCTCATCGCGCCGGTCGCACCGTGCACAGTGTTCGCATGAAGCCTTACCACGACCGACTACCTGACTAAACAGCGGTTCACTGCAGCTGTGTTTTCGCGGACATTTCCCTCCTGGCCGCTACGTGGCGATGCTGCAGAAGAGGGGGCGGTGATACGTACCACTGTCGAAGAAGTAGAAGTGCCTGTATTCGTAGACAAAGAAGATGGTTCTCTCTCGCTCGCGCGCTCGGACCACTTAGGGACCGGCGCAGTTTTTCGCCTCTTCTGCGGATGTTCTCCTCGCGTCGCACGTTACAATATGTTTGCACAAGGATTAGAAGGAGACTGTGTCTTTACATCATGCTTTGTGTCATTCTTTCATGGCTGAATTTGTTTTCTCCAGCATGTGTGTCTGCACAAAACTAGGTATATCTTCGGGATATCTAGCTGCAGTTAGATGTTTCCCCGCAAACGGCGAGAGGTGGCTACACAGCCGTAATGGAGATCCTTATAAACGTTTAGTTGTCAGTTCTGTTCTGGTGACGTCAGTTGCAATGCGCTAACGCCACTTCTGGTACTGGGAATTATGTGACCTGCGTCGCATTGTTTTCACGATGAGTCTTGCAATGCTCTCGCCATGATAACATAACGCTGCAAACCTCTTCGTCGTTTGAAAACCTCTATGTAGCTATGTTACTCAGGGATGACTCTGTGATGTCTACTCTCATTGACTAAGAATACAGTAGAGGTAAAACTCGCCACGAACGTGCCCGCAAAAGTGCGCTATTCAAGCTTTTCGGGCTATTATAGTTCGTAGTTGAATCTAGAGTGCCATAAATGTGTGTAGTCGATGCAAAGAAAATTTACAGCCCTACAACATCTGATAACAGGTTTCGCTGGCCGTATTAGTAACTATACAGAAATGTCTATATAGGGTTGGTAGTGACAGCTGATCCGGATCATGAAAAGGAAATAACTAGAAGAATAAGAATGGGGTGGAACGCATGTGGCTGGTTCTCTCAGATCATGAATGGCAGTTTATCAATATGTCTCAAGGGAACAGTGTTCAACAGCCGTATCTTGCCAGTACTCACCTACAGGGCAGAAACGTGGAGGCTGACGAAAAAGGTTCAGCTTGAGTTAAGAACAACGCAGCGAGCCATGCAAAGAAAAATTATAGGTGTAACGTTAAGAGACCGGAAGCGGGCAGAGTGAAGGTGACGGAACAAACGCGGGTTAATGACATCCTAGTCGAAATCAAGAGGAAGAAATGGGCTTGGGCAGGGCATGTTATGCGAAGGCAAGGTAACCGCTAGTCCTTAAGGCTAACGGAGTGGATTCCAAGAGAAGGCAAGCGTCTCAGGGAAGGGGGGGGGGGGGCATAAAGTTAGGTGGGCGGATGATATTAGGAAGTTTGCAGGCATAGGGTGGGCGTAGCTGCAAAGGACAGGGTTAATTGGAGAGACATGGGAGGGGCCTTTGCCCTGCAGTGGGTGTAGTCAGGCTGATCATGATGAAGATGATGATTATGATGATGATGATGATGATGATGATGGTAAAGCATTTCCCTTAGAAATTTACTCATTATTTGAAGAGAGTATTCACTCTATATATTTGAGCATATCTTCACACATGACTTTAAAATATAATCGGATGGCCTCTCGTACTACCATTATCCGAACTCAACTGGGTCAGTGCAGCGTTTGTTTCATATCAGAGAGAGCGCATGAAAGGAGTGTGAGATCAGACACTTGCTGACGTCATTTTTGTTCTCGCCTGCGTTAATAAGAACGATTTAGTAGTAGGTATCATGTTTATTTGATGTTTTTTCTTTCCTTCCTGTGAAGGACACAGCACGCAAACCACGTGTCATACCACGCCTTGCTGCTTGCAATAGCAGTGGCCATACTTGCATGCGCCTGTGATGAGGCCGACTATGGCACATAGCTTGCTACATTCATTCGGATCGCAGCTTTCGGCATCGGCGAGGGAGGGCAGAGCCAGCGTCAGGGCGGCCAAGATGGCGGCACCAATGGACAACAAGGCCACTTTGCGAACCATGTCGAAGACTGTAAGAGAGGTGGTGCAGCAGGCATTAAAACCAAACATGAAGAACACTTTCTGTGCACCTGCGGTTTGAGCGGTTTGTGCGCATGTGTGCTTAGCATTATGATTAAAGGAATACGCAGAAATATTTGGGTTCATCATAGCGTTTACCTGTGGATTGCAGTGTTCAGAACTATGAATTAAACAAGAAGGTTCGATCTATAATATAGAAAAATAAATGATATCGAATTACAAACCATCAGATAGTGTACTGTTTAAAATAAGCACTTTTGTGCTAACCGAGCTTTACGTAGGTTGGAGCGGAAGGTCTCATAGCTGCCGTGGTTGAAATTACTCAGCATTGTAAGTGAATAGAAAATACTGAAGAGTTGGAGCCGCTATAGATGTCAACTTAACAACGCACCGAGCCGTACTCATTCAAAAACAATGTCAAAGCACATATTTTGGTCCGCTTCAACCGGACAGCTGTTTCCCGTGCGATACCATAGTGAAAAAGGAATGATGTCATTAAATTTTCTCTCTGTTTTCAAAAGCAACCTCATACAATTTACCGTTGCAGTGATCTGGGAAGGCATGAGTGGCTTAGAGATATGAAAAACATTTGTTGGCACTTGTTATTAATCTGATATCATTAGAAAGGCGTGCGTAAACGGAAAAGCGGCCGCTGCAAATCTGTCAGTAGCCAGCGGCAGGTGGCCCAGGTGCCACGGTGGCAGGTTGCCACTTTAGCATCGTAAATTATGAGGTTTAACGTCCTAAAGCAATTCAGGCAGCGCCTGCAAGTAACGTGTGAGGAAATCCTGCTTTTGTCGAATCTTAAGTGTCACCGAAACATTTTGTCGAATTTGCAGAAAACATCATTGCTTCATTACACTACATTTAGCGTTCCTCGCACCCATCAAAGAAAGTGAGTAATTACAGGACTAAAACATGACTGTACGCTCACCACAACAGAATCTGGGTGACAGTGTACACTAGTGATACATGATCAGCTATTTGCCCACACTGTTGCCTACCAATAGGTTAGCCTTACTATGTTTCTTGCTCAGCGGAGAATGCAGATTGCAGTTTTTAACCTCGTCGGTTTTTCTTTATTTTTCATTGCTATCCACACTAAGAGAACGCTCGCCTGTGACTGAAGAGTTGAACAGGGCTGTGTTACTAATTCTCTTTTAGTGTGCTAGCACTTATTGTACTCTCCCTGGTATTGTGCACAGGGTTTGCAGAACGTATAACATCATTGCGACCTTTTCGCGTACAATGCTGTCTAGAGAAGTATGGGTCAAGAAATAAAAGCTGAAGAAAGCCGAAGCTGAAGAAGCCAGGCAATGTGTGCCTTAAATGCGCAAAACATATTAAGCATAGAAATTTCAATTATGTAGCTTTACATTGGTGAACAGTAGTTCAGAACATCTCTTATTGGTCGTATAAGGAATTACGAAGGTTAGTGCACAATATTTATAACAAATGATTATATGTAAAGAGCTTAAAACGACGCCGACGCCTGAATTTCTGCGACACGAGTTTATTAATGTTTTCGCGTTCAAACTTGGGGCCCTCTTAACGCCTAATAATAGTGGACTGCGAGGGCATTATACACGCCCGTTGTCGCTGCTTTGGTGTTTCTCTGGGTTTCCCCTCAGACACTGGTCAGCACTCAACCGGTCCACTTCAATGACACAGCTGAATCAGCATATGAGTTCACAAGGTCACGTGGCCTCTCCATCTTGTGGCTAAGTTCCACATGCCGTCTTGGGCACGTTGTCATTACGTCACAAGGTAACGTACCTCTGTTAATCTGTCATCTGTTTAATTCCCTCCTTCCACGATGGGCCGGTCACCACCTGCCACGGAGGGCAAATTTTGATGACGTCACAAGCAAACGTGACCTCTCTCATCAATCAAAGAATTTCGTTTCGGGAATTGGCGCAATTTTGTAAATTGGTCAATTGGTTGTTGGGGAAAGGAAATGGCGCAGTCTCTGTCTCACATCTCGGCGGACACCGGAACCGCGCTGTAAGAGAAAGGATAAAGGAGGGAGTGAAAGAAGAAAGGAAGAAAGAGGTGCCGTAGTGGAGGGCTCCGGAATAATTTCGGCCACCTGAGGATGTTTAACGTGCACTGACATCGCACAGCACACGGACGCCTCTGCGTTTCGCCTCCGTCGATACGCAGCCTTGGTGTGACCCCAATTTTAATGTGATTGCCATAAAATTGGTGGCGCAGAAAATTAAGAGGATACAAGCCATTGCGCATTTGTATTGCGCATTTCCCCTGTCAAGTAAGTGCTGACACGAAAGTGTGAAATGCAGAACAGAAAGGCACAGAGCCAGGCTCGTCCTCAGCGCTCCTGGTCGCACAGCTGCAGACGCACTTCGGACTTCAGGTGGCTCATTAGAGGCGCACGCATCAATGAGCGATGGAGGTCTTATGAAAAGTCCTTTGACAGCCAAAGGAAACCTTCAGTATAGCAAGCTCACTCTGACTGGTGAAAGCAACTCGTAAATTGGTATTTACCACGGATATCACAAAACGGAAATTTACACGTGGTTCTGTCACTGAGGGTGTTTTGACCATTCTCCACGGGCAGGGAACACACTGACGTTGAATGCCTCACTCTGCGCTGCCTGGAGAGAGTTTACAGACGACGTATTTGACACAATTATTAGCGAATGTTCCCTAGACCGCCAATGGGTTGTAGCAGAGCAGCAATCCTTGTAGTTAGTTTGTTGACGTCAACGATAGTAGAAGAAGAAAAAAAGACATTAGCACTAAGGAAAAAAGGACGTCTGTGCGCTTCTGTTTCCCGTGGTCTTTTGCTGGTCAACTATCTTTCAGGAAAATAGAGGCTAGCATTAGACCCTCTCCTTCTTCATCCGTCAATACGAAGATACATGTAAAAAAAAAATCTCTTCGTCAGCGGCACTCGGCGACAGGTAAAAGTGCTTTTTATTCCACGCTTATTTTAGTCCCAATGCAAAGCACAGAACGCAGCTTGTGCACGGCTTCTTAGGCCTCGCTAGCGTCCGAGTGACTCTCGACGATGTGCTAGCACAGCTGCATGGCAATAGCAGACGCCATTCACGCATTTTCCCGAGAGACCGCCGTCCTGGACACAGCTGTCGGAACACTTAGACCAATCACAGCTTTTGTCCTTGGCGCTTTGCGGCAGCGCCAACGTCAGGGCAGCCAAGATGGCGACACAAATGGACAGCAAGGCTGCTTTGCGAATCATGTCGAAGGCTGTAAGAAAGGTACAGCAGGCAATAAAGAAAACATCTTGATCCATTGCAGTGCACGGGCGAGCTGTTCGATTTGTGTGCGTTTGTGTTTGCCATTATGCGTTTACCACTATGTGTTTACCTTTACCATTACTATTCAAGGAATGCGCAGAAATCCTTCTATTCATATCAGTGTTTACGCGTAGATTGCCGTCTTCAGAACTACAGTCGAGCATACTTATAACGTCACGCGAATTCCGTTCGTTGTATCCGAGGTTTGTAGTAAGTAGACTTCTCATGTTACAGCCAGAAAGACCAAAGAAACTAGCGTTTATTTCTTCCAAAATTTCGTATCGTACGCAACCTTCTTCATAGGAGACCATGTTACGGCGCTTTCTAAGCCTTCAAGAATGGTTGTTCTTTATGTTCCTCGCCGAGGCGCTAAGTGCCAGCAGTTGAGCTCTTTTGGAGCGGAAATACGCTAGGTAAAGCAGTCGTCGCGTAGACCATAGAATGACCTTGAACGACCTTCAGCCCAACCACGTTAGCCGCGTATGACCAAATGTGGTACAGTTATGGTGTCGAATCCTTGACCCCTGATCTTGACCCATGTCCTTTAGTTGACCTTTGGGCTCTGACCTTTGACGTTAAGAACATCCGATGGGATGATGTGAAGCCACGTGATGACATCCGATGGGGGTGTCGTAAGACCATGTGACACCACGTCATAGCCACGTGGTCATGTGGGTATATATATAGAACGTCTGTCATGAACGTGTAGCGGTGCTGCCATGGACGAACCTCAAACGCTTAGCAAGCGTCCTTGCTTTTCGCTGAATTCCAGGATTAGCCAAGTAAAGCCACTTCCAATTTTTTTAACAACAGGCTGTAACTAATAGTGGTTAAAGCGCTCACGGCAACCAGTCGTATATCGGCCATCTCCTGATCGTCAAAAAATTGTCATCGCATTTTGTCTACAATGGCTTCGGCAGAGTATGACATTGCAATGCCCGCGTCATAATTCGCACCACCGAAGTCATCTCAGGAGAAGTGTTGTCCGGCCATCTGTGCATCAACAACGCGTTGCTACAAATCCACATGTGTCGAATCTCGCTGATGTTCAACAATGTTCTCATAAAACACGCTTTATGGAAGCAGTTCCTGATGAACTCCACAGTCAGTCCCATCCACATGGTCTTAATCATTTACTCAGCAGCGAACAAAAATGGAAAATTGGTTTTTGGGGAAATGAAATAGCGCAGTATCTGTCTCACAACTCGACGGACACCTGAACCGCGCCGTAAGGGCAGGAATAAAGGAGAGAGTATAAGACGGTAGGAAGAAAGAGGTGTCGTAGTGCAGGTCTCCGGAATAATTTCGACCACCTGGGGATCTTTATTGTACACTGACATCGCCCAGCACACGGGCGCCTTAGCGTTTCGCCTCCATCGAAACACTGTCGCCACGGTTGGAATCGAACCCGGGTACTCCGGATAAGTAGCCGAGTGCCTTAACCACTGAGCCACCGCGGCGAGTGGGATGGATGGATACGGCTGAACCCTTTACATCGGGCGGTGGCTCAAGCCACCTAGCCATGTCTTGTGAAATTTTACTCCTGTCTTGCTTCCAGCCACCAACCAGATAACCTTCGCTTGGTTACTTCTAACCTCTTAAAATCCACTTTCCCTTCACTATCCCTAAACCCCAATGCCTTGGGTAAGTCAGCCCCGCTGCCTTCCACTGTAGGGTGAAGCCCTTTACAGAAAAGTATCAAGTGTTCAGCTGTTTCCTCCTCCTCTCCGCACGCAATGCACAAAGTGTCTATCTCCTGGTACCTTACTCTATACGTCTTAGTCCGGAAAACTCCAGTCCTGGCCTCAAACAACAAAGAACTTCCCCTACAATTATCATAGATATTTTCTTTGACAATTTCCTGTTTAAAGGTCCGGTATGTTTCCAGTGCCGATTTCGTCAGCATCCCTGTTTTCCACAAAGCTCTCTCTGTTCCTTTAACCTTTTTCTTAACCGATAATTGCTGATTTGCCCCCTTACTGCTGTCCAGATATTTGCTTGTCAATTTTCTAGTTCGCTTTCTCCATTTCGCGTCAACATTCTTTATATACAGGTATCTGAAAACTTTCCTAGCCCACCGCTTTTCCTCCATCCTTCTCAATCGTTCCTCAAATGCTATCTTACTGCTAGCCTCTCTGCTCTCGAAAGACGCCCATCCCATATCACCCTGTACCCCCTGATATCCGAACTAGAACATCGCCATCTGGCGGGTGAATTGCTATCGACATCATCTGGATGATGTACCGATGATCGCACAACTGGAATGCGTGACTGACGCTCATAGCAACATTTGGCATTTGGTGGCAAGAAGAAAGTTGTGACCACAGCCACAGAAGGCAACACGTGGTGCGTTGCACGAATTGGAGCTCGTATTTTTCCCCGTGTCATGGTTGAACTCAAAAATCCACTCGGTGAGCAAACTGTACGCAATACCCGCCGCTGCTTTGGAATTTTTGCCTGGTTGCACGCTCGTCGCATGAAAATAAAGGCGCGCGCTATCCAGGTCGTTGCGTTCGGCCTGTAGCGTAAGAATACGTAGCTCTCAAAGCAATGTACAACGCGAGATTTGCCGATGGCAAGGGGCCGCTGGTATCACAATGGAATGTTGATCTAAAAGCTTACCCAGTTTTTCACCAGTGGTGTTGTGGCCCTTTTAAAGCATGCGTTTTTGATAGTATCATTTGGTAAGACTGCACTATTTTATTGACACTGCCTCGCATTTTTTATTCCGTTTTTGGGTAGCCGCGTACTTTTCGAGGGAGAGTGTCCCGGCCGCCCGGAATCCATTTTTCATTTGTGTGCTTACGGAAGAGTTTTACAACTGCGGGTGCGAGTTAACCGCACCTCCTCGTTCGTTCTAACCTAGTTACGCCACCACGGTTGTTTCTTGCATCTGAAACGCAGTCACATTTCCCTAATGCATATTTGCATGTTAGCACTGCCGTCGTTCCTAATAAGCGAGCGTTCGTTATAACTGCAGCCGATCTAAGTAGGTTCGACGGTACGACTAGAACAAGAAGCTCCAAATTGCAGAATGGAAACATGGAAAAATATACAGCTACTCGCACCCCTAGACAACCACTGAGCTACTGATAAAAAAATCAGTGGTGACAAAGCAAGGAGTAATACGAGCCTCAGAAGCACTATAGAGGGTATAGTCGGCATGTTAGGACCAAGTAACTTAGGATGTCTGGTAGTTTAGAGGAAAAATTGTTCTATTGTAGGATACAGCTAAAAAAAACAGCAGTTGTTAACATTGGGCCACGGTCCGCGGCGTACTGTATCACTCCGCTAGCCAGTCGCAAAAGTAAACGAAATCAGTTTTTTGATGCCTGACTTTATTAAACAAGCCAGGTATCAAAAGTTTAGTATTCATAACTTTTTATCGCGATTAGCTTCTTGTTAAGAACTTTTAACAGCGGACTACTTTTTTGTCGTGGAGGAATTCTGTGCGCCGGTCCTGAATGTGGGTGGAGCTTCACTGCATCAGACTAGACAAACCTACAAATTTGCATACCCATCTCCCTGAAACGTATCGGAAGCGTGAAAGAATCCGAACACAATAGCGATAATGCTTATAAATACCCATTTATTACCCATATAAATACCCTTATAAATACCCATTTATTATATCATCAGAGTAACACTATGCCATAATCAACAGAGGAAAGAGGCTGGCTCCTTAATACGGCATTCGACAAGACACGACAATGACATCATCAACGGGCTGAGAAATGCGACGAATATAATAAGTCCCTGTGTACCGTCTGTAGGGATTGGACGAATAGTTAAGTTTAAACAGCTGTCATACAAGCACCGTACAGGAAACCTGTGTAAAAATGTTGGCAAACGTTTACTGGGACCGCGCAGTAACCGTAGTTCTAGACGAAAGAAGTTAGTGTGGGTCTGATAATATCTCAGGCAGGGACACAATCCCTCCACAGTAATTCCCTGCTTGCTTGCGAAAACTGTTCAGAGGTACTGATTGGGAAGAATTATGCGTAAGAGTAGGCGGATTTATTGATTAAAGCATGCCCTTTATTACAAATTAGTGGGAAAAATCTTTAATACCGTATGTTTGAAGAAGATATCGCACACGCACTTCAAGGTATGAATTGCCGCTCATGTTTGAACACCTCAAAAAGTGCAAGGATGTGCTTATAATAATTATAAAAACAAAGAGCTCAGTAGTATGGGTAAGGAGAAGTAAATTGGAGCAAAAGGAGAACGATAGAGAGTTTATTTAGAATACGCTGTCAAATTACTAACTCGAGCTAACGGTAGCCCTAAACGAAAGCATACAACATACGTATCCTGTCAGTACGCATATGTGTGTCTACAACTTAGACGTTTAAACAGACCTTAAGGACAGGCTACATGGCTCCCAGTTTTCGGAAGTACTATAGCGCATTAAAAAGTCAACCATGAAAGAAAAAAAGATTGCGGAACAAGCGCTATTACTAGGGTTATTACGCGCCCTTGTCCCGGGGTTGTTTGTCCCGGGGTTGTTTTTCGCATGCCATGTAGAGTTTCCGGAATCTCTTCCCTCACAAAAATGGTCTATAAGAAGTCTATAGACTTCTTATAGTGTAAAAAGTCTAGACTCCTTATACTCTATTGCCTTCCTATAGTTATTTCATTTTGTCTATTCATAGTGTATAGACTCTATAAACAAAAGCCTCCTAAAAGTGATGGCCATAAATCTATTGATTGACTATAGACTGCCTATAAGGTTTGTATTGCCTGTAGACTGTTCTCTAAGGTTAGTCTATTAAGATTCTATAGAGTTTATAGACATAAGTCTATGGACAGTCTATAGAATTTCTAAATAAATTTTTGTAAGGGTTAGACACTAACAAAAAACTTGAATATAAGT
Organism: Amblyomma americanum; assembly: GCA_030143305.2. NCBI lineage: Eukaryota > Metazoa > Arthropoda > Arachnida > Ixodida > Ixodidae > Amblyomma > Amblyomma americanum. The sequence goes on from JARKHS020002248.1 coordinate 304,326, forward strand.
TGAGAGCAGCACTGACTGCTGTGTTAAATAAATTATAGCGGGTACCATTCGAGGTATAAATAGAGCATTGTGTAGATTCAAAAACAAACTCGAGTAAAAGTTACCCACGTAAAAAAATAGCCATTGATTCCTTAAGCCAACGGGCAGGTATTTGCAAGGACACAAAAAGGCATCCAAGATTCGCCCAATGGTCGGCGTTGCACATTACAGTATCTGGCTTATGGCTGTGAAGCTCAATGTTGCCAGAGCAGCGAGCACAAACTTTTGGAGGCGCTTTGCTTAGAAGCGTCTCTACAGTTTTTCCAGCAGCGTATTTCTATTCCGTCACCGATACAGGAACTCCTGGTGTTGACTCCTGGCTGGTCTGAAAGCTTTCTAAATGGCAATTTCTGCTCTAAAGCCACTCATAATGAACCCGTATATAAGGTAACACACATCGCGACGTGAGATAGCTAACAAGAGGAGGGCGTTTGGATCTCATGACACTGGATGCTAACAGCGTTCTCGTTCTTCTTATTTGAATGAACATTGCGTACGTGCCAATGTTTACCAAACGTCGTCTAGAAATTCCAGTGTGTATACTACCCTTTAGAAACAGCCGAACAAAGCAGGAGCGAAGAAGAAAGGCTAACCTTGCAGGAAAAATGTGTGGCCGCCTGTTCTCCTCATAGAGCTAAGAATGTCCTGAATAGCTAATTCGATAGCTAATCAAGCGATGGCTTGTTCTTAAGTGTCTCGAATAAAAGATTTTAGCAACAAAAATATTTCTCCTGGGCTTTTATGCATCGAATTTCTTAGTCACGCTTCGCCCAGCTGCTTACAGTCGTTAGCCCAGGAGAATTATTTTCAAACATTTTATTTGCGCGCATGAAAAGCCAGCCTCATCCATCATGAACTCACAGTATGATTCCGCCGATCTCCCCCTCGCTGAGAAGAAACGAGTACTTCGCGTTTCTGAAACATTTGCTTTATAATTGCAAGACAGTTGGACATTCAGCCTAAACTAAGGCACGTTTGCTTGCTTGCATGTATTGGATCGCAGCTGGTGTGGAGGAGAACTTAAGAGAAATAAGAAAGTAGAACTCTTACTGACACTTTTAGTGAACCTTGCTTTCTAAGTGCGCATACGTGCTCTTCTAATAATTTCTCTTTGATTGCATCGCGATCACTGCGTGCATCGGATAAACAGCAACCTCGCAAAACCTCTTCTCAGTGAAACACAATGTTCCTGCCCAGAAAAGAAACTGAAAAGAAAAAGGAAGTGATAGGGCTTTAACCTTGTTAAACGAGTAGACATTCCAAAGCGTGTGTTTACACTGGTTGTCTCGTGGTTTTGGTTTGCTGGGTCATCGGCACGTCTGGTAACGATATTAGTTGAATAGCAGTATTAGTTGATGTACACGACGACGTGCAATGCACAGCGTGGATGTGTGTTGCATTTTAACGCAAGGCGTAATCCGCTGCGGCGATTGCCTAGTGCCCCCGTGCAGTGGCCAGCGAAACTGTTCTCTTCGCACCGCCGCGGGTTGGAAACCCAGTGGCGGCATTATTTATGTATTCAGGCTCACAAGGTCAGCTGAAGGTCAGGATTCAGCGGTGAAATTACTTTTGCAGCTTTGGTCGTGAAGTATAGCTTTCGCTCCAAGAGACCAGACCGAAGGCAAGTTTTAACTTGGTCGCAGCTATCGGCCTGAGTTGCATAAGTTTTTAACATAAGTTACATACATAAGTTACATAAGTTTTCTTCTTCGGTGCATGAAAAGCGCTCTTCCTTTTATACGTAACTGTTGTAATGTCAGATTCGTTTAGCTGTGGAGCAATAGGAACCTACGATGCGGCTACACGGATCAGAAATGTATGCATCCGCTGTGTAACTGCCTGGAACGGCGAAGTGACTTCAGAGCGATGTGCCATGAGGCAGTCATATGTTACAGATGGTGGTAAGCGATCTTCAACGTTCCCTGCAATACATTTTTTTATTAATGTGGCACGCATTCGATGCTGAAGAACACTGCTTCATCAACATCCTTCAGAAAGAACATCTCGTATGCCTTCAGTAGATAGGGAGTTATCGCGAAGTACCCTCCATCCTCTTTGCACCTTTGTCTTTATCTTGGTACTAGACACGCGCTAAAAGATATGTGAGCGCCGCTCTACGAGATATATCGAGGTACACCTTCATGACAGCAACAGCCTTCTGGGAAATATGCTCTTGGCTCGTATCGGAAGGAGCATCGTTAGAAATGCACCCGTCAGTTTCTGTGAATTTTCCATGTCGCGGACGCCGCTGGCGAGGCTCGTAATGCTTACCCAGGCGATTTGAACGAATAGCAGTTCGAGCCTCAAAGGGCCAATAAAATTCTGTAGGCACATTTCAAAAATTCTATCGGCGTGCGTATTAATGGTATTAGAACAATGTGAGCCAGTAACGGATGCAATTGGATGTAGTTAATTATTGGTTAAGAGCTTAATTAAGTTCCAGCAACCAACAAAAAGAGCGTGCGACTAACTCACCGCTTTTGTAGGGTCTGTGATCGCACCTTTTGCAAGACGCCCATCTTCCGTACTCTAACGCTACCCTAAGCGTCATTCTGATGGACTGGCAACTGAAAGGAAAACTTAGCACAGGTTCATACAGTTTTGTGCTTAGTAAAAACTCATTTCTGGGCTCCTTGTTCGTTTTTTCGAGAGCAAAATTCGCAATTAACGGTGTGAAATTTATATTTATAAACGAAACATTTTTTCCCTACCCTCGATTTTAACTAGTGAAATAAAGAACGAAATGAACCCGGTGATATGCGTTTGGAAGTGAATGAACATTAGTCATGACATCGCCGGAGATCTACAAAAATACCCGAGGGGGGGGGGGGGGGGGGCGATAGCTGTATTCAACTTTTTGGTCTTTCCTGATCTATAAAATCCCCGTTTACAGCAGGAGTAGCCTCCTTACTATCAGAACGTTTGCTGTAATAAGTCAATACAGGCAACATTAGTTTTTCCGCAGTGTTATTCTCAGGCGTTATAGTTTCTGGTTACAAGACATAGATAGCGCCCGCAATCAACAACGTAGCCACGGAAATGGGAAAAAAATCTCTGCTACAGCTTTCGCTCAGGAGCAACTATAGCAGATAATAACGAATCTACACCGTTACGCTGAAAAAAGTTGATAAAACAAGGGTTTCAAGCGAGTAAATTTTTAAAGGCCGATTTTTTGGTTTGTCATTTCGGTATCCAAAAGGCATTCACCGGATATCACCATTGACATTACTCTACAACAGCCCCAGTCTCGCGTGACAACTTTCATTAATGCGACAACACTTCGACTGTCGTCTCGCAAAAAATTTCCGGCTTCTCCGTAACAAAAGTCCCCGATCGGTCAATTTCCTGATGACGTCGTCATGCTCACGTCACCCCAATTGACCATTCAGAAATAATAATAATAATAATTGGTTTTTGGGGAAAGGAAATGGCGCAGTATCTGTCTCATATATCTTTGGACAGCTGAACCGCGCCGTAAGGGAAGGGATATAGGAGGGAGTGAAAGAAGAAAGGAAGAATAGGTGCCGTAGTGGAGGGCTCCGGAATAATTTCGACCACCTGGGGATCTTTAACGTGCACTGACATCGCACAGCACACGGGCGCCTTAGCGTTCAGAAAGCACCGCGAAATGTGGAATTCCGCACGAAATTCTCTGATTGGTCGGGAGAGGTAACGTGGCTTCCTGATGTCATAACGACTTGCCCAGCGTGCCATGTGCCAGCTTCCCTACCAATTGTGAACAAACTGCTCACTGTTGCCAAAAAGAATGCAGTTTCCACCTGCCCACAGTGGCGCGGCGTAAAATCCTTACGGGGGCTGTAGTAGCGCAATCTGAGTTTCACAGCCCGAGAGGTGGCTGTTTTTGAAATAACCACCTGCCGGCGCCGTGGAGCGTCGCTTAACCGCTGCACCACAGCGCCAGTTAGGGTATGAGGACTCTCCGCGGTCTATGAATGTGAATTGAGAGGGCTGCGACGTCACCAAATCCACTCAAAGAGAGTGAGGTTTATTAGTGGGTGAGATTACAATAGTCCCAAATGATAATCCAACTGAAGGTACTTGAAGAGTCAAGAATGCGCTCACCAATGCGTACCATATCAGAGCAGCGAAACCGGTTCAAGCCGGAATTCTGGCGGATTAATCTCAAAAATATTACACACTGATTAGACATCAGAGAACATACACTAAATACTATCGCATTTTCTTCTTTAAGGTTGCGGTAAAGCAGGCCCTCAAGCTTTTCAGTTTGCCTACGTAGCTGTTGGCTTTTTTACTCAGCGACGATTCTGCGACGTGTTTTAGCCTTGGCTGAGAATACAGAATATAACTCGCCACATCTAGCAATGCCCGAGACAGAAAGCTCTAGTTGGTGTCTGAGTACAAAGAATGTTGGGGGTCGAAGCAAATAAAAATTAAGTGGACACTTAAGCTCCGCCCTTAAGATATGATGCGAAAGCGTCAATGGGTTCCTTCAGCGGCTTCGGGTCCTCTTTGCATACCACTTCGCAAACACGGACACTGTTCTTTATATTTTACTTTTATTTTTATTTTATCTCTAATGTTTCAATTTCTTTGAGGCTATTTTAATTTCTGTCTTTTACATATTTTTTTTAGTTTACCATAAGGCGCGAAGGGTTTTCATTTAACCCAGTCGAACGAACGCTCCTGAATGGTTGCCGGTTCTTGATGCTCATGTTAGCCTCCCGCAATTTCGATGTGCAGGTGGAATGCAGTGTGCAAAGACGTGTGTCTGCATTGCGGAATAGTATGCGTGTACGTGAAGCATTTGGTATCTCAGCGGGATTGATTTCCATGCAATGAAGTAAACAAAAGCGCATTGATGTCCTAGTGTAGAATTTCTGACTCGCGACCCAAGGGTCACAGGTTCGACTCCCAACCAGCTGCTCTTCTTCAGTGGTTTCAGACTGGTTTCAGCACCGTTATTTTTATTTTAGTGTTATATTTTTTTTTACTACAAGGCACTAGAACCTTTAATTTAAGTGAAGCGAAGAGAGGAATGCGAGAACGAAGCCCAACGATTGTTAGTGCACATTAGGTATTCAAGTACGCTCATAATTAAGCGGCAGTACAAGAAACAAACGGTCTATAATTAACTGTGAAGCTTTACTCCAAATAAGAATATTTTGCTTCGCAGGGACAATGTTTTCTTCGCGATTACAGTTTATATTCGACTTTTAATCATTTCAACCAAATTTGATTTATTTTTTCGTAATTAAAATGCTGACACTCACAGTAATTTTAGAGACAGAAAAAAAAAGCTTGCAAGATAATCTGTGTTACAGCTTGACAACTTTACTGCATCACTACTTTACTACTTCTTCCCCCTCACCGTAACTGAATGGAATGCTTTACTTTTGACAGCGCTACGTGACATAGGCTCCATTGAAAAAATAGAAGATCGACGCCATCCAAATTATCGGCTTTGTGTTTCAAATTTCTTTCGATGTTTTTTTGTATTCGTGTTGCGTTTATTGCCCTCCCGCAATGGCCCAGAAGGGCCTGCACTATTTTGTAAATAAATAAGTATGGTAATGTATGGTAATATCTGTTATGGTATGGTATGGTGTGAGGTTTAACGTCCCGTAGTCACAGATCTGCTTTGAGGGGCAGTATACTCGAGGGCGCCTGATTAGTTGTGACCCCGCCAGGTATTTAAATGTACAGCCCTTGTCAAAAATACACAGCCCAAGGGGTCTGCTTCTGAACCCTTCAGCGCGGCTCCTATCGCATACTCAGGGACCCTAATCTCACGAAGGCAGGAGACACTTAAAGGGAAGTTGAAACGGTTTTCAAATCGCATGAAACTCTGTGATTGGGAATAAAAAACCTTGAAAATCATGTGTGTAAATTTTTTCCCGGTTCTGTCCGCAAACAGAGCTTCAATCGCTTCTTAAAAACCCGCCGCCGGCACACCCTCATCGCTTCCGGAAGCACCGGGTGGGGGGACGGCCGAGAGGGAGAGCTGGCGGAAGTGACGCCATTCACGGAGAGTCGGCCGGCCGTCCGGCTGCGCTTGCTTCGCTGCGGCCCGCGCTTTGACGAACCACAGATCAACGTAATCTTCTGCCAGTGCCGTTTACTTTCTCTCGTTCGGGCGTTCCCTGTAATGCTTGAAGCCTGTATATTAACCAGTTTTGGCATGGTACTTCTTTCGAACAGCGCTCAGCACACAGCTTGGTAGAATCCGTCGGTTGTTCTCCCCAAGCCTCTTCCACGTTAACCAGACAACCTGCTGGTACGCAGCATGCCGAAACTGCCTGCACAAAATATGTGCATCAATATTTCTCTTTTCGTTATATTACATTCTTACCTGTTTGTAAACTCTTTGCCTTTTCCAGCTGGTCCACATCCATGCGGAGCTAAGGCCACTTCCAGCACTGTCTTTAAGGCACACAGTCTTGAACTCTTTTGAGCTCGTTACGCACTGTGTGCCCCATTGCTTTTTCTGATTGCTTGCACCTCATGGCAGCATAAGCAATTCTCTTAATCTTTCATCAGCGCGCAGCAAACGCAGCTGCACCTAACTGAACAAAAAAGCGATTATATAAGCCTAATATACTTGAGCAAAGCAAATATTTGCATTCATGAGCGCTTGGTCATGGCTGACGATCGACAATGGCGCCAGAATTCATGCTAATTCGTCCTTGAGTCAGAACGGCAAAGTTGTCGAGTTGCGTTACGCATACATGTATGTCATCCACAAGTAATTCTGCTGGTTACCTTGATACGCAACAGCAGCAACTATATCTCGCAAAAAAACTAGTTTTGATGAGCAGCACTGCGAGCTCCGAAATGCCGCCGTAATTATTCTTCAAAAGCGTGTTCAGCATGCAAAAAAAAAAACAATGTACGGAGGTAAGTGCAGAAGTTTCATGGTTGAACAGTAGCCCGAACACGCGAAAGAAAGAATTAAAGCGCACACGGGAGCTTCCTCCCGGTCGCCTCGTCTCTTCGCGCTGCAGTACAGCAGTGAAAAAACCACTCCAACTCATCCAGTTTGGCATTCTTTTGTGGTTCTAAAAGGCCTTCGGGAGTAATTAGGCAAGTAATTATAAAGAAATGAGGAAACAAATGCTTTACCTCTTCGACTAGTCTAAGCGTGCCGGCGATCTGATTTGATCATGTTTACAGCTGTTACAAGAAGTTCGTGAAGAGAAAAAAACCAGCGAAAGAAGACACACAGACTGTCGCCGGAAAGAAGTTGGTGGCCAGGCTTTTATCAAGCAGCGGCACACAATAACGTTTGGGCACAATTTCCTTTTTTTTTTCATTGCCACTTGCCCATGCACCTACACAATAGATATGCACGCGCATGCACCTACGTAAAACATACGTATCAGTCGAGATTTGGTTCTCGTGTTACCCTGGTAGGACGTGAAAGGCCCATACTGGGTTAACTAAATTTCCGGCTTGCAGGCGCCGCCATGCGGTCGCTTCAATATTACTTAGCTTCTTTTTGGCAGTGGCACCAGTTTCTTGTTTAGTCTGCAGTTCTCGACGATTTCGGAATAGGTTTGCGCGCGCTCGTCCAGGTTCCGACAGTCCGGCGGTTCCACGGTTACCCGGAAGCAAAGAATATAAGAATGCGCTGACTACCGCGGTGTCGACGAAGATACTGATAGCACAGAAAGCTGGGAACCCCTGCTGCGCAGCGAAGAACCCGCTCTGCAGAAACAAGCCAATCCACCTGGCGGCTGAGGCCGCGAAGAGATAAAATCTCTTCGTTAGCCTTTAGTCACGGAAGTTCCCGTCCCCGCCCTCCAAGCCTGCGTGCCGGGAGCGGTGAGTAGTAAGGGGTCTCCATTTCCGGTGGAAATAAAAGCTGCCATCCATCCATCCAACCGTCCGTCCGTCCGTCCGTCCGTCCGTCCGTCGGTCCGTCCATCCATCCATCCATCCATCCATCCATCCATCCATCCATCCATCCATCCATCCATCCATCCATCCATCCATCCATCCATCCATCCATCCATCCATCCAGTCGAGATTTCCAACACGTGAAAATGTCGCAAGTTGACTTTCGCTGTCGGCGCACTCCGCGGCGTCGTTGGTTCCGCCGTTTTTTGAAGCTGCTGATGGCTCGAACATGCATGGCGAAAGTCCAAACTGTTCAGCACAGCTTGAATTGTCCATAATTTCCAAAACGTAGTCCTTAAAAGCCAGCTGAAGCAACGCGCTACGCAGCAACGCCGTCGGTGCCGGCCGGAGATCCCCGTAGATGACGTCACGACAGTCCCGGCCAATCGCGGGCAAGAGCGGCGTTCGCTCGGCGCCCTGATGCGGTGGGGCACGTTTTCTTCTAAAAAACAGCTTTTATCGTTTATTTCCGCTTTTTTTAATGATATATTCTTTTTCAGCGGACTAAAAGCTATAAAATGACGTAAAGAAGTCTTTTTTTTTCCGAAAAGTGCTTCAGCTTCCTTTAAAGCCCTCAACCCTCCCAAGCTTTGGACTATAAAATGTGCAAAAGAGCCCCCGCTACACGGCTTGCAAGGAAATCCCTTGGGCTGTATACATTTGACAGACTGTACACTGGCATCCCAGAGCATACGGCCGTCTTGAGAGTCGTCGCTATCGAAATGCGGTCGCCGGGACTGTGATAGAGCCAGCCTCCCCAGGCATGGCAGACGAGAGCGGACATCACTCAGCCACCTCAGCGGGTAGCCAATGCAGCTGCCTAATTTCAGTGTAATGCCTTTTGTTTTGTTAATTTTCGTTAGTAAAACTAGGATAAAACACGGCCCTAGCAAGTATGTGACCAATTTGATCGTTTTGTTTTGAAAGGTGTCTGCTGTTCACTACGTTTAACAACGAGTACATGATGCTCTGCGATGCAGGTACTTGTACAGCGGCAAACTGCAGGTTGAAAGCGTACTGCAGGCCGCCTCCATCCGCACCGCGGCCGAAAAGTTCATGGTTCCGGAACTCGCCAACAAATGCCTCGAGTACGTGATGCGCAGGATGGGCCCAGCCGACGTGTGTAAATATCTGGACTACCTTTTGACCATGGGCGAGCAAGGCTTCGTGTTACCTGCCAGCAAAGTCATTTCCGCAAATAGCCTGGCAGTGCTCAGTTCTAATGCGTTCGAGAGCTGCTTGGAGGGCACTGTCAACTACATCCTCGACCACCTGACTAATGTTGACGAGGTATCGGTGCTGGAGGCCGTTTACGCCTGGGGCAACAAGCAGTGCAGTGCGCGCTGTGTAGCCCGTGGTAGACCTTATAACATCCGGGAAGTCTTGCTGCCTTTGTTTCCCAAGTTACGGTTCCTTGCACTCACTGTACACGAGTTTGTTGCAAGGCAGAACGCGTGGGGAATCTTCAGCGCCGACGAAGCTTACGCGATCATGAGCAACATTGTGAGCCCAGGTTCGTGGCCCATGCCATCAGGTTTCTGCACCATCCGGACACCACGAATGCCAGGAGGTGTCGAATTTGGGCAGACATTCGAGTACTCATTTGGATCACCTTCACCCAACGTTGGAATAGGCGGCGTTTTGTTTGGACAGCCTGAAGCAGCGCTGTCTTTGCTTTTTGATCAGACTCTTAGTCTTAGGGAATGAGTCTACACACCACGACAAGGGCAGAGATGGCTATCCTCCATGTCAATCCATTTTCAACCGGAAGATGACGAGAAATTGTGAAATTGAAGCTATTAAAGGAAGATGTTACATAAATTTCAAAATCAACGCAAAATCACTCTATAACACCAGAGTGGCCGCGACTAACGTTTAGTACGATCGGTGACCAATGTATGGCTTTTGCTATGATTCAGGCAGCCTTTCTATTTTCTAGGCAAAGCTGAACTTCATGTGCCTGCTGGACCAAAATGTGGCGCCCTCAATCGAGACTAGTGACATAACGTGCGGACCCCCTTGAAGATAACGAACAGTCTTCACTGCAAGAGTGTTCGTTGTCCTCAAGGGGGTCCGCACGTTATGTCCCTGTCTTGTGTTCCCTGTCTTTCCCTCCTCCTCTTTATCCATCCATCCATCCATCCATCCATCCATCCATCCATCCATCCATCCATCCATCCATCCATCTATCCATCCATCCATCCATCCATCCATCCATCTATCCATCCATCCATCCATCCATCCATCCATCCATCCATCCATCTATCCATCCATCCATCCATCTATCCATCCATCTATCCATCCATCCATCCATCCATCCATCCATCCATCCATCCATCCATCCATCCATCCATCCATCCATCCATCCATCCATCCATCCATCCATCCATCCATCCATCCATCCATCCATCCATCCATCCATCCATCCATCCATCCATCCATCCATCCATCCATCCATCCATCCATCCATCCATCCATCCATCCATCCATCCATCCATCCATCCATCCATCCATCCATCCATCCATCCATCCATCCATCCATCCATCCATCCATCCATCCATCCATCCATCCATCCATCCATCCATCCATCCATCCATCCATCCATCCATCCATCCATCCATCCATCCATCCATCCATCCATCCATCCATCCATCCATCCATCCATCCATCCATCCATCCATCCATCCATCCATCCATCCATCCATCCATCCATCCATCCATCCATCCATCCATCCATCCATCCATCCATCCATCCATCCATCCATCCATCCATCCACTCTACATGAAAACGGACGACCGAAGCACGCAGACACGGGGAATGCACATGTAGTGGCGCACTGGCCCAAAAACCGGCCCGTTAGGTTGTTTATATTAGTCGAGCGCTGTGGTCAACAATGCTAACCACAAAGATGGGCCAATGTAGGAAGAAGGGAGAACATATTGTGCATGTTTTTTTTACATCCTTCCCGAGCATATCCAAGTAAATTTCAGTTGAAGAGATATTCCCTCACAAAATGCACTCAAGTCCAAATATGTTAGAGCATTCCGTACAATACTAATATAAATGTGTGTCGATCATACATCACAGGCGTAAAATATATAGCTCGAACGGTGCAGCTGACATTCCAGGTACAACGTTCCACGCATACTGAGTTCACGAAATACGTTCACGATCATTCCGTGCATACCGCGTTGGTATTGCTATTGGTATATTGGTATTGCAGGAAACTCCATAGCAAGTAACGCAAATCTGAGCTATGCCTGCAAGATGAGCATTCCTTGCCAGGACTATAAGTGAATACTTTAATGAGCGTTAATGTCCAAATGTCAGCTCGAATGGAACCGCGAACAAAATAATAAATTGGCCCTGTGGAACCAATATATCGAAAACACACACCTAACACAGAGCTACTTGCTTTTGGGAGCTCAGCCGCTTGAATGCGAGCCCTGTAGTGGCCCGCTTTCAGTTGTTCATATCCTTTAACCTGTCCATCTTATGACTCGTCGTCTCACGCATCTTTGAAAATTTTATGAATATCGCATACCATTTCATTCTTATCTTTTATTGGGAGAGCCGTCATGGCGGCTCAGTGGTAATGGCGCTCGGCTGCTGACCGGCCTCCATCCCGGCTGCGGCGGTCGAACTTTGATGAAGGCGAAATTCTAGATACCTCGTGTACTGGGCGATGTCAGTGCACGTTAAATAACCCCAGGTGGTCGAAATTTCCGGAGCCCTTCACTAAGGCGTCTCTCATAGCCTGAGTCGGTTCGGGACGTTAATACCCCATAAACCAAACCATAAACCAATCTTTTCATGGTTCGCTGTGTTGTTTTCAACTTAAGATCGACTCTTTTCGTTAGCCTCTGCGTTTCTTTCCCGTAGGTGAGTACCGGTAAGATAAAGCTGTTGTACACTTTTCTCATCAGGGATGTTGGTAAACTGCCATTCATGATCTCGGAGAAACTGCCATATGCGCTCCACCCCATTCTTATCCTTCTAGTCATTTCTCTTTCATGATCCGGTTCAGCTGTCACCACTTCCAGCACCTCGCTGTTAATTGTGAACTGCTGTTTCCTTGCTAGAATGCAGGTAATAAAGGCCCACGCGTAAATTTCCATCTCACTACATAGATATCTTCACTTTACAATCGCAACAAGCAACTTAACAACCTTTCGAGAACCAATCAAACAAATCTTCCTACAAGTCACATATTGTCGCGCAGAAACTTCACTGAGGGTGAAAAAGTGTCAAGATGCCGCAAGATGCAAACATACATTCTTGCATAGGGAAGTAATTACTCAGCATCCACTAATGGCGCAACCGTTCACTTGCAATAGAAAGCTACACAGTTTGATGATAAACCTTGAAAATATTTATCATCTTGAAAATGTCTGAAAACTTGAAAATGCTTTTTTTTTCAACTACGAGATTTCTGAGGAAGCTGTAAGCTTTTTTTGTAGGAGCGTTTGAGTGGACTCCGATAAGTACTTATTCCCTATCTGTCAATCAATCAACCAATCAATTATCAATCAATCAATCAATCAATCAAGTTTATTTTCCAGATACAACGAGAAGGTTTGCTTGCTAAAAGCAGTCTGACCAGCTTGATTGGGTCCAGAAAACTCGTGTATGCAATAGCTTTCGAGCGGTGCAGCAAAAGTGCTCATCAATCAGTCACACAGAAAATATCTTTCGGATAATTGGAAAATTAACAAAAATATGGTCATACTTATGCTTAGTAGAAAGATTACAGACAACCAGATGGAGGCGAACCATGTACAGCAAGAACACTAACCCGCATTTAAACAAAATATTTTTAAAGCTCAGTTGTGTTATATCATATTGTGCTTTCATGCGTGTTTAAAATATTGGGCAGGCTGTATGATATCATTTGTAATTTATAATCTGCGCTGTAATCTATCTATGATCTACACCACCTTCGGAAATGCCCCTAGGCTTTACATCAGTCTTGCATACCCGACGAACCAGTCGAAACGGAACCGTAGAAGAATGGTAACATAATAGTACCAATGCTTAAAAAGCGACGTAATACTAGACAGATATCTTATGTGTCAGAAGGCGTTGAAATTAAGGTCAAACTTCAATAAACAGAGTAAAGTGGGTAGCTACCGGAAAGGGCATTCATAAACAGATCGCAGTGTTGCCATCACCCGTCTGATAAATGCGCCGAATACAACAGATCTCCTCATATAACTCGTAGGGGTAGCAATAATAATTGTGCTCTGTTGGAACACCAGCTGCCACGAAGACGTCGTGGAGGAAGGCTGTGTAACAATGCTTAAAAACCTTTCCAAGCACAACGCAAAGACCATATACCTAGAAGGGACGAGAGAAATAGTATGAACTGAAAAAGTTTCAAGCCGGGACATAATCTCTCCAAAGAAATTCTGTTTGTTCCTTAAAGGTATTCAGGGGATTCGATCCAGGGGAACTTAAGAGCAAGCTATAAAATCTGTAATACCTGATTATTGGAAGGCATCGTCGCCGTAAGTAATTCGGGGGCCGTATTATATAAGCTGTCCATTTTCCGCAGCCCATTTCGTGTCCAATCGGTCCTGTCTCCCTGGTCACTCAAACATGCCCGCGGCTTTCAAGTGTGTGTGGCAAGCGACCCAGCTATTGGGTGAGTGGCGACCAGAGCTTACGATTGGCTGAAATTGGATGCAATATGCAGCCGATGGTGAAGTGAATCGCAGCGCCCTGTCAACAGCCGGTGACCGGACCTGATCGCTGGCTGCGATTGGCTGCAATATGCAGCCAATGGTGAGGTCCAGCCTCCAACGACCCAATGACCGGGTCACCTGCCACACACGCTTGAAACCCGCTGGTATATCTGATTGACCACTGAGATAGTATCCAATAGACACGAAATGGGCAGCGGACAATGGACAGCTTATAGAATACGGCCCCAGAGGGTGGATTGAAAGGCATGTTGGAGGAACTCAAGAAAGTGCCATAAAATACTTAGCAACGTAATGGAAAGCTAAAATGCAAGCCCAGCAGTATACGCATGAAGCAACAGATTGCCACTCACAGCGGCGAAAAGAATAGGGAAGGAAATCGACTCTGGCCTAGCTGTGACCGCTGCTCCATACTATCAGCAAATAATTATAAGCAAAATATAAACAATGCTCACTCTATCCTGAACACACTTGCAGAGAGTTCTTCACCCTAGAGGCTTCAACCCAAAAGCTTTCACGCTAAAGGCTTTTGGCCTAAAGGCTATTGCCTGTCTATTCATACATTGGGTCCTCTGTTTAATTTTAAAATTTCGACCATCAATCTGTGAACATAGTAATGTCATTTGAGTAATCGGAGAGATCCTTCTGGGAAACAATGCTGGGATTCGTTGCCGTTGAACCACCTAATGCTTTCGCATTCAAAAATAAAATAATTCGTCGCCGGAGTTCTATGATCTGAGTCGTGTGCTCGGACCTACTTCAAGGTTCACAGGTTCGACTCCCAACCGACTGCCCGAACTGGTTTCAGCACTGTTATCTTGTAACGTTCACAGTTGGACGTGTCGAAGCCGGGGACAAACGTTTATTAGCAAACGCGTACAAGAACAGGACACATATATACCGAAGTGGGAAAGGGCGTCGAACATCACATGACCACACACGATGATCTTATCGGCACGTGGCAGCAACGCGGTACACAGAATGGCCGCATCGGCACGTTATCACGTTATCACATCCCTTCCCCTCAGTTAATGCCGTAGCGCTGCACAGGTCGTCGCTCACGAGTAGACCGTCTAAGAACCAATGGTGCCTCGGCGTTGGGTAGTTCGGGTTCTGCGCTTGGAGTCGGTGGGAGACTGAAGAAATCACCTGTTACACTAGCTGGAGTTGCCGGTTCCGACACCCATGCCTTTCGCAGATGGTCCCGATGACGTCTATGCACATTTCCGTCAGCCGTCTGAACTTCGTACATGACATGGCCCAGACGGCGTAACTCCCGAACGGCTAGCCATGTAGGCCCTCGGCTAAAGTTCCTCACGTACACAGCATCCCCACACTTGAACACCTTTGTCGGCACACGTTGACGCAAGTCCCCGCTTTCCATGTCAGGGTGAAGTCTTGACAGGGCAAAGCGGAAGTTCCGACCCAATATGAGCTCTGCTGGTGACTTTCCGATCTCAGAATGAGGGGTGGAGTGAACAAGAAGCGAGAAACCTTACACGCCACTGAGCCTTGTCGTTGCTTCCTGAGCGCACACTTGAGCTCGCGAACCATCCGTTCTGCTCTTCCATTGCTTGAATAATGATACGGCGCTGTGTACATAAACTAAATGCCGTTTAGCTTTAGAAATTCCTGCAGTTCCTTGCTTGAGAAAGCAGTCCCCTTGTCAGACACTATAAAGTCTGGTAGACCGTATACGATGCGAACATTCTATGCAACTTTTCAATCACTGAAGAGGACTGAAGGGATGGCATTATCTCGATCTCAGCCCAGTTCGAAAACGCATCCACTGCCGCAAGAAAACAGACGTCTTCGACTGGCCCCGCAAAATCGATATGAACCCTGCTCTAAGGTCTTTCGGGTTTCGTCCAGAAATGTACAGGTAGGTGTCTTGGGATCACTTTGCCTGTTCTCTTGACATGGTTTGCAGCGCCGAACGAAATCTTCAATCTGCGCGTCAATTCTGAGCCGCCAAACATAGGACCTCGCGAGAGCTTTCATAGCCGTAATTTCTGGATGATTTGCATGTAGCATGCCAAGAATTCGCTTCCGTAGTCGTTCCGGTAGCACCACTCGGTTTCCCAAAAGGATGCAGTCGCGATCGACGGATAGCTCATATCGTCTCGCATGGTAGGCAGAATATTCTGATGGCACATTGTGCTTGGGCCAGCCTTCGATAATCCACGCCTTCACTTGAAGCAATTGAGGATCTTGCCTGATAGAGGATGCCACTTGTTGTGCAGTCACTGGGGGATAATCCATTGCCTCTAGCGGATGGACGTCGCCCAGCGCCTCTTTTTCGCCTCGCGTCTCCTTTGCTGGTAATCTGCTTAAACAGTCAGCATTGGCATGCTCTTGCGTTTTCCTATTGTCAAGGTGGTAATCATAAACCGACAGCATTAACGTCCAACGGAGCACGCGTGGTGACAACACAGCTGGAATTTGCTTTGCTTGTCGAAATATGCCTAGCAGCGGTTTGTGATCTGTGGAAATAAAGAACTTTCTTCCACACAGATACTGATGAAAATGACGAACACAAAAACGATCGCTAAAGACTCGATTTATCTGGGCATACTTCCATTCGGTCTTTGTTAACGTTCTTGACGAATACGCGATGGGTATCTCTCGTCCTTGAGGGTCGCGGTGCGCTAGGACTGCTCCTACTCCCACCTGTGAAGCATCGCATGATTGAACTAAAGGCGCGCTGGGATCAAAATGCACCAGCAGCGACTCGGACGTTAGAACCTGCTTCAGGCTTTCGAACGCTTCCTGGTGTTCTTCACACCACATCCACGTGACGTTGGTCTCCAGTAGACGATACAAAACTTCTGCGACCTCGGGGCGGCCTTTCAAGAAACGATTATGAAAGTTCACCATGCCGAGAAATGCTTGCAGCTCTTTCTTGGTTTTCGGTACATGCACTTGATGAATCGCTTCTACCTTAGCTTCCGATGGGTAGATACCACGCGAGTCTATCCTGTGGCCTAAGAATTCCAAGCTTTCTTTAAAAAACTCGCACTTTGCCGACTGGACCCGCAGTCCCGTTTTTGCAATTCGTTCGCAAACCTCGGCGAGCATTCGGCTGTGCTCTTCTGCGGTTTCGCTGGCCACCAGAATGTCGTCAAGGTACACAGCTACTTGCGGTAGACCCGCGAGGACTGTGTCCATTACGCGTTGGAACAACCCTAGAGCTATTGACACGCCGTACGGCAAACGTCGCACGTTGTACAACCCTTTTACGGTGTTTATCGTGAGAACCTGTTCTGTGGCGTCATCAGCTACCAGTTGTTGGTACGCTTGAGTCAAGTCCAACTTCGAAAAAACGCGGCCTTTGCCAAACTTTACGAATAATTCTTGGCTAGTAGGCAAAGGATAACCGTTGCTCCTCAACGCTTGGTTGACTGTGCTTCGGTAGTCACCGCAGATTATGAGCGATCCATTCTTTTTTCGAACAACAACGATAGGCGTAGCCCATTCTGAACACTGCGTTGCTTGCAGAATTTCTTGTCTCTCCAATCTGTCCAGCTTAGCTACGACGTCGTCCTTAAGCGCGAACGGAATGCTGCGACATTTCAGAAAGCTTGACTGAGCGTCCTGCTTGAGCTCAATGTGAATCGGCGCCAGTGTAGCGCCTGGAAATGACTCGCTAAAAATGTCTGCATACCTTGACAGGATAGCTTCTTGCCTGTTGCTCACGGTGTGAAGACCTGTAAGCTCTATGTTTAACGCCTTGAACCAGTCACGGCCTAGAAGTGTGCTGCCGTCATTTCTCACTACCAGTAGCAGCCGCTCGCAATTTCGCCCTTTGAATTCTACAGGAACCCTGGCTTTTCCCACAATGTCAAAACCTTGCGTCGTCCAGGTGACGAGCTGAGCATCTGATTCTTCCAGGTCGATACCGTTAGCGAGTTGCAGTTTTTCATATTCCTTGCGGCTGATAACTGACCTAGCTGCTCCGGAGTCGACTTCCATCTGTACGTTCTGGCTACCAATGCTGACGGTGACAACAAATCTGGGAGAGTTCGTTACTTGACTGATGCAGAGTAGAGCGTCGTATTCAGTATGCGCCGGCGTGGATGCAGTCTCCAGCTGATGCTGCACTTGCATTTTTTTCTTCGACACGCCTTGGCTAGATGCCCTTTTTTAGAGCAGTTGAAACACATCGCGTTCTTGTACTTTCAGCGATACGCTTCGTGCTTGCCGCCACATCGGAAACACCTTTCGTCCGGAACTTGACGCGACGCTCCGACGCGGTTCTCTCCCTCCTGCTCGTTTTTATGGGGCGTGCTCACTTCTGCAGACACGTCTACAGATGCCTGCTTATGCTGGCTCATTACGCGTTGCTCTTTAGCGGCTATTTCCGCGGTAAATGCGAGCTCGTAAGCACTCTTGAAAGTCAAGTTTTTTTTCTGTCAGCAGCGTTGCTGAACAACGCTGTCCCTCAATCCGAATACCAGGCGGTCACGCAGCATTATATCCAAGGGCAGCTGTTTGTCGCTAAAGCCGCAGTTCTCAGCTAGCTTGCGTAAGGATGTGACGTAGTCAGCTACAGATTCGTCGTACTGCTGGTCTCGCCTCGAAAAAACGTACCTTGAGTACAACTCTGAAGGCTTCGGATTGACGTGGTCTTTCACGGTGTCGACGATGACTTGGTACTCGACACTTGGCGGTCGTTTAGGTTTTACGAGGGTTGCTATCAGGGAGTACGTCGCCTCCCCACAACAGCTCAGTAAAGCTGCCCTCTTGTCGGCGTCACTCGTCAGCTTGTCCACTGCGCAGCACAACTCGATGCGCTCCACGTATTCTTCCCATGAAGAATTCCCGTTTATCCTAAACTCGCCGACGCGACTGCCGAAAGCCATCTCGCGAACAATGTCCGTCCTCCCCCCGCAGGGTTAGAGCGTGCCTCGTCGCCAATGTAACGTTCACAGTTGGACGCGTCAAAGCCGGGAGCAAACGTTTATTAGCAAAAGCGTACAAGAACAGGGCACATATATAGTCAAGTGGGAAATCGCGTCGAACATCACATGACCACACACGATAACACATATCTTTTATTTTACTGCTATATTTTTTTATTTACCACAAGGCACATAAGGCCTGCCTTCATCAAAGTGGTGCCCAAGAAGCTTAGAACCTGAGAGCTTAGCCTGAGAACGTGCTTGAGGAGCTTAGGGATAGCGGGCCATGCTAATAGCATTCGGTGGTCTTCAGATCTGAATGACCATTCTTAATGTACAATGTTTTAACAAATGTCGTCTAGAACCTTCCGATTGTACACTGCATTTTAGAAAGACCCGAAAAAGGCAATAGCAAAGCTGAAAAGCTAACCTTGGAGTAAAAAGCATGGGCGTCTGTTGTTCTCTCACAGTCCAGACTCTCTTGACTCGACAAAATTCGAAGTCTCAGTCAGTTCATAGTCTGTTCTTGAGTCTCTGTAATCAGAGTTTAGCAGTGCGCAGAATACATCTCCTTAGGTTTACTGCATTCCAGTCCTTAGTCACCCTTCACCCTGCTGATTACAATTGTTAGCACAGGATAAAAGCAACCCCCACTCAACAACTAACCTTTTACTGTACGATTCCGCCGAGTTCCCGCTCGGTGAGAGTGAATGAAGCGTATATCTTTTCTTAAAAAGCTGCTTTAGAACTTAAAAACCGTTTAACGTTCAGCCTATACCAAGGCACTCTTGCTGCTTACATGTACTTACTCCACTTGTAATGGAGTAGAGAAAAGAGAAATTCGCAAATGCAAAACTCAATCGCGTTTTTGACGCACCCTGCTTTTCTAGTGCGCTTATGTGGTCTTATAATTGATTTCACCTTCGTTTCTTATCTTGGTCAGAAAATAAGATTGAAAAAAGGTGGCGAGACTGAAGGCAGGTTTGGTTGCATGCAGCGACTTGATTTGTATATGTTTGGCAACCAAGAAGGAAGTGCCATGTGCTTGTTCTGTGCCCCTTCGTCTCTAGTCTCCTGTCCTGTCTTATTCGCGCAGTCCTACCTTTTATTTACGATATCGCTTTTACTCACGGCTGGCTACAAATCTCTAATTGCAATCAGTTGTCTATCTGTGGGAGCAAAACTAAAATGTGTATTATCCGAAATTAGTTAGCCAGCTTATTACTTCAGACAATTCACCGGCTTTCTGGTGTCCGCCCCCAGTGGAAATACTATGCCGCAAAACCCATATTTTTAAACCAAAAATCCTGTTTTTGAAAATTTTAAGAGCGTTAGCTCTTACTCGTCACGTTTCGAGATTTAGTGGGGTCTCCTACCACCCTGAGATCAGAACGCCATATGTGGCGCTGTGTGCCCATCTGTGCATGGTGGATAGAGGTTGAACTATGCGAGTATGATGTCAGGGGATGAAATTGCGGCATAGTTTCGGTTTCCCGAATCGAAGATTGCGGCCAATAAAATTGGTTGTGCTCTCCCATCCGTCCCCCCCCCCCCCCCCTAGTGTTTCGCCTTCATCGCAACGCAGCCGCCGCGGTCGGGTTCGAACCCGGGAACTCCGGATCAGTAGCCGACTGCCCGAACCAATGAGTCACCGCGGCGGCGCCCTGGCTTGAATTAAGCGGTGAGCAAGAACCCGGATGTTAACGCCACGTGACATGCTGCCATACCCCGCGACGCCGCGAGTTTGTTCACGAGTTGGGCGACATGATGTTGCGTCATAAGAAATCGCTCGGCGAGAAACTCTCCGGAACGGTTCTCTGGCGACTTGT